>NC_061159.1:63902490-63947490 GCF_022113875.1 Hydra vulgaris | reverse complement strand
GTTGATCCATTCTTTTCTTTTTTCAGTGTTAAAAGGAAATCTGAATAGAATTAAGTAGTAAAAGCGTGTAATATTTAATTAAGTTTTTTGTATAATTCTCCCTTGGTTGTAAAACTATATATTATATAATGTAAAAAAACTAATATAATTTACATTAGTTTGCTTACATTATGTAAACTAAGTAAACAAATTGAAAAATTAAGAAAGTTACTTATGAAACGTTCTAGGAAATTTTCGTTTTAGTGATGATTCTTCATCAGAAGGTCCATCGCTATCACTTCTTTTACCACCACCATACTTTCTCTTATTGCAACCAAATGCACAACATTGTGACCCTCGCTTTACAGAATTTTCTCCAGACATTTAGGGAATATCTTTAATAATGTTTTTAATTTACAAATAATATATAAATTAACATATATTGTATTATAAATTATATTATATATAAAATTATAAATATAATATTGTATATAATATATACAATATTATATTTATATATATATATATATATAAATATATATATAAATATATATATATATATATATATATATATATATATATATAAATATATGTATATATATTATATATATATATATATATATATATATATATATATATATATATATATATATATATATATATATATATATATATATATATATATATATATATATATATGTATATGTATGTATGTATATATATGTATATATATATATATATATATATATATATATATATATATATATATATATATATATATATATATATATATATATATATATATATATATATAATTATATATACAATATAGTATATTACATTGTAATATTTTTATACTGTAATAGTAAATAATACTAGATATAAAAATTTCTCTTATATTTAATTAAATTTGAATTTATATTATATAAAAAAAAGTGAAATTAAGCAACTAAAAAAAGAAATATCATAATATTTCTTATAAACAAATTTTATCCGTGGGACCTCCCAATATGGCGCTGGTGAAAATAAATTGGTTTCAAAAAATACGCTATTTTCTTAGGAGATGCGCTATCCAGTTATTATAGAGATCAGTGACCGCAAGTGATAAAATGTTCTGCTAATGATGTAAAGTACTTGAATTATACATAGCCTTTTGCTATTAGTATATGAATAAAAAAGTAATAATCTCAATTTGTTTACCAAGCTTCACAGCAAAGAAAACCACTCTTAATCGATTTAAAAAAGAATCTAAACGGTAAAAAAGAATCTAATAAAAAATTAAGATAAGAAAAAAAGAATGTTATTATCACAACTCACCATAACAAAGTTTATTATTGATATTTTTCTCTCAATATAAATATATGTTTATATATATTTATTATTTCATCTTTTTTCATCTTTTTTTTCTAATTACATTACAAGTATATAATCGTTTTTTTGCAACTGCAGCTGCCTTCTTTTTCTATTTGCAACTGCAGATAATGAAAGCATTTTTTCCATTACTAATTACTACTTTACTAATTACTACTTTACTAATTACTACTTTACTAATTACTACTTTACTATTTACTACTTTACTAATTACTACTTTACTAATTACTACTTTACTAATAATTACTACTTTACTAATTACTACTTTACTAATTACTACTTTACTAATTACTACTTTACTAATTACTACTTTACTAATTACTACTTTACTAATTACTACTTTACTAATTACTACTTTACTAATTACTACTTTGTCTATTTACGCCAATACATGATGTTTATAAATCACGATTTTATGAAAATGGGGCTCGGTGATAAGACAGAACTATGTCTTCTTCTTGCTTCAGCCATTACTTATTTTGTTGTATATATATATATGAATATTATATTTATTGCAGAAGGCGAAGTAAACAAGTAAAAGAGGTTGTCTTAAACCGAAAACGTTTTTTTTTTTATTTTTTTTCTCTGTTTGACATAGTTTAAATATTATTTTTACTATATTCGTATGTATTTAGATAACATAAAACAAAATATAAGTGTACTGGGCTTACAACAAAATTAAGTAAAAGTAGAAAAAAGCTCAAAAAAGATAATGATAACATTACGTTATCACAATCTTTTTACAGAACTGCTACACGTTTATTATATCATAATGGTAAAAAGCTTGTATTAAAATCTTCTCTATATTATTGCCCAACTTAATAGTTTTATTAGTAGTGTCCCTTCGATTACACACGGAACCCTTTGCAGTTATTGCAACCGAGGTAGTGGCGAGAAAAAGTCGCAGCACTTTTATTATAAGAAAATGTGAACGAACGCGTATCCAAATATCTAACGTACGCAAACTTTAAACTAAGTAATGTTAAAGCTTATGTTAAAACATACTGAAACAATTATCAAATTTTACAGTTTGATTTTCATTTGAAAATTACATTGCGGCAACCTCTCCTTAATTTTGATCTATAACATTTTTTTCCTTAAAAAAATTATTAGATTATTTTAAAAAATCTACCCAAGGTTATCTGTCGGTGTAGCTCGAGTGGATAAGGCGTCGAACTTCTGAACAAGAAAGGTTCGGTTTCTACCATTAGCGGCTGTTTTTTTTTAATTTTTTTTAATTTTTTTAAAATACAAATTACTTTAGAAGTTTTAGAGAGATTATATACAAACATATGTAACGATATTATACACTTTAACAAACTGAAAGATTTAAAATTTCTGAAAACATCAAAACACCAAGAGAAAAAACTAGTTTCGTATGTGTCATAATTGAGATATTTATGTTATTAATATGCTCAGGTAATTAGTCCTAATAGGCTGCGGATAGTCTGGAAAAAAAATGTCCGAAACTTAAATAAAACACTTAATAAGACAGTCCTGGTACTCCAGAAGGTGCTGCTGTGAAGGCAAAAAAAAAAAGCCTTTTAATTGTCCTTTGAAAATTAAAAGTTTTTTTTTCTACATTTACTTTTTTTTCTAAAAATATAAGCTGCAGCTTTTTTCAAAACGCCTTAATATGCTTATTTACGTATTTCAAAAAAAACGCAATTAAAAAAAAATTGTTAGAAGTAACTCTTTGTAAAACGTTTTTTTAAACGTTTTTTAAAATATATATATATATATATATATATATATATATATATATATATATATATATATATATATATATATATATATATATATATATATATATATATATATATATATATATATATATATATATATGTATATATATATATATATATATATATATATATATATATATATATATATATATATATATATATATATATATATATATATATATATATATATATATATATATATATATATATATATATATATATATATATATATATATATATATATATATATATATATATATATATATATATATATATGATAGAGTGCTCAAAAAATACTTATCTAATTTTTTTCTTCAATAACTTATTTCTTCATCAGTTGGTTCATAAGGAAGAATGTCTAAACATTAAGAAATTTAAATAATAGATAAAATATTTCACAGCAAGTTGGGAATTGTTATACTTGATTAGAGAGTAACTGTAGTTATTTTGCAACTAGGAAGCTGCATTAACAACATTAAAATTAAAAAGTTAGTTAAGAAAAAATTTCTTAAGAAATAGGATAATTTTAGTGAAGTCATTTGTTTTTATAATTTTTTAAAAAGGTAGTTATTATGTCTGCATTAAGAAATTAATTCAGATATTTTGTTAATTAAATTTTCTTGATCCAACTAAGTAACAATTTCAAATTTTTCTTGTAAACATAGCATACATTTTTTGAACTTTTGTAAATTTTTTGAAAATTATTTTATACATTATTATATAATCATTTTTTTCCAAAAAATATGTATATATATGTATATATATAAATATATATAGTTCTTTAATTACAATGAATTTATTGATTTCAACTTCAAGTTCGATAAAAATCAAACTCACGTTCATGAGCTCAAAAAAAAAACTTTTTGAAGAAAAAATATATAGCTGATTTGATGACTTTTTGTAGTCCATATTTGTTAATTAGATTTATGAATCTAAATAGGTAAATTTTACTATATCGTTAAACTATAAGTTATTATTCGATAACTTTAACTAAATTGTTGAGTTTTTTGGCATAAAAATTGATAAATGATTCAATTTAGGCGTTTTTGGACGTCCATTGGACGTCTATAAACGTACCATTTTGGACTTGGACGAATGTGGACCTAAACGATACGTCCAATGGACGTCCAAGGACGTCCAGTGCCCATTGGGTATGGATGATAAAACAAATACCTTGAAAGCTCTCAACAAAAGCCACTAAACACAAAAAAATAAAAGTAATCGCAGTTCAGTGCACTTTAAAATTTTAAGTATATTGTATTGGTGTTTGCAAAGAAACATTATATGAATCATTTTTTAATAAAAACTTTTTTTTAAAAAACTTTGTTGCGTTTAACCATCCCTATATAAACAATATACATATAAACAAATATAACATATTTGTTTATAAAATGTAAAAAATCCACTTATATAAAGTTTTATTCAGGATCGTATGTAATATAAGTAAACTTTTCTAATAATTACAACTTTTTTTTGCTCATTCTGTTTTGTTTTGATTTTTTGTAGATATGTTATTATATTTAAAAAAATTTACAAGATTGAAAAAACACGAAACATATTGACATCCAAGTGGAAAATTTGAAAGATCATTTTTAGATTTGCCCCTCTCTTGATAATTTCTGATTGCTAAAATTACGTTATCTGCTTCTTAGACTTAATCATTGAAGCCACAATTTTTTTTGCGTATGTGATGTCACTTTGTAGCAAAAATCTAGAAAAACAAAATAAAATAAAATTTTATTTAAATTTTTTAGGAAAACTTTTTCTATTAAAGATATATGGAATATTTTTTATGGGATGTACTCTTATAAAGACAAAAACTATTTATTTATTACTATTGTAATAAATACAAACTCTTATCCGTGAAATGATATATCTGTACCAGTTTTGTAGCTTTTCATGCAATCGTATGCAACAATTAAAATTAATAAAAAAACGTAAGAAAAATGCAAAAGGAAACTTGATGCATAAAGGTTTACTTTGCCACAAACTGACGTCAATGAGCAAAATTTTTTTTGCTTAACTTTTAGATTACCGTTTGATATTTTTCTTTAGTTTTTTAATCATAATCATAAGAATGAATTTTTTTTAATATTATGTTTAAGTGTTCTAAGATCTTCTTAGTTCCATTTGTATAGCGTTACATACAAACGTCTGTAAGTGTAAACGTCTTTAGCATATGTTGAGTTTGCAGACATTATATGAAATAATCGCGTATAATATATCTATAAAATGAGGAAACTTAAAATTTATTTTAAATTTTAGAAATTGTTTTTGCTATAATATTATTTTTTTGCTATAAATATATAAGCAAGATTAAAAAAAAAATTAAAATTTATTATGCTAAGAGGAGGTCTTAACCCCCCTTCCCCCTCCCCCCCAAAACAACACTGATGAAATCGCACTTAACCACTGAGCTATCAATAAAATGCATTTTGCAGAAAACAAGCCTAATTATGTGTCTCTTATAAGTTCTACGTATGCGGAAAATGTGCGCATGTTAAGTTTTTTGCTCTTAAAGTTTTTTTCAGAATAAGTTATTTTACTAAAAAATATAGGTATAGAAATAATTGGTGATGAATAGATATCTATTCCAAAAGTAAATTGTTGATGACCTGTATTTTAGGGATCCGGAAGCCAGGATATATAAGGAAAAAGTATAGAAAAGTTCGGATTGGAATAGACTTACAACGACCCGTATTTTTACGGTCCGATCTCAGCAAGTATGATAATAATAACCAATCTTAGCAAGTATGATAATAAGTTACTGTTAAAATAGTCATGACAAAAATAAATTAGTTAAAAAAAAGAAGATAAAAGAAAAATATTTTTATGATCAAACTTTAAAAATTTCTTTATTTGTTTGAAAATTAAATGATTTCAAGGACTTCACCGTAGGTTTATATTCTTTTTGAAAGTCATTTCATAACTTAGGTTGTCGAAAAGATATACGTAATTCTAAGAGTTTAGTACATTTAGGGGCAGTTTATAGTTGTTGTTTCTATTTGATCTTAGATTATACTTTTCATTTAGATTTATTTCAAACCTATTGTTGAAGTTTGCTGGCAAAAAGATGTTTTAGTATCTATACATAAAAATTAGATGCTAATAGATATTTATTCCAAATATATCCATCATTTTCATACCTTTCATAAGATGTTTTGTATGTTCTTGTTTATATTAAAAGTAAATGATACGGCAAGCGTGTTTTTTTAGCCTATACATTTTTTAATTTTTTGTTGATTGCGTACTATCCCACGTTATAATTGCATTGTTAATGAGACAGTAGATTAACCCAAAATTTATTAATTTGAGACTTAATATATAAACGTATGAATTAACTCGATACATTACGCCAATAGTTTTGGTAATTTTTGACTGTATATAATTTATTTGGGGAAGCCAGGATAAAAGAGTTAGTTTGCTCTAAACCAACTATTTTTTTTATTTAATTCCAAATTCGGATATGAATTTGGAATTAAATAAAGTAAATAGTTGGTTATATTTTTATGATCAAACTTTAAAAATTTCTTTATTTGATCTCAGCAAGTATGATAATAAGTTACTGTTAAAATAGTCATGACAAAAATAAATTAGTTAAAAAAAAGAAGATAAAAGAAAAATATTTTTATGATCAAACTTTAAAAATTTCTTTATTTGTTTGAAAATTAAATGATTTCAAGGACTTCACCGTAAGTTTATATTCTTTTTGAAAGTCATTTCATAACTTAGGTTGTCGAAAAGATATACGTAATTCTAAGAGTTTAGTACATTTTGGGGCAGTTTATAGTTGTTGTTTCTATTTGATCTTAGATTATACTTTTCATTTAGATTTATTTCAAACCTATTGTTGAAGTTTGCTGGCAAAAAGATGTTTTAGTATCTATACATAAAAATTAGATGCTAATAGATATTTATTCCAAATATATCGTAGGAAAAATAGAGGATAAACCATAGGATCCAAGTTGGCTGACATACGTGATACAATCTTTAAAGGTCGATCTCTTGGGTAAATAACAATTTCACTGGAAGTCGGGGGAGCACCATCTTCACCAACAAATACAACAGCAACTTCATCATATGAAGGTAGATTATAGTGACGTTTATCACCCCCTTCAAGTAAAGACATTTTTACAACAGAAGCTGAGCGACCTTCTATGTCTATAACTCTCTGTAAATAAATCCTGTAAAGCTTGTGTAAATGGTCAAATTGGAGGCAAAGATACCTTACTATTATGGCAACATCGAAAATGTGTTTCATCTGGAAATTTTTTAACACCACAGTGCTGACAAATTTAATTCATTTCTCCCGAATAATATAAAAAAAAATAATATCGTTTTTTTACTACTCTAAAGTTAAGAATAAAATAACAAAACTTAATGAATAACTAAAAAAATCTTACGAAAAATTAAACAAAGAATTTCTCAAAACAGTTATACATAAAGAACCCAAATAAATGCAAGATAAAATTTATTTGCCATCTTCAAAAGTAAAACATGTTTCTTAAGTTTATTTAATAAAAGTTAAAAAAAACCTGAACCATATTAGCAAAAAAAAATTAAAATTTATTTTTTTCTGATAAAAAAAATTTATAAACAAACAAATATCCTTTTTTATTAAAAACAGTATATATATATATATATATATATATATATATATATATATATGTATATATATATATATATATATATATATATATATATATATATATATATATATATATATATATATATATATATATATATATGTATATATATATATATATATATATATATATATATATATATATATAATATATATATATATATATATATATATATATATTTAAAAGTCATATTTTAGGCTTTTTTACCCTTTTTTAAGCCCATTTTTCGCACATTTGAGCAAGTACTAAAACTCAAAAAAATTGATTTTTTTTTTTTTTTTTCTACACTTTTTTCTAAGTTAGAATAAAAAAATTAAAATGCATGGTAATTTTATTTTATTGAAATAATTTGTGTAAATTTATCTACAAAAACGCAAAGTAATACAGATTTTTACCGAATATTACGCATTGCAATATCTTATGGATATGTTAAGCCATTTGGAAAAAAAAACCTAACTATGTTGCATAAAACATCTATATATAGCATTAAAGGTCTATAAAAACTTTATTATATTGCATGAAACTTCATTAAATTACATGAAACGAAAAAAAATCTAATTATATTGAATAAAACGCCTAGCAATTTTGTTTAACAAATTTCTTTATAATTAAATTTCTATAAAATTTATAATTGTTTTTTAAAAATGTTATGTTATATTTTTATATTGTTTTTTTTTTTTTATTTTTCTTGGATTTCTTAGTTTTTTTTCCATACTTCCTTTTGTAATTATGCAAAAATAAAAGTAAATCCTGTCTTTTCTCTTCTTTTCGGGTAATATCAATTTTGTCTTTTATGAGTTTAACGATTCTTTCCGAGCAATCATTAACAACTGAAAGAATCAAAACTGCCTCATGAAATTTTAAGTAGAAATCGTTGCAAGTCCAATATTCTGGAGGGGTTTTTATCCATTGACAGTCACTTTTACTTTGGCCTATCATAAGTAACAATAGTAACGAATTTTTTGTGACCAAATTAACTAAGCTGGGAGGCTTCGGTCCACTGAAGTCTAAAGAATTGAGGACCTCTATGTTAGCACTTATTTGGGCTAACGGATATTCATCCATCCTATGAAGTTCATAGCTGTATAGTTTTTGAGCAATATCACCTCTTTCTTTATATTTTTCATCAGCTAGAGCTAGTACAATAAGGGTAAGGGTCCAGAAACCATGTGTGGCGTTTGATAGATTTAATGGCTGATTCTGCCCCAATCAAATTGTACTCCTTAAACCTATTCATTTGCCAAAACGCTCTCATATCCTGGATAAAACAAAAAACTGTTAATCTTTCTTTAAAAAAAAATTATTTCTTAGATACTTTTAATAATTATCAAAACTTTTTATTCAAACTAGAACCCTTTTATATATATATATATATATATATATATTATATATATATATATATATATATATATATATATATATATATATATATATATATATATTATATATATATATATATATATATCAAATATTTCAGTTAAATATTTTAGACAGTAGTATTAAAATCAGCTTTTGACCAATAGTTAATATTAGGTGTTATTTTATTCTTTACCATATAAAAAAAAAAGAAAAGTTAAATCAAAAGAGAAACAAAAGTATTCACAAACATAATTACTTACATACTTTGGAGTACTCTGTAGTTGGGAAATTAAATCCTTCACATACTTCTTTATCTATTAGTAATTGTTTAGTAAAATAAATATAAACAAAAATATGTAAAAACTAAAATGTATAATAAGTGTAAAAAGATTACAGTATATATCTAGGCAATAATAATACCATAAACAGATTCAAAATATTACTTATTCGAAAAAAAAAAAAAAAAAAGTTTTTTTGGTATAGTACTTCATTGTTAATATAAAACTGTAAAAGTTTTTTTAATCATATAAAACAATTAAAATAGCAATGAATATTGTAAAATTTAATGACCTCCAGTTACTTTAACTCTTTTAAGTCTGAGCTTGTTGCAGGAATAATTGATTGGAAAATGATTATAGGCAGTTTTCATTGCATGAACACCAGTTGAACAAAATAAACATCCATCTTTCACCTAACAAGGTGGAATAAATGCCTCTGCTTCAACCCTGTTTAAAATAAAAACAAATAAATTACAAGATTATCAAGCCATTATATATATATATATATATATATATATATATATATATATATATATATATATATATATATATATATATATATATATATATATATATATATATATATATATTTATATATATATATATATATATATATATATATATATATATATATATATATATATATAGCGAAAAACAGAAACATATAAATAATCGATATGTATATATGTATATACTATATACATGTATATATATATATATATATATATATATATATATATATATATATATACACATTATATACATATATATAAATGAATATATAAATTTTTTACGTGTATACACATAGCTGTCATGTTTTGAAAATGTTTACAATGGAGACTTGGAAAAACTTTAATGCAACACAATATTTTCTCACTAAAATACCTCTACCGACTAAAAAAATTTTTAAACAATTTATTACGATGACAACTAACTTAAAAATGCCTAAATTTGAAATTTTGTTTGTGTAGATATATTTATATTTAGGTGTGTGTTGAGCAATTTTTAACAATCTTTGGCCGTTTTTCTTAACTTTTAAAATAAAAACAATTTAAAAAGTTAAAAGTTTGCTGTATTTTATTAACTAATGAGGAAAAGAAAGTTTTTAAAATTATTTTTAAATGCCGGTTGAAGATAAATTTCCCTTCAAAATTCAGAAAACTTTAGCTAAATGTGAGAGACTTCATAGGTCTGTATACAGATACTTAATAAAACTCTCATACAAACTTTTAATAAAACAATAAGTAAATTTTAAACTATAAAAACATTAAATTCTTAATAAATAATAAACTCTAAACCATCATTTATATATATGTAACCATCATATAAATATATATATATATATATATA
This sequence comes from Hydra vulgaris, assembly GCF_022113875.1. NCBI lineage: Eukaryota > Metazoa > Cnidaria > Hydrozoa > Anthoathecata > Hydridae > Hydra > Hydra vulgaris. Next base: position 63,936,762 of record NC_061159.1, on the reverse strand, counting down.
TATATATATATATATATATATATATATATATATATATATATATATATATATATATATATATATATATAATATATATATTAATATATATATATATATATATATATATATATATATATATATATATATATATATATATATATATATATATATATATATATATATATATATATATATAATATATAAATATATATATATATATATATATATATATATATATATATATATATACGTTTATAAAATAGTATACATATATATATATATATATATATATATATATATATATATATATATATATATATATATATATATATATATATATATATATATTTAAACAATTTAAAATGTATTCTACAAAAAGAGTGCTCAATGTATATATATATATATATATATATATATATATATATATATATATAAATATATATATATATATATATATACATATATATATATATATATATATATATATATATATTATATATATATATATATATATATATATATATATATATATATATATATATATATATATATATATATATATATATATATATATATATATATATATATATATATATATATATACCCAGCCAACATTGACAGACGGGTACCGTATGGTTTTTGTCTGGGCTTACGGGAACGGGATTTTGACGGGTAAGTGTTTTGGTTTCCAGACGGGTCCCATATGGTAATAAAATCAAGCATATTTGCTCGTTAGGGTTTTATCTGGTTTTTATCAGGGCTGAATAACCTGAGGATTGGACGGGTTTCCCATAATGTTCCCAAAAGGTTTAAAAAAAATCATAACAAAACTTACTCGATGGTTGCCATTTTTAACTAGTATTGTGCGTGAAATAAGATTAAAAATTTAATTTTTATGCTTTACATTTTTTGAATACATTATATTTACATTGTAATTAAAAAGAATTTTTTTTGATGTGTTTTGTCACTGTAAAACTCAGTTAAAAAGACGTTGTTTTGAAATTTCATTTATTTATTATCATTATAAAAGAATTTTTATATATACATATATATACATGTATACTATTTTTTAAATGAATTTACAAAGTTCAACAAATATGTTAAACATATGTTCTAAAAACTATTAAACATGTAGTAAATGTTCCATTGAGACACTGTTTGCATTTTTAAAATGATCAAAATATAAAGTTTTGTTTCTGCTAGTCACTAGCAGAAACAAACTTTATATTTTGATCATTTTAAAAATGCAAACAGTTCAAACTAGCAGCTAGTGATATAATTGGATAATAAATGGTTTGAGTTTAATCAAAATATTAGTTTAGTCAGAAACATTTAAAAAGAGCAAACAGACGAATAGAATGTAATGGATAGGTTATATTTAGGGAATTAAAAGCTTTTAAATCGTTTTTACAGATCCACTCTTTTCCATTGATTTTTCTATATTTTATGCAAGCAAAATGACTGATGTTAACGAAGTTTACCCACCGTCAGATATAAATAAAGATATAATTACATGTTTAAATGCAAAAATATGGCTTTATTGTTATGCATCAACCTCATTTTTTAATCATTTATATTTTTTGATTTTGATTTAAAATTGTACACTTGCAATATAAACAATAATTTCATAATATACATAATAATAACTTATACTTACAATACCTATACTTGTAAATACTTCTTATATAATAATCATGTTTATAATACTGATAAAAGTTTTTATTGATATAAACTTTTGCATTCAAACTTTAGTTATGTAGCTCTAAAAAAAACTTTAATTTAACTTAATAACTTTTACATAAATAACAATAACTAAAAAAAGATGTTAGTTATTATATAGATTATAGCCATATGCTTATTTATTATAATTGAGTTACAGTAAGTTAAACAATATAAAATGTTAAGCTCCAGGCAATAGGTCTTATATGATATGTATGTTATGTATATCTTGTATTTTGCAGCATGTTAAAGAATATTTCTGCATGGTGCACTCTGACTGTTGACAATATTTGCATATTGATATGAGTAAAAGTGACTTCAACAACCAGAATGTGTTTTTGATAAATATTAATAATAACAGGTTAGTAAATATAATTATAGTAATAATGGCAATAACTTTTTATTATTAGAATTAGTGAGAGACTTGTGTATAATAGAGCTACATTAACTTTGGGGGACAAATATAATAACTTGAGTAAATATTACCGTTGTTTATAACCTCGATTAAAGTAATGTGAGTAAATATTATTTTTATCTAAAGAATATTCGGCAAAAGTCAGTATTTCCTAAGTATTAAATATTATAAAAAAACATGTGTTTTAAAAAAAAATTTTAAATGATCATAAAATAAAAAAATAAGTATTTGAGTATAAAAAAAACACATTTATTATTATAATGTATATACATCACATTAACTATGTTGTCTATAAAGTAGGGGTTGCAGCTGATATTTCAGTTTCAGCTATAAACTCATTAGCTTCAGATTAATGCTGAAGCTGATCAAGTCAGTTTAATCATCTTGATAGCTGATAGTAAAAGAGAATAATACTCCATAAATATTTTATATAAAATATATTTTTATATAGGAATTTATTCAATGAAAATCTAAAATAGTGACAAAATTTAAACATGCATGTAAATTTTAAATAAAATTTGCAACCCCTACTTTATAGACAACATAGTTAATGTGATGTATATACATTATAATAATAAATGTGTTTTTTTTATACTCAAATACTTATTTTTTTATTTTATGATCATTTAAAATTTTTTTTTAAAACACATGTTTTTTTATAATATTTAATACTTAGGAAATACTGACTTTTGCCGAATATTCTTTAGATAAAAATAATATTTACTCACATTACTTTAATCGAGGTTATAAACAACGGTAATATTTACTCAAGTTATTATATTTGTCCCCCAAAGTTAATGTAGCTCTATTATACACAAGTCTCTCACTAATTCTAATAATAAAAAGTTATTGCCATTATTACTATAATTATATTTACTAACCTGTTATTATTAATATTTATCAAAAACACATTCTGGTTGTTGAAGTCACTTTTACTCATATCAATATGCAAATATTGTCAACAGTCAGAGTGCACCATGCAGAAATATTCTTTAACATGCTGCAAAATACAAGATATACATAACATACATATCATATAAGACCTATTGCCTGGAGCTTAACATTTTATATTGTTTAACTTACTGTAACTCAATTATAATAAATAAGCATATGGCTATAATCTATATAATAACTAACATCTTTTTTTAGTTATTGTTATTTATGTAAAAGTTATTAAGTTAAATTAAAGTTTTTTTTAGAGCTACATAACTAAAGTTTGAATGCAAAAGTTTATATCAATAAAAACTTTTATCAGTATTATAAACATGATTATTATATAAGAAGTATTTACAAGTATAGGTATTGTAAGTATAAGTTATTATTATGTATATTATGAAATTATTGTTTATATTGCAAGTGTACAATTTTAAATCAAAATCAAAAAATATAAATGATTAAAAAATGAGGTTGATGCATAACAATAAAGCCATATTTTTGCATTTAAACATGTAATTATATCTTTATTTATATCTGACGGTGGGTAAACTTCGTTAACATCAGTCATTTTGCTTGCATAAAATATAGAAAAATCAATGGAAAAGAGTGGATCTGTAAAAACGATTTAAAAGCTTTTAATTCCCTAAATATAACCTATCCATTACATTCTATTCGTCTGTTTGCTCTTTTTAAATGTTTCTGACTAAACTAATATTTTGATTAAACTCAAACCATTTATTATCCAATTATATCACTAGCTGCTAGTTTGAACTGTTTGCATTTTTAAAATGATCAAAATATAAAGTTTGTTTCTGCTAGTGACTAGCAGAAACAAAACTTTATATTTTGATCATTTTAAAAATGCAAACAGTGTCTCAATGGAACATTTACTACATGTTTAATAGTTTTTAGAACATATGTTTAACATATTTGTTGAACTTTGTAAATTCATTTAAAAAATAGTATACATGTATATATATGTATATATAAAAATTCTTTTATAATGATAATAAATAAATGAAATTTCAAAACAACGTCTTTTTAACTGAGTTTTACAGTGACAAAACACATCAAAAAAAATTCTTTTTAATTACAATGTAAATATAATGTATTCAAAAAATGTAAAGCATAAAAATTAAATTTTTAATCTTATTTCACGCACCAAAAGTTGTTGCTATTTATAAATGTTGCCATCAGAGCCTAGGCCTATGACTTACAATATTAGGGGACCCAAATTATGTTTTTAGAAATTTGTTTAAAAAGTGGTGTACAAAAATCTAATTCCATTTTTTATTATCTTAAGGGGACCAACTATCTTTTGTTCAAAAAGAGTACACTTTGCAAGTATTTCATAAGTAAAAAAAAAAGGAAGATAAAACCATAAAAATCTTTATTTTTTTTTTAAAACATATTTTTCATAAGAGTGGATTTTTTTTGCTAGATGAGGATGTTTGTCTAATAATGTAGCTGCATCCGAACATATTAAATTTTATATTAAATTTGACTGTTAAGACGGCATATAATATTTTTACAGAAAGTTGCAACTTCTCACTGCTCCAATAATTATTCCTTAGTGAAAATACCTTTTCAACAGCAGCATTAGTGCCTGGACAAAATAAAGAAATTTCTGTTAAAACTTTTAAATTTTCATGTGGGATATGTTCTACTCTAAAATGCCGAAAGATTTCTACCCATCTTTTTTCAAGTTTTATTTTCTCATTGTTCCATTTCTTCAATTTTTCTTCATTTAAAAATAAATTTACTCTTCCAATTTCTTCAAAAAAAAAATTGTCATTAATAACAATATCTTTTACTTCCTTTATTTAAAATTCGACTGCTGAAGAAATTTAATATGTTTGGATGCAGCTACATTATTAGACGAACATCCTTATCTAGCAAAAAAAATCCACTCTAACGAAAAATATGTTTTAAAAAAAAAAATAAAGTTTTTTATCGTTTTATCTTCCTTTTTTTTTACCTATAAAATACTTGCAAAGTGTACTCTTTTCAGTCAGTTTATAGGCTTTAATATAAACTTTAATATTGTATATAGTAGTGTATGTATATATTTTTTATTTAAATTTGCCTTTAATTTGTTTTTTTATATTTTTCTGCAAAAAAAATTTTCTGTCACTTTATCCTTCTGAACTTATGTGATTAAGTTTTTGTTTTCTCTTACATATTTTCTCACTCATCTTATCTCATCCGTTCATTTTCTCTTTTTTTTTTCATTTTTCTTAGCATTACTCTTTTATATTTTTGTGTTAAGCCCAACTTTTTAAATAGTATTGTTCCTTATACTTCTTTTTTTATTACTTGTATTAATGTAGTTTTCTTTCTTATTATTTTTTATTTTATTTGTTTATTTTATGAAGGTGTCGCTCCATTGACTTGTTTTTAATATGAGTGACACCGAACATAAATTTGTAAATTATAATTAAGTTTGTAATTTTTGATTTTATGGTTAATTAACCATAAGCGCATGCGTAGTATGTACAGTAAGGTTTTTGTTATCCTTTTATTTAATTAAATAATTGGATAAAAAACTTTGCTGTACATACTACGCATGCCTCAAGACTGTCAAGCATGGCGTACATACTGCACATCAAAGATCAGCCTGGGGATTACATATGCAAATCTTGGATCCATCTCTTTTCACAAATGTAATTTTGACATTGTTAGAAAAAGAGGTCTGTAGTATCTATCTATCTCTCCAGGTTCATAATACGGCCTCTCAATTGTGTTGAAAATTGCAGCCATATGTGCGCTCAAAATTTAAATCACTGCCAAACTTGTATCTGGTGTTTGCCCTGTCCTCTGACGTGCTGGAAACGGCTAGCAATATGTGGGCATGAAATTCAAATCACTGTCAAAATAATTTTAAATATTTAATTAATAAAATTGAAATGAAATAATATATAAAAAAAATGTTTTAGAAATACAAATGAGTACAAAATTATACAAATGAGTACTTTCAGAGTACAGGATTTGAAAAAAGTACGGTTTGTGAAAAAATAGTAAAAAAACTCAGTAAATGAGAATGGCAGGTCACCTTAATTGTATACATATTTTTTTAGTAGATTTCAAAGTTCTTGCAAAAGGTGGTTCTATCTATGAAAATATTGAGTTTAAAATCAATCATGTTGTTATCATATGTGATGCACCAGCCAGAGCATTTGTAAAGTGTATTAAAGGACACAATGGTTATAATTGATGTGAATGTTGTGCTTAGAAAGGAGAGTGGTGTGGCAAGATAATTCTCCTACATATTTTACTAATTTTAAGCACTGATTCAGATTTTTTGTCATTAAAAGCATTCTTAACATCTTAGTAGTGTGTTAAATTGAATTAAATTTTGACATGGTGACAAAGTTTCCTTTAGACTTAATGCATCTAGTATGCTTAGGGGTAATGCGAAGATTTCTCAACTTATGGTTAAATTGCCCAAATGTTGTAAATTGTCTCAGATTAGAGTCAATACTTTATCTGGCGGATTGTTCTAGATACGTCATTACATTCCAAGAAATTTTTATAGAAAATCAAGGTCTTAATTAGATATTAAAAAATGGAAAACAACTGAGCTTAGACTATTTATAGTAAACACTTGACCAGTTGTTTAAAGGGAATAGTTTAGCCAAAAATCTATTCAATTTTTTAGATTTTTCAGTTGTAGTTCTACTTTCATAATGTTTCATTTTGTTGAAAAAATATGTTAATTTTGCTTTTCAGCTACTTATTTTTATATGTGAACTTTATCATAAGGATCAACTAGTGTACAATGTCCATTCATTAGCACATATAGGAAATAATACAGTTAAATTTTAGGTACTTAATAGATGTCCCTCTTTCAAATACAAAACTTTTTCAGGTCAATTAAAAAATGTTTGTCTAGGGGGGTCATTTGCAAATTTAGGGGCCCTTTTACAAATGTAAGGATTTTTTTTTTTTAGGATTTTTATTTAGATTTCTATTTAGTTTTTAGGAATTTTGGGGCCCTTATGACAGGGTTTTTTTTGGAATGGGGGGCTTGTAGCCATGGCACTGTATATAAGGTATACAAAATATATCTCAAATTATATACAATATAAATAAAAAAATATATTTATTTAATAATTTTATATAATTTATTTATCAGTAACTAAAGGAATGTTATCAATTTATTTTATGAAGCATAAGCATGTGCTTATCTATTACAAGTACCTTTGATGGTGAAAATTACATTTTTTATCTGAAGAGAGTTGGGAGAAATTGTAAGAGTTTTATAACATATTAAAATTAATGTAAGTGTTACCAATAAAATTTAAAACTAACAGTTAAACTTAATTTTTTACAGTTCATATTGAAACGAGATATTGTGTAAAGAGGTTTTCAAAGAAGTCGTTTTAACAACAATGGAAAAGCTTCCGATTCCCGAGATAAACGTGAAAGCATTTGATACATGATTAAAGAATCGTTCAAAAGTTTGCTTAATTTTGACAGTGTAATTTTAATTACTGTTTTTTTTTTGAAATAAACCAATCAATTTATATATAAATTTGCTTTTTCTGTAAATTTTAAACATTTAAACGTAGTTTTGCAAGATTTGCAATGAGTAAACCTCGTGGGACCCTCACGGGATACCCGGCCGGCATACCCATATGGGCCCCAGAAGAAAACCGCGGCCATGATCCGGCGGGTTCCCGATGGGTTTCCCATATGGCTCCCATTTGCAAACCCAAATGGGTCCCTTACGGTTTTAAAGTACGGGATTTGACTGGGACCCATACGGGATACCCGGCGGGCTAACCCATATGGGTCCCATATGGAAACCGCGGTCATGATTCGGCGGGATACCGTTGGTCTTCCCATACGGGACCCAGTCGACGACCCGTATGGGCCCCGTACGGTACCCGTATGTCAATGTTGGCTGGGTATATATATATATATATATATATATATATATATATATATATATATATATATATATATGTTTAATATCATTGTTCGTAAGAAATAAATAGTATTGTCTGCATACATTATTAAGTTCAGTTTTAATGATGCATTACAAAAGTTGTTAATATAATTTAGGAATAGGAGCGCACCAAGGATTGATCCCTGTGGGGTACTCCGCATACGATATTTAATAATCTGGGTTGTACACTATGAACTTATTGCTTTCTATCTGTGAGATAACTTTTAACCCATGAATAAGTTTTATTATTTTTACCATAATGTTTTTCTGAGAGAATGCAATGGTCATCTGTGTTGAATACTTTTGATTGGTCTATAAACACTCCTAAAGTATATTTGTTATTGTCAAAAGCATCAGTTGTTTTGTTTACTATTTCAATAATTGCATGTTTAGATGAGTAATTTTTCTGAAATCTGAATTCTTTTAGATAAAATAAATTGTTTTAAAATTCTATAATAAATTACACGTTCAAGCACTTTTGAGAAGACAGAAAGTAATAAAATGAGTGGGGTAGAATGTCTAATAAATCTTTATATTTTGAACAATCAAGTTTTAGTATTATATTTTTGGCCCTTTTACTATTATCAAATATGTTTTTACTTTTTTACAAATAAAAAAAATTATTAAAAAATCGACACATTCAGCAAAGTTAAGTAGAGATCCGGAGAAAAACATAGCGTTTAGGCCCTTTTGTTTTCAAAAAATGCAGTTTTATTTTGTGTACGTTTAGATAGGTTTATTTTTTTAAAAAAAATCCTGAAGCTCGTTGTTTTATTTTGTTTACAAATATTCGGCGATTTTATTATCTACGAGTTAGAAGTTATTGCTTAATACTATGGAGCAGAAGTTTTATAAAAAATGAAACGTTTTTGTTTAGTCATTTATTTACGACTATAAGGAGATTATTGAAGTAAATTGCTATGAGTAAAAACTTATGTTTCAATTTTAACGTTTTTACTGTTTACGGAAAGATAAAATAAGAGGTTTTTATTCATTTTAAATATTCTAATGCTGTAAATAAGGAGTCTTTTTATATTCGAATAAAAGACACATTTTTTAAATGTAAATACTTCACACATTTGCTTCAGCAGTCTCTATGACGCTGCCCCGTCGCGTTTTATGTACTTTAGTGATAGTTTTGTTTTGCTTGATGCTTTAGTAAAAAAAAGATTTATAAAAAATAAATTATGTAAGAAAAGCTTAAATTCTATTTTCTAAAAATATATGACAGTAGTTGTCGAAAGTAATCGAAAAACACAAAAAATTGAAATTTAAAAATGTAAATTTTTGTTTTAAAGTAATGCAAACTTAACTTTCCTTAACTACGCTGAGTATCGCAGTTTTACTTATTTAGAATAGTTTTGCAAAGTTACATATTCACTCCTATAATCATTTTTACTTATACATATTTTTAAAAATCCTTTTTTTTTTTTTATTAAATCCATTTTTTTTTTTTTTTTTTTTTTTTTTTTTTTTTTTTTTTTTGTAGGTTTTATATTTTTGTAGGTATTTTCTTATTTACCATAACAAGAAGCTACTATTTTACGGATATATTTTGATATCATTAAAATATTTCGTGTTTGAATCAAGAAAGTTATGTTCTTATTCAATTCAGTACAGGGGTCCAATTTTGTGGAAAAACTTTCAGCATATTGTTAATATTAAAGAAAAAAAACTTCCGCAATTCAAATCTAAATTAAGACGTTATTTAGTACTTACGGATTTTAATATAGCAGATCTTCTATGTCACTTTTAAAGCTTTCAAATTTATTAAACTAAATTAGCACCATAAATTTAAAAATCTAGACCATTTAACAGTTCTAAGAATTTCAATGTCTTTATCATACTTTCATTGAATATATATATTCTCTTAAAGTTACCTACAATTTTCTTGATGTATTTTATAATATTGGAACAGAATTTTTATCTGAATTTTGAACTAATTTGAAAGAAAATAATATATACAAATATATATATATCGAATCACATCTAATTTATAACCAAAAACAGAAAATTTTTGTCATTTTTATTACTATATTTTAATCATTTCTTTTTATTATTATTTTTTTTTAATTATATTAATACTTTTTTTTTTTTTTTTTTTTTCTTCTTTTTAACTTTGTTTCTTAACATTTTAAATTGTCTTTTTAAAAATACTTTTGCTTATATATTACGGATTATTGTGTATTACGGATATTTATTTGCGTAACTATTGGGGCTCGGTGATAAGGCTATTTTATGCCTTCTTCTTGCTCCAGCCAATTGTGCTTTTTATATTGTTGTACTTTGTAAATATTTTTAACGGCGAAATAAACTAATAAACTAATAAACTAAACTAAACTAAACTAAGAAAATGTTAGTCTATATGTGTTGTTTTAAAACTTTATTGAACTGTCGCTATGATAAGAATTTTTTTATTTTTTAATTTAGGTTTTTTTATTTTTATTTTAAGCTAATAAGATTCTTCAAATATTATTCTGATGTAAAGCAACAAATTTAAATTTAACAAATTTAACAAGGAATATATCAAGAATTTAATATATTCGACAAAAAAAAAAAGCCGAATATATCAAGTTTTGAGGTGATATATCAAGAATATATCACCTCAAAACAGCATTCAGCAACTTTTAAATTAAACAAGCGCTAACTAAAAGAAATAGAACTAAAAAACTTGTTTTTTGTGGAAATCGTGTCAACTGCTCCCTGCTTTTATAAAATAAATATTCTTTTAAAAAGAGTTTTAAATAATGCTGATAACAATTTAAATTTTCTTATTTGTTTCTTCTCTTTTTTTAACAATATTTTCTGGTAATATGTTATTGAACATATTCTATAAGAACACGGAAACTCGACCTTCGGGTCGTAACGCCGAAAACAGTTTAGCAATGCAATAACCAAATATTTCAAAAAATATATAAAATAAAAAGTAAATACCGTTCAGAAATAAAATACAAATAAAATTATATCAAATATAAAACACCGTTTAATAATAAAAATTACAATATAATATTTGAAACTATATGATTACACTTATAAAAGTTTTTATAACCTTCTATTGACAGGTTTTGTTAAAATACTCCAAAAATGTACTTAAAAAAGTATTGTTAGCTTCATTAGTATCTTGACGTTTATATATGACGTTTTTTGTTTTAGTCTACTAAATAACTTATTAGTATTACTAATTTTTAAATTTTGTTTTTTCAAATGTATGATTTTAGATAAACAATCAGACGAAGACTTAAGGTTTTATTTTTATGTATAATGGGAAATAATTGCTTATATCTGCCATAAATATACCGGTTTCGGTTATCGTTTCTAAATAATTGTTAATAAAAATATTAACTATTGCTGTTGCCAAGGTTTTTGTTACAAACAGTGGGACTTGGTTGACTGTAGCGTATAAGTCACGGATCAGAATAAGCGGCATCAAAGATTCTCCAACTTCTTTAGTCAGCATGATGGCTGTGTTTATGCAACAATGTTGCCGATCTATTCCAGACTTTAGGTATTGCATGTAGTCCTATTGAATGGCGCCTATTCATTGCAGTTGCTCAGGGCTTCCAAGGTAATCGCAAAACTGAAAACTATGTGGAATAAGTGTAGACTCTCCTAAAAAACTACTCCAAAATAGGATGAAGAATGTCTTTGAAAGTCCTTATCCTCGAATCGCATCTCAACAAATTCAAGGAGAACATGAACGTTTACTCCGAAAAGCAATGTAAGCGCTTTCACGAAGATATATTGGACTTTAAACGTTGCTACCAAAGATAATATAACAAGAACATGACGGGGGGCTGCGCTTGGTGGCTACTTGAGAGTAATATACAGCTTAATCGTAAATTTAAAAAATCAAAACATTTCTGGACCTTGTTGAATGGTTTACGACTGTGTTTGTCTGCTTCTCGTGCAATTTTTGTTTTTACGAAATCATAATGATAAAGATTAATCAAATTGTTTTATTTTCGCAAAAAAACAAGTTTTCTTTGTGCTGTTGTCGTGTAAGCAAAGTTTCTGCTTAATGAAGTCATTTTTTCACATACTCTAGAAATAACTTTCAATATTACAATAATAGTGTAATTTTAAATTTCTTTTAATTTTAATTTTTAATTTTTTAAATTTCTTTTCAATTATGATTTTAACTTTGATTTTTTTTTTAGTTATTTTTTTTATTTTTTTTAACTAACTTTTTTATTTTTTTTTAACTAACTTTTTTATTTTTTTATTGATTGAAATAAGAATATATAGATAACTTATGATTTCTCATATCAAAAATAAAAATATTATAACTTTAATTTTAACGTCGTTATCTAAACTCTATATGATGAACAAAATTTATTACTCATAATACTTACCAAATTTATCCAGGGGCTTAGTGATAAGTTTTCATCTTGTCTCTCCTGTCAGTTTATACTGTTAATATTAATGTAAAAGTGTATATTTACACAGCAAAAAAAAAAAAAGGTTAACTAATACCATCTTTTGTTATTTCGTTATTTATATCCTTACTTTTTTTAGTCTTTTTTTAATAGTAATTGGTATGGAGTTACCGACTTTTTTAGTTATCAAAATGCAAATGGAAAATATAATCATGGTTACCATTTCATATTCAAATAAACAGAATTTAAAAATTTGAACGAAATTAAAACAATTAATAATAGTTTTTAAATGAAAAAATATAACAATTTGTAAAATTTTGCTGATATATTGAATATATCGCTAATAAATAGTCTCGTTTATCCAAACTAATTATTTTACTAATACATTATTTTAATAGATATTAAAAAAACTCACAGCAATAAACGGCCTACATAAAATTAGAAATTTAAATCTCTTTGTTTAAATAAAAAAAATCTTTTCGGTTAAATAAAAGTTAAAAAAAAAAAAAAAAAATTCAAAATGTTTAAAAGGCGAGCTACGTCTCCTTTTTATGCAGGAGTTCGCTTTAATTTTAAATTTTATTTTATTTAAGCTCATCGCATAAAACATGAGGACATTGATTACCTTAAATATTACGCTTTATAAAAAATAAATTTAACATTATATAATACATTAATAAAAACATAGTACAACAAACAAATAACGCTTATTAAAAAAAATTTAATAAAAGTACCTTGATTTAAAAATTGCGCTACTAACATTGAAAACCAATTATACAAATTTTTGTTTTATTTGTATCACAAATACTTTTTTGGTATTATGAGTAACTTTAGATTTTTTTATATAAACGTTTTATTTAGTTTCAATAAGAAAGTTAACCCAAACGTTTCTCATAAAGACACAAATCTCTTCCTTTCAAACTGTGACATTAATCAACTGTATTCTGACATGAACTCTGAACTAATAAATATAGATGAATGGTTTAAGGCAAATAAACTTTCACTCAATGTAGATAAAACAAAATATACTTTGTTTCATAAAAAATCACAAGATGAAAAACGTCCTTTAAAATTACCTGATTTGATTTTAAATGATGTACAAATAAGTAAAAATGATTTAATAAAATTCTTGGGAATTCTTATTGATGAAAGTTTATTATGGCTTCCTCATATTAATTATATTCAATCAAAAATTAGTAAAACAATTGGTCTAATGTACCGTATTTGTCCATATGTAACATCAGAAAGTCTAAAATTAGAATATTTTGGCCTAATACATTGTTTCATATATTATGCCAATATCACATGGGCTAGTACTCAACCAACAAAACTTAAAAAAATATTTTCTTTACAAAAACATGCATGCAGACTTATATATATATAAAAAATATATGAACATGCAAAACCATTAATGGAAGACATGAAAATGATGAATATATATTAGGGTGTCCCAAAAACACACTTTTTTTTTTAATTTCAATGTGCTTTCAACTGATCCCCATTCTATAGGTCCTAAATAGCTACCAAAATCTTTTTTTTAACTTTTTAATGACTAGAAGTGATAGATGTAAATTCTGAGTTTTACGGTTTTGTACACATATGCGTATTTACTAAAAAACAGCGCTATCTAGTATTTCAATACGTTTTAAAATGATGTAATAATTAGAACACAAATAATTCCCATAGGATATTATTAAAGAATAGGATCATTCCCTATGAACTTTGTTAGCGATTGATATTTTTCCCTCTGGACAATATTATTATAATTCCCCATGGATTGGTTCACAAATAACTCCATTTAGAAATTTTTTTTGAAGGAAAAAATTTCTAAATGGAATTATTTGTGCACGACGGAATTCTAATTTGTGCACGAAGAAATTCTCGTGTAAACGGTTATAAAAGCCGTAACGGTAAACTTAGATAAAATATTATACGAGAGGGAATAACGACTTCATAGATTTTTGATGCAAGTGTAACATTTAGTAAATATTTAGTTAAAAAACTGATTATTTCGAAATTCATATAAGAGTGGGTAGAACAGCTAAAAAAAAGAAGATGATAGGACAGAATAAAAAAAAAACGGAAAAATACAGAAAGGTTGAGGTATATTTACCTATTGAAGTACCCACTGAGGGAGTTACCTCAGAGACAGCTTCCATCTAATGGTAATATTCTTAGATACTATCAATTTATCCTTCGCGAGTCACAAGTTAAATACAAACCCACTTCTACTAATGTTGGTTGCAAATTGAAATCGAAATCCAAGGATCTTGTTTGTGAAAATGGTGTTTGTACAGATCCTGATAATTCTTGTTTGGTATTTAGGATTAAAAAAATTTGAGATAATGCTGGGTTTGGCAAGAAATTTGTGATTTGTGGGTACAATATAAAGACCAAAATCATTAAACTTAATTTAAAATACAAGAAATTGATTAAATTGTCTTCTCTAAACTGGAACAGCAGTCTTGATAAGCAACCAAAGTTAGAGAAAGATTTTCTCACAGAATCCTATCAGCTTTTTGAAATCTCGACTAAGAATTTTAAAAAAGATATTCTTGCTGATAGATTGAGAACAGATGATGCCAAGCTGGAAGATATAAAGTAAGTTCATTAAATAACACTTTTTTTAGTAGTGAGATTTTTTTCCAATTAAAAGTAACTTAAGTATATGGCTTAATAGAATTAAATATTTCTTAGTTTTTATGAAAACCAGAAGTTACATAGGAAAGGATATATGGAAACAAAAGTTGATGAAGACTACAGTAGAAGAGTACTGGATGCAAACAGGAGCAAGAACAAGCTAGATAAGTTGAGAGAGAAAGAATTAGAGAGACAGAAAAACTTAAAAGATATCAATGATGTTTTGTTGTCACATGACTCCATGACAGAAGAGATTCAATTCAGCAGTGAGGAAGAAAAGTCAAACGAGAACTCTGAAATCAGCGAGGAAGATGATTTCCTGGGTAACGGTCGGAAACGCAGGTATAGTATTATTTTAATAATATAGTTGTAATTTTCACAAGCTAAAGCTGTTTTATTGAAAAGTATATAATTATAAATAGGTAGAAAAATATTATAAAATGATACCTAGGTACAATTCTGGAGATAGGATAAGTCTAGCAGTGAATGTTGAAAAGCTCATTGAATGTACTGCTATTCCAGCAACAAGGTTCAATGTTGGTGTACGACCTCATCTGGCAATTATAAGTGAAGTATTTAAAGCTGGAGGTATAGAATTTAATGATATACCGCTTTCACGAAGCACACTTCATAGAAAAAATTTCAAATATGTAGAACTTGAAGGAGACTCGGAGTGGATTTCAATATCTAATCATCTTAAAGACCGACGGCTTATTCTTAATTTTGATACGAAACTGTTGGAACAAATTACCACTGGGCTTAACATTATTCAAAAAATTAAGCAACTTGCAGTCTCAGTGAGTTCCCCGGATGACGATACCATGGAAGACCATCTTTTAGGTGTTGTTTAATGTCCCTCTTCAAAAGGAGTTTACTAAGCAGAACAAGTGCACAATCTTTTAAAAAATTACGGATGTAAAGAGCAGATCATTGGTATATGCTGTGATAAAACTGCAAGCAATACATGCGGAGTAAATGGAGCAGTCAAAATTCTTACAAATATTTTGAAATTACCAATTTTGTGGATAATGTGTAGGAGACACATATATGAAGTACATGTATTTCACTATATGGCTGCCCTTACTGGTGAGAAAACAAAAGGTCCAAGAAGAGCTCTTTATGTCAAGCTAAAGAACAAGTGGCCTGAAATCTGTGAGAAAGTGAATGCAGTGAAAAATTTATGTAAATTGGACTGGCAAAGATCTGAAGATAAGCTAAGACATTTTTGACTAACGCAACTACTGGTATAGTGTTTTCAGGAATGATTATGGTATAGTTTGTAGGCTTACCTTCTTCTTCCTTGGAGTGGAAGTACAAGATTTTAAGTTCCATCAACCTGGCGCCTCCCATGAGGCAAGGTTTTTAGCAGATGCGATCTACATCCTGACTCTTTATATGACTAAAGACATCAGTAATATCTTGACAGAAAAAGAAATCAAAAAAGTTTATATAAAAAAAAGCAGTTGAAGTATGCAAGTTTGTTCATTGCAATAAAAAAAAGCAGTTAAAGTATGCAAGTTTGTTCATTGCAAAGTTTTTTAGGATTTCTGGCTCCCTACAATGATTTGAAAGCTATCCAGACAGCCTATGCATTGAGAAAGGTTAGTAAGAATATTGAAAATGCTTTGCTTCTCAGCATGGGACTCCATACGTGGTACTTAACTCCGCAACTCTGTGTTTTTTCCTTTGGGGATAAAGACGTTCCTTCTGAAACAAAGCTAAGAAAGCTGTTAGCTCTGATTGAGTTTGAAGAGCCAAATGAATTTCAGCGTTGTAAACCATCAAATATACAAATTGGAGAGACCACAGAGCTACCTGAGTTGATTTCCGAGCCAAGCTAACTTCTCTTCAAACATTTTTAAATATCAAGAGCAAGTATAAAAGAATGGCTTATTAATAGTCTTAATACTATAGATGTTTTTAACCATCCTCAGTTGTTAGATTTTATTGCATAGATCAAAAACATATCTGTTGTAAATGATTGTGCAAAAAGAAACATTAAGCTCATTAAAGATTTTACTTCAGCTACTAGAGATGAAGATCACCTTCAAAATGTACTTTTTGTAGTTAAAAAGTCTAGAAAAAACTTGGCTAAGACTATGACTAAAAAGGAGCTTGGGAACTTTCAAAAAGTTGTATTTTTTGAGAAATGTTTGACCGCAATAAAATCTTAAATTTGCTAATAAATATTAGTTTTCATGTATTTTTTTTTTGTATTTTCATATTTATAAATATAATCTATCAAGTTAAATAGCAGAAAACAATTGCAAAATGATTTAAACCCATCTAATTGTTTTGTTTTAATTTTCTAAAATGTGTTTTCTATTAATGTTAAGCTAGCTTAACATTAAAACAGTAAAACAGTAATGTATACTAATATCAGTAAACATTATAAGAAAGATCAACAGTTCATCTATCTGAAAAAGTTAAAATTTAAAAATTTCTACGCTCAAAATTTTTTTAAAAACGATTTGAAAACAATAAACAAAAGACACTAAAGTAGCTGTTGCTGTAATTACATTTTATTCATTTTTCGAGGTTTTATATTTAATTTGAAACATTTTATCGTGTACTTCAAGTAGCTTTTATTATAATTTCCTATAAATAAACGGCTAATTGCATATTTAATAGCTAAAAGTTGGAAAAGTAGCTCGTTGTCAATGAGAATTTTTTTTATATTTGATATCCGTAGCCATTTTTAAAACTCTTAAAATATGCAAACTTTACTGCGCTAGCGTATAATAACTTTCCACTTATTTAGTAAGTCTGAACGACAGTGATATATTTGCAGACTCAAAAATGGTCTGAAAAACACGTCCGTCACATTTAAAGTCAGTGTATAAAGGGTGTCGCGTGTGTGGAAAGATACACGCTATACTTCTCCTTTACCTTATGCATACATTTTTTTATATTGGTAAACTAAGACCTTTAGTCAGAAAATCAACTTTTCTATCGGTTAGCTGGTTACTGGACAACGATAACAAGCTGGCTACTTATGGACAACGATAAGACAGTATGGTTTTTTTTTTTAAGTTGCTATTTATTCAAAAACATTTATTTATTAACAAGTACTTGTAAATTGCAGTTGAAAAAACAAAACATTTTCAAGTCTTTTTTTGAATTAGCGTGTACGTACTTTTAAACATTCCCTCCCCCTATGCTTTTAGACGCTATTTGAAGACCCCCTCCCCCTCTGTTAGCCTACGTACTTCTCAATGTAGTTAAGGCGATTCGGTAAAATTTACAATAAAAATTTCTAAAAAATTTCTTAACTTTGACAATCCTTTGCTTAGGCGGTAATTGAAAGGAATAAAATGAAACTTTATATTTCTTTAATAAAACTATTTCTGCTTATGTTAAAAAAAAAATTATTTATATATTTTTTTAATTAACAGAAATTATAGTTTACAGAAACTGTGGCAACTTCAGTCTGTTTGCGTCAAAATGTCTTCAATTAAACTACAAAGTATTCAAAATTTAATTATCATTGTCGATCAAAAGAGTTGGAACTTTTCCTAAGTGTTTAAATCCAATAACTTCCTAAAAAACGTGTTTTTTTCACTAAGAATGATGGTGTTCTCTACTTATTAAGTGAGACTACTCAAAAAGTGAAATGCTAGCAGTTGTAGCTTTTTTTCTTTTATTTGCTAAATAAATTTTATATCATTTAAATGTCTTTGCAATAGGTAAAGTCATTTCCTCATCCAACAATGACTAAACTTAAAAATAAGATTCAATATCTTGAGATTCCACAAGTCTGCAAATTGTTATAACAGAATCGGTCTACTGCTAAAGTTAACATTTTAAAATATACCGGAATTTTTATTTTAAATATATTGCCCGTAACATTACCAAATTGCAACAGTATATTTGATTTACAATAATTCAATATCAAGATACTTAGTCAATATATATAGAGTTTTACAATAATATCTACACTACATCCTCTAACTTATGGGTTTGCGAAAATAGCCGCCTTTATGCTTTCAACATAATGATAGACAGGAAATCCGACGAAGGTACACAAATGTATGTTTCAAGAAAGTATAAGTATCAGTATAAGCAAAACCAGTTTCAAATCGGAAATATTAATAAATTTGTACTTTCATATATTTTATTTGTTTCAAAATACAAGCAAATCATAAAAAACATTCGCTTATCCATCAATAAAAACAGAGGTCATGCAAGAATTTTCATTGGAAAGATGGTGTTGTTTAACTGTAAAACATAGAATAAAAGATTGTTTTGTAAGTCAAAATGAAATTAAATTTAAGTATAATTTATCTCACTTCCCTAGTCGCTGCAAATCATATCAATCTATTGCAGCCAAAAAAGGTCTTCTAAAATATAAAGAGCTTATGTTAAATGACATTACAAATACAATTATAACACAGTTGGATAAAGACTATCAAAACACATTTCAAAACAACTTTCGCAAAAACTCATTCAAAAATACTAAAAATAAAAAACAAGTCCACAGAAGAAATGTCCAAGCAAAGAAAGCATATAATTAAAAACACTGTGATAGATATTGAAAATTAATGGAAAGAAACATCAGTTATAAGGTAGTTGTGAATATTTCTAAAATGTTAATGCCAACAGTAATTTTTGACATGATATTTTTTAATTATTATTAACTATTTACAACATATGGCAAAAACATTTCATTCAGGATAAAAAATAACCATCGTCTTATTACAAGTATGGAAACATTTAAACAAGCAGAGCAGCTTTTACAAACTCATAATCAAATAGTTTGAATAGTTAACCTAGTAATTAAAATTAAAAATAAGAACTTTTACAATTATAGTTGTAAACGAGATACGTTAACAACAATACAGAATAAAAAATGTAATTAAGTATCTATGTGTATACCAATTTGAATTTTTATTTTGTTTAGGCTAACAGATTTGAATGTTTACTTTCCCCAAGAAGAAACAAATGCTCAAATTGCAGCAAAACTGAATTTGATTGTATCAGAAAATAAATATACATCAGGAGAGCTTATTGCTCCACAAACTTTTTCCAAACATGTTGTAAGAAACAAATGAAATAGAAACTGAAACATTTTATATAGATGCCAAAGTACATTTACTAAAATTAATTAGAGATGGCATAATAAAAAATCATTGTACTTATATGAGGCTTAAAACCGATGAAGTGTATGAAAAAATGTCGCGTACATCAGCTGCAAACCCTAAATTTCATTAATCTAAAAAGAATTAATAAAATGCAAAAAGTTGACTAAGACGAAGAAACCTTAAAAATTAAATTAAAAAAATTTGAACCAAAAAGACATCTTATGTTATGGCATGATACTTCAAATATATGCAATCATGGTCACGTCTTAATGACAACTTCAACATTATTTTATCCTGCAATTTATTATACATCTGAAGAATATCAACAAAAGTATAATAAAACCATAAATATTCAAGCGGTTGTTGAAGCTCCTATATGGTATATTTTTGGAAGATGTTCAGCTACTGATGAAATGCTTGTTTATTTAGAACAAATAACGAATAATATTATCGAAATGAAAGATCCTATTAAGATTAGTGAAATTGAAATTTATGATGAAATGAGATTTTTTAAAAGTGATGGTCCTTTAGCCCAATATGAAGCAGGTCAGCAAAAAGGAGGTAGTTATGTATGCTGGACTTGTGACGTTAATGTCGTTGAGCATTCTAATTATTCTTGTTCATTAAATAGAACTTGCATTCTTACGGAACAGTCTAGAAATAAAAGTCACGATAAAGTAAAAAACTTTATTCATATCGAACAAAAAAAAGAAATAATAGTTGAATTGAATCAGCAAAATGTAAACTTTACCTAAAATGAATCAAAGCAAATATTAGATTTAAAATTAACAAAAACCATGCATGGTGTTCAAAGTCTTATATTTTATAGGTCTGATATCAGTTTACCAAAAAAAGGTTTATCAAAATATAAATTACGAATGAAATCTCTTCATGATGTTTTTAACCATATAAAAACTTTTTTTAAAGAACTACCCTACCATTTCGACAGGAAAGCAAAAACAGAAAGTGAATCAATTATTAAACTTTTATTTAAAGTAAAAGATATAAAAAGAGCTGTTGACTACAGATCATGCATAATAAAATTAAGAATATATTGTCAGCAGAAATTTCCAAAAATTTCCATTGACAGATATTTTTATTACAATGTGCCAAATTCAAGAAATATTATACAAACCAGAATCTGAGCGCACCAACAAACTTATATTAAAAATGTTTTTAGTGATATTTAAGCATGTAATGTTGGCTATATCGAACCATGGAGAAAATTTGAACATTTAAACAGTTCGAAAATTTTATGGTAAATATTTCCAGTGCCTGCACATATTCCTGACCAATTAAGGATTATTTCTGGTAGAGCTGCAAACACTGAAAAGGAAGAGCATATGTACGGATTTTTAAATTATTTTTTCAAACTTTTTAATTTTTTATTATTTTCAAACTTCTTAGTTTTGTCAAACTTAGAAATTATTTTTTAAACTTTTTGATTTTTTCAAACTTTTTAATTTGTTTTTTTTTTAAACTTTTTTTAATTTCACTCTCTTATATATTATTGGAAATTGTAAATTTTTTTTTTTTTTATTTTCAAAAAAAAAAAAAAGCACATGAAAAAGAAATAATATCAAAATCCCAAAACAACCCAAAAATCGTTTACAAATATATCAACAAATAACTAAAAATTAAAGATAGAATTCGCTCTCTCAAAGATACTTCAGGCAGAATTATTGAAGCTCTTCCTGATATAGTTGATCTTCTGAACTCTCAATTTAAATCTATGTTTACACTTGAAAGCTCTGAAAATTTTCCTTTGCTAAATAAAAGTGGTATTCTTTCTGAATGCATTTATAATGAAAACTTGGATTTCTCTATCTCAGATATTATTCAGGAACTTGCCGATCTAAAGCCTTATAAATCCTTCGGATCTGACGGCTTGCATCCCTTAATACTCAAGATATGTGCCAAAAGCTTTGCAATTCCATGAACAAAAATCTTTCATAAATCCTTTAATTCTGGAGTAGTACCCACTCAATGGAAATTAGCAAATATTAGTCCGATCTATAAAAAAAAGGGAGATAAATTACTTGCTGAAAACTATAGACCTATTTCACTAACATCTGTTGCCTGTAAAATCTTTGAAAAACTTGTAAAGAAAAAAATTTTAAAGCACATTAACGATAATAAAATGCTCTCTGCAAATCAACATGGCTTCCTTTATCATAAATCATGCGTAACTAACCTTATAGAAACTTTTGATATCATTTTGTCCTCCATAGCATCTCACCAATTTATTGATGTAATCTATCTTGACTTTGCCAAAGCGTTTGACTCTGTACCTCACAACAGACTTTTGTTAAAATTAAGATCTTTCGGAATAAACGGCAAACTCCTACAATGGATTAAATCTTTTTTAGTGGGCAGAAAGCAACGCGTTACAATTAACAATACCAGCTCTGCATGGGTTGATGTTCTCAGTGGTGTTCCTCAAGGTTCTGTTCTCGGCCCGCTCCTCTTCATTCTCTACACAAACGATCTCGCAAAACTCACTGAAATTTCTGAAATATTTGCCGATGATACTAAACTTTTTTCTAAAACCTTATCGCAATCTAATTTTGTTGATCTGCAGGATCGTTTACGCTTGGTATACGAGTGGTCAAACACTTGGTTACTTAAGCTAAACACTTCAAAATGCTGCGTCATTCATTACGGTCGAAACAACCCCCATTACAATTACTTTCTTCAAAATAACCAAGGAATCAACCAATCTCTAAGAAGCTCTACTAAAGAACGTGATTTAGGAGTCATTTTTACATCTAACCTCAAGTGGAGCGCTCATATTCAAACAGTTGTCTCTAAGTCCTTACAAATTCTCGGTATGCTGAAAAAGACATTCACTTTCATTGATGAAAAAATGGCTCTCAAATTATATAAAGTATTTATAAGACCACATCTTGAATATGGAGTATCCATTTGGGATCCTTTTTTAAAAGCTGATATGGCTTTGGTTGAATCTGTTCAACGCAAAGCTACAAAATGGGTTTACAGCTTGAGGCATCTTCAATACTGCGAAAGACTAAAAAGATTAAACCTACCATCTCTTGAGTTTCGACGCCTTCGATGCGATTTAATCCAAATTTTTAAATTAATACATCGTTTTGATATAGTTAATGATAAATATCTACCAAAATATATTAACTCCGTGTCTCGTGGTCACCATTCTAAAATAAGGCGTGAGTATGTTCTAAACTGTCTTCCAAGATATAATCATTTGTATAATAGATCAGCAAAATACTGGAACAATCTACCAGAGCAAATAACTTTGTACTCCACTGTACTATCTTTCAAAAATAGACTAGACTCCTGGTTGTGGAAAAAGTTTGGAACAAATATTTATAAAACTGGTTGTTTATAGTGGGGTGTTTCCCCTGCTCGCTGTATGTGTACATTCTATGTAAATTTACGGCTACAACTATAATAATAATAATAATATTCAAGAAGGGGCTTGATGATAAAACATTTTGTCTTCTACTTGCCCCATCAGCTTGCATTTGTATAAATTTATTTCAATGAAAGGTTAACATTGTAAAATGTGTCAAATGACGAAAAATAAAAAAAAAAATTAAAAAAAATAAATAAAAGAAGAGCGACTTTTTAACTTTATCAAAACCACAACAAGTACCACATCAAACCGTCAACCGTGCCATGTTATTTCTAATGCGTTAGAATCCGATGCAAAATAAATTTAATGCAAGTATCCGATGACTTAAATAACTTTAATGAAGTTCCTTTAATAGAATTGTCCATTTCAAAATTTTATATGTTTGTTCAACTAAAGTCCAAATACAACTATAAAATGTGAAATAATAAGAAATTACCTAAATGAATATCAGACAATGCTACAAAAAACAGCTGACTTTCTTGTTAAACCAAAAATTTATTGGTGTAAAAAAGATATCGGTGTGACATTTTATGATTTTGAAAATGTTAAAATAAGTAAAAAAGTTCCACACCATTTTAGAACAAAAACACTAATAGAAGAACTTGATTATGTTAAAAATTGCTGGAAAAAAATTTCTTTACCAAATGCCAATACATTATTACCTGCATATAAAACAAAAGTTGTAGATGAAGTTAACAACAAGACGAAGTTATTATTTTTGAAAACATTGAAAAAACCTTTTCGCTTAAAATAATACTTTTCCTTATGCTTTTCAGTTGAAGAGATAAAAGGCATTTTATTTTGGCGTAAGTTTTCTTCATTTTTTCCCCGCATCATAAGTATTTTTCTTTAAACTTTTTTACTCCACTAATTAACTTTATCTCATACTTTCATTCTCTTAGTTTAGGCTTCTATCATAACTATTCTTACTTTTCTTCTTTTACTGTTATATATTCCTAAACGTGCTTTTAAGTAATTTAGGTAATTAGTATTTTGTTTCTCAATACTCACTTCGTACATATATATTTATAAACCTCAATATATATTATTTTTTCTAAGTTGATTTAGGTGCCCCAAGAAGTCGTAACGGTCTTATCACAGAGCACTGCGGAAGAGCATTTAAAAAGAAGTTCACGCCTCCTTCCCAACCGTTGTCGCAAAACTTGCCCAGAGGATTTAACCACGGATCTTACGTTTCTGAGGCAAGTGCGCTACCACTGCGCCACGGCTGCTTTGTTTATTATTACATACTATTGTTGTAAACATCTAATCGATTGTTTTATTTAGTATTATTATTTTAGAGGGGTTTTAACAAGTTTCTTAATTCTTAATAACTTTAATTTGTTTTATTTTTCGAGTGGTATTTTTTTTCTTTTATATTTTTTTTCTTAACTTGATTTTTAAAGTTGCGTTTTTATCGTTTTTTTTTTAAATCTTTTTGTTTATTTTCATTTTAGATAAATAAGCTATTGTTCGTATACAGAAATTACTTGTATTTATTATACTTTATTAAAAACAAAAAAATTGTTCATGAAAATTTATATAAAATATATGAAATTTATATTCATAATAAATACATTAATATACATATATATACATAATACATTTAGTTTCCAATATACATAATACATTTAGTTTAAATACATAAATACAATATACATAATACATTTAGTTTAAATAAATGTTTATATATACGAACAAATTATTGTTATATATAAATATATCATAGTATTATTCATAAACAAACTAACGACAAAATGAAAACTTTGAACGTTGAGGCTGCGGCCCAAGCTGCGCTTGATATTGTTTTTTCAAATGCCACCTTTAACAACACCTGCAAGCAATCTGTTCCTAGCATGCTAAAAGCCACAATTCACATTGCACTAAACACTTTAATAACAGCAAAAAATAGTGATTTTCAGTAAAAAAAAAAAAACTAATAAAAACAAGGTCCTTAAAAGGTCTTCCACAAATAATTGGAGAAGAACGTGAAAGCCGCCGGTTGTGTCGGCCCCCTTGTGAATTTGTCAAAAAAAATTAATTTGGATTTTTTTTTGTATTTAAGACTTGACCGAGTCGTCGCCATTTGATCACTAAAAGACACACAGAGAACTGTTTGTTAGTGCTCGACTCGAATTAAATGCAAATTTTGTGTAAATGTGTGACACAATTTCATGTAAATATATTTTTACTTAAAATTATATTAAAAAAGATAATAGGCTTGATAGGCTTTTTTCGTTTTAAATTAATTTTAAAAAATTGCTTGCGCTCGCGTAATAAGACCTTGTGCCAACAAAAAAAATTCTTAATAAACACTCTGTTTATTCTGCAGACCAGATATTTTACAGAAAATCTCCTAAGTTTAAACTAATAACTGACGGACCACAATATCTTTAAAATAACCGTTAAAATAAGTCGATGGACGATCCTTATCGGACATAAATCGCAGCAAAATTATAACACGAGAAGTAACATAAGAAGTCTACTAATAAAAAGGTGTTTGGTATTGTTTAAGGTCTAATAACCGTTGTTATTTTATTGTGAACATTGTGATTTGTTGTGAAAGTAAAGTATTATAGATTTTGTCTTTTTTATTTTGTATTAAAAGAAAGTTCTATTAACAAGTAGGTTTGTTTTTTAATTATAAAACGTTGCGTAAATAGTTGTAAGTTTTAATTAAAGAATTTTATTATTTAAATTTAATAACTTAATAATAATATTTTAACGATAAATGATAAAAAATTGTTTTAGTAGCATTAGTGTATTACTCTGTTCTTTCGTACTTTATTTAAACATATTAATAATATGTTTAAATATAGTATGAAAGAATAGAGTAATATTATTACTGAAACAATTATACTGAAACAATATAATCAAATTCTTATATAATTACATATGGTAAAGGAAGTAATGACTACTTTTACATATACTTTTTTTTATTTAAATAAATAATGTTCTGAAATTCAAGATTATTTTTTTCTTAGTAACAGAATTATACTGGGCTTAACACTTATTTCTGGGTTTAACACTGGTTTTTTTAAAAAAGGTTCATATAGCACCAATACTGATATGAAGTTAAAAAAGAAATCATGAAAACAGTTAACAAGGGGGAAATTAAAAACAAGTATATTAAAAATTTATATTTTTACCAAGGCTTACTGCAAATGTTACATTTTTAAATAACTAAAATATGTTTTACCTTTGGTAATTAAAATTATAATTTATAATTTAACTATGGTCATTAAATTGGATTTGATGTTGTATATAATGTAAAATATGGCATAACACCGTCACTGATCACTACTCTCATTACTTAAAACCATAACAAGTACATTTATTTAGTTATATAAGTAGAAATAAGTTACATAAAAAAAGTTAAAAATAATTCTCATTATCTGAAATAAATTGCATGTTTTAAAAGTTTACATTTTTCAAGATAAAAAAACAACAGCAAGCATTTTAGTTTCAAGAATGGCATTGACATAACATCAGCTAAAATTCAAAAGTTGTTTCAGATTTGGCAGTTTCAGAAATTCTACAAATTTTAAATCTAAGTATGGTCATGCTTGTGTTAAATAATAATATTTTGCAAATAATTCACACTGATTAGAAACAAGAAACTAAAATACCTCATAATATTTTACCTCTTTCCCCAGTTATGAGGGCAATTAATCAGTAATTTTTTTACTATTATATACTAAATTTAAAAATCATCTAAAGGTTTTGAATTTTGTGTTACAATCTTTTAGCTTTTAATAGTTATAAGTATGTAAAGTTTCCACACTCTCTAAAATTAATATTCTTTATTATTTTATTATGTTCATTCATTTTTCTTCTTCTTTGTGAATGAAAATGTCATTGTATTAAAAAATTTCTTCAACTACAATTAGTAACAATTAGGAGAGTGATAAATAATTTTAAAAGACTTTGGTAGTTAAACTTTAATTAGTTGGATACTTGTGATATGTAAGTTAAAGTTTGAGATAATCTAATTTTTAATTTCAAAGAGACTTAGTACAAATAGATTTTTTAAGATTCTGGTATATATACTTCTTAAATATGTGCTTCTTAATTATATTCTTATATAACATAGGCGTGTATAAAAAAAAACTTATGTGAAGGCGTGTATAAAAAAAAACTTATGTTATGTGATTAAAAAAAAACAAATCTTTTATAAATTTTTTTATGAATAGAACCAATAGAAGGGTATTAAATGCAGTATTATTTTATATATCAGGTTTATTGCTGTGAAATATATTTAAATGTATTAAATATAGCGCTAGTATAAATAAAATATATAGAAATCATATAGTATTATTTTTATCATATGAAAGAAATGTATATATAAAGTTATAAATTATTTATAAATATTCATTTTAAATAAATAAGCCCAAATTATCTTAAATTTTAAAATTGAACGCAGTTTCTTTGTTTTCACCCGTATTACTTTTACAATATTAGCATATTGAATTAACTGCTGCCTTTTTGAAAAAAAAACACAGTAAGTTAACACAGAAGAATACAGGCAAATATGCACTACTTTAAACAACTTTAAAGCACGACAAACTAGTTTATCAATCAATTTAGCAAAATGCAGGATTATACAAAAAAAAAAAAATGTCTTTATTAACTAACAGTTTTAATTGTATAAGTTTAAAAAATTCAAAAGAATGCTGAAAATTCAGACTATTATGTTAAATTCTTTGCAACAAATGCAAATTTTGTCTGCTTTTTAACATACTAATCTTTTATCTTTTAACATAACACAGAATAATACGAAATTGTTACAACTGTTTCAAATAACTTGTTAGTTTTCTATTTCTTTAGCCTGGTATAGCCAGGCATTCCTGCCGGAGCCTATAGTAATACAAGTAATAGTAATACAAACTGCTTTAATGACGATTGTCACGGAGTATAAAGTTTAAAATTTATACTTTAACAGCTGTTAACAAATATTTATCTAGTCTAGCTTTAAAAGAATTTACTGTCATTGCAGAAACCACTTTTTCAGGTAAAGCATTCCAATGAGGTATCACTCTGTTCGTAAAAATATTATGTCTCGGTGTTGTTTTTGCAAATTCTCTTTCAAATTTCATTGGATGACCTCGAAGTCTCTGGGAAGAAAGTTTATAAGACGCTTTATACCATAATATCTTTTCAATCCCAGTTGTTAATTTAAAAAATCAACAAGATCTCCTCTTATACGTTTTGTTTCCAGAGTTGTGAGGCCCAACTTAGTCAATCTTTCGGTATAACTTAGATGTTTTAGTTCAGGGGCTAGTTTTGTTGCTCGTCTTTCAATTTTTTCTAGGTCATTGATATTGTTTTTATTACTTGGACTCCACAATGGAGCTTCGAATTCCAAATGGTCTAACCAACGATGTGTATAGTTGCCTTACCATTTCAATGTTAAGATAAGTAAAGCTTTTTCTTATTAAACATAAGATTCTTTGTGCTTTACTTGTAGCTATATATATAGGGTGACCAGACGTACTCTTTTTTACAGTATTATACTCTTTTTGATGTAAAATTATTTATACTCTCTCTTTTTCTAAAAATCACATAATATACTCTTTTTTTTTAAACTACTGATTTAAGAAATTTATTTATTTGAAATAAACAATAAATAATAAATGATTTTGCCCATATCTAAGCAGTATTTTTTTTCTAAGCTGATATTTCTTTTATCATGACAAAAATGAAATATGATTCAACACGCAGCATCATAAACACATAAAAAATGTTCATCAGTTTTTATAAAACAAAAGCTAGAACCTTTTTTCTCTCTAAAGATTTAGCTGCTTATGCTGAAAACTTACAGTCATTGAGCTCGTATGGTCATACCACAACGTAAAACACGGCCATTTTTTCATAGATATAGACTGCACATCAAATTTTTTAGAAAATCCTGTAATTATAAGATTATGTGTGGAAAACGTCAGAATGTCTTGTTAACAGAATGTCTTGGTTCGATGCATCACATGCACTTTTAAAATACAAGACTTTATTTTGAAAGCTGGTTGTTAAACGAGCTTTCAAAATAAAGTCTTGTATTTTAAAAGTTCATAACCTTCCAAATGAAATTGCAGAAACAATAGCTAATATAACTTTAAAAGATAATAACTTTTACAATATTCAAGGTAATGTTGTTGGATTTTCAGCAGATAACACTGTAAACTTTGGTACTTTATCAACTAATAAAACTGCAGGTAACATCCATGCAAAGCTTGAAAAGAACTTACAGAGAGAAAATCACATGTAATTCCAATAAAAATTGAAGATATAATGCTAAAAATATATATCATCAATTTAATATATTTAAATATAAGTAAAAAAAATATGTGACTTCTGTTGTAGTAAAATTCTATACCACAATAGTTGCTTATTTGAAAAAGTGGGCTAGAAGATTTTATAATGATGCATGGATTATAAAGTAACTTAGTTAAAAAAGAAATTTTCAGATGGCAAATTTAAGAAAGCTTACATATATTTTCTTAATTAAACTAAATCATTGCCTTATTCCTATTGTTAATTATAATGAGAATTTCGAGTATTTACCCATTAATGACCATATACCCATTAATGATTTTTTCGTTCATTTAGTCAACAAATTTGACTCTTTTTGTCAGTCAGTTAGCAAATGCTTAGACAAGTAAGTCAATAAATTTAGACAGTCAGTTTGTAAATATTGTTAATGCAGTCGAAAAAATTTAAAAAATGAGGACTTATTTTTTAGTTGGCCAGAGTTGTAATGGCATTCCCCCAACCCTCCTTATGTGACACCTTGCGCTGGCCCTGATTAGAAATATACTCTTTTTATTTTAAAAAAATCTGGTCAGCCTATATATATATATATATATATATATATATATATATATATATATATATATATATATATATATATATATATATATATATATATATATATATATATATATCAGGCTTTCCCAGAAAAGGGGTGCGGTCGCACGCCTTGTTTGTCCAGTCGAATAAATTTTTCTGACTAACTGACCACGTTTTATTATTATGCGTTTCAAGAATTCGCGCCAAAGCAAAGCTAAACGAAAATACCGCAAAAATGCAAGCAATCTTTAAGTAAATAACAGAAATCTGTTTGTGCTTTAAAATTAAAAAATTAATGTATATTATTGAAAAAAAAAAATTATGTTTATTTTATATTTTTATTTTTTTAGGGTGGTAGTTATTTAAGCTATGAAAAATCAAATCAATAAGAAAAATCAAATCAAAAAGAAAAAGAATAATGTTTAAAGAAAATAAAAGGACCTTTTAATGTAAATTTTGTTTATGACTTTTATAAGTCAGTAATACTTTAAAATTCACGCTAGAGCTATAAACAATTTTTAAATGTTTCGTAAATACATTTAAATGTTTAAATGTATTGATTTTAATGTTTGAATGTATTGATGCGCAAGAAAACACGAAAACGATCGCTATTTATTAGTAAAATATGTTTGTTTTTTTTTTAATTAAAAGAAAATTTTATTGTCAAACGATTGAGTTGCTTATTTTGCAATCATTAATTGACATTGTGAACGAGTGTTAATATATAATAATGTCCCGAAGGAACTGTTTTCGTAACAATGACAACAGAAGCAATGCAATTATTTTTTTAACTTCTTTCGTAATTACAAAATTATGTATTTGAATAATTTCAATGTAACAAAAGGCGAGCATTGACTCAGTATAATCAGTTTTAAATAGGTTGAGAAAGAACTTTTTTCACATTAAAATTTTGTTATGTTTAAAATCTCAAATAATATATTTAATAATTAAAACAGCAATTTACTTTCTTGTCTAAGTATTGGGAAATAAAGTCATTGTCGTTGCATAAACCTTCGTAGAAACTAAATTAAATGAAAAAGTTTAACCAAATTTGTCTAGCGTAAATAATGAATCAGTTTTTTAATACATTGTCTGTTAAAGTTCGTGAATAAATTACGTATCAAGTCTTTTTATTTTCTTGAAAACTTTATGACTTATCGTCGTCTTTTCCTTGACTTGTATCAAATTTCGTAGCTGAAAATAGCAACCCTAATAAAAGAAAACAAAAACAGTATAAAAATTTTGAAAAAAATGTTCAAGACTTTTTTATTTTTGTTTTTTATTTTTTTTTTTTAATTTTTTTTTATTATCAAAATATTTTTCTTACATTCAATTTCAATTTTATACTTTGTTTAGACTTCATTTCATTTTTTTAATATTTATTTTTTATTTTCTGTGGATAATTTCCGCTTTCTTACGAAATAATGCCCCGGTCACGTTTTCTGAAAAATTTATTCTATGCGTGGACAAACAAGGCGTGCGACCGCACGCCTTTCCTGGGAAAGCCTGGGAAATATATATATGTATAAATTAGTAGAAAATCACTTACGTTGTATTGAGAGAAACTGAATTTCTTGACGTTTTAAAATTATATATAATATACTCTCATACAAGATGTCATCAATATATATATATATATATATATATATATATATATATATATATATATGTATATATATATATATATATATATATATATATATATATATATATATATATATATATATATATATATATTATATATATATATATATATATATATATATATATATATATATATATATATATATATATATATATATATATATATATATATATATTATTTTTAAACATCGTTTTAAAATAATATATAATATACTCTCATACAAGAAGTCATTAATATATATATATATATATATATATATATATATATATATATATATATATATATATATATATATATATATATATATATATATATATATATATATATATATATATATGTATATATATATATATATATGTATATATATATATATATACATATATATATATATATATATATATATATATATTTATATATATATATATATATATATATATATATATATATATATATATATATATATATATATATATATATATATATATATTTATATATATATACACAATCTCAAATCAAGGCGGGATTTGAGATTGTGTGTATATATATATATATATATATATATATATATATATATATATATATATATATATATATATATATATATATTTGAGATTGTGTGTATCAGGCTCGGTCGGGAAGCGGGTGCGATTGCACTCAATAACTGACCACAGAAATAATATTTAGCTGTAAAAAACTTGCTAGATATTTTAGTCGTTTTGAGAACATTCAAATTAATGTATGTTTCCTTAGTTTAGTTCATTATTTTGACTTAAATTTTATTTACGGACATACATAGAAACAAACATAAACCCAGATGTTCTCAAACAATCTTTGTGCAGAAAATTAAAAAAATAAAAAAACCGCCAAATCTAATAAAAACTAATTCTATTGGTTAAAAAAATAATAACCAATTTTCTTATAATAAATAATTAATAAACATCAAAGTTAATACAAATAATTTTAACCACTAATCCATTTTCCTCAGTGTACACGATAACAGATTACTTTCACGCAAGAAAGAAAAGATTTCAAGGTTTTTGAAATTGGTTTACTAACTTCAATTATTTTTGCTTCGGTTATTCTTACAAACTTGTTATACTTAAACTTAAAGTTAATTTTTTTTTTGTTTTAAATACTAATAAAAATTATAAAACCCACCCATTTAACATCATAAGCGTTATTATGAAGCAGTTCCGCTTCCTCCTAACATAATAATTTAACGCTTTTGGTTAATTTCTATTTAGCTAACCGAATTTCTACAGTAACTCAATGATTGATTTATTTCATTTAATCATTTTACTAAAAAAAATTGTTTTAAATGTGTTAAACTTTTCAAACTAAGCAAAGAAGAAAACATTTATTGAAGAAACTTTTTTATTAGTAAATAAATCACCTAGCGTTAGTTATATTGGTTGAATTTGGTTGGACTTTTCAGGGCAGGGCACTGCATAATTTAGGCGGCCTGTTTAATGTGCCTCAGCGTAAAAATGACTAAAAAAATATACCGAATGGTCCTCTTGACTATTTTGCTGCCACTAACATTGTGAGTCCCGAGGCTGTAGTCCTTCTACTCTTTCCTATCTCCTCAAACCAGCACTGTAAATAAGACATAAGTATATAAATAAAAATTATATATACTCTTTGATAAATCGGAGAATATTTGTTACCTTATTAAACAATCATTAATTGTAAGTTGTTACTTTATATAAAAAATGTGACCTCATTTAATAAAAAAAATTATAAAAAAGCAAGGTTTCAAAAATATTTGCTTTATTCGTGTTTATTTTGCCTAAACCTTTTTCGCGTTAGAAGCTTTTTTTTTTTTAATTGTCTCTCATTGGTCCAGTTAATCTTTTTGCGCTTTTATTTGCTTTTGAAATGTTCTCTAAACAACTAAAAAATCTGGCCAGTTTTTCGCAACTAAATATTATATTCGTGGTCAATTATATATATATATATATATATATATATATATATATATATATATATATATATATATATATAATATATATATATATATATATATATATATATATATATATATAATATATATATATATATATATATATATATATATATATATATATATATATATATATATATATATATATATATATATATATATATATATATATATATATATATATATATATATATATATGTATATATATATATATATATATATATATATATATATATATATATACTCATATAGTGTCGCTTTAAGAGCATTTTAATGTAAAAAAAGTCTCTTACGACTACAATTTTAATTACTCGTCTCTTAAGTTGTTTT
>NC_061159.1:63782490-63897490 GCF_022113875.1 Hydra vulgaris | reverse complement strand
GCCACAAGAATTTGTAAATATTAGCATTATTGCAAACTAGCATAAGTGCAAAGCAATTGCTAAAACTGGCATAATTGCAAACTGGTATCAATGCAACTTGGCATAAATGTGCCAAAAGCATTTGCAAACATTGGTGGCAGTGCGAACTGGCTTAAGTGCAAAACCGTTACAAAAATTGCAAGTATTAGCATAAGTAGGTATTGGCATTTTGCACTTATTCCAATACGCACTTATGTCAGTTCACACTTATACCAACGT
Source organism: Hydra vulgaris (assembly GCF_022113875.1). NCBI lineage: Eukaryota > Metazoa > Cnidaria > Hydrozoa > Anthoathecata > Hydridae > Hydra > Hydra vulgaris. Next base: position 63,897,232 of record NC_061159.1, on the reverse strand, counting down.
TAACAAATTTTTTTGGCTCAATTATGCCAGTGCGCCTTTATACTAGTTCACACTAATGCCAGATTTTGCAACTGCTTTGCACTTAAGCTTCCGTTTGGGCCACGTCGAATGTTTGCAAATTCTTACAACGCACTTATGCCAGTTCCCATTATTGCTAATTTGCATTGATGCCCATTTTTGTAACTGTTTGTAGTCATGCTAGTTAGCACTTATGCCATTTTGCACTTATGCTGATGTTTGGCACTTCCTTTGGCACAAATTTCCTTTGGAACACTTACGCAAGTTCGCACTTGTGCCAATTTTCTAACTGCTTCGAAATTATACCAGTTCCCACTTATGCAAGTTGGCACCTCCACTAGTGTGTATATATGCAAGTTAGCACTTATGAAATTTACGTTTATTTAGACATCCCTTTCAAAAGAACATAGGTATAAAAAAGACATGAAATTTTCTTTGTTAATGAAGAAGTTTTTGAAGTATTCAATAGGAGAATTTTTATTTTTTTTAATAATGAAAAAATAAGAAAGAAATTAAATTGACAAATTATTTTTATTGCTCTTTGGTTTAAAACCATAAACTATTTTAATAAAAGTATTATGTGTTAAAATACTTTTTTTAAAAGTATTTTGTATAAAGCTTTAATTTATTAAATGTGTTTTGTGTTTGAGATTTAAATAAAATTAGATTGACCAATTTTTCATTGTACATGAATAATAACTAAATTAGATATTTGCCAAAAAGAAGTTAAACTTTTTTTGCTGGTTTTGTACAATTAACTGAAAAATTGCTTTTCACATGTCTTTTTTAAATAAAATATACATAAAAAATTTTTATTTTTATGCTAAAGTTTTTAAATTCTTGTTACTTAGTTCCAGGCTTCAAGTACGTTGTCCATGTCAGTTTTTTTTTTTTTCTGCTATGGTTTGATTTTTTGATCAATGATTCTGAATCAATGAACTCATAAAGTTCACAATGTATTAGTGTTAGTTTATTTTGTATAAAAATATTTTTATTCTTAAAAAACATAGAACTTTGAGTGCTCACCCTGTGTTATTAAAGTTTACAAAAGAGATCATGTAAACATGGACAGAAATTGTGTGCGATCGCACTTTGTAAATGACCATATTAATAATTTTAAATGCATTAAAAAATCATTAGTTATGAATAACAATTAACCATTGATCTTTTAACATTTTTATGTTATGCAAAGGTTTTAAATAAAATAAAAATTTGTTATAATAATTGTTTAAAGCAAACACATTTTGTGTAAATAAAATAAGTAAATTTTTTTTAGTAGGAATGTATTTTTATGATAAATTTATAAAATCTTTTTTTCATGCCTTTTTAAAAACCTTTTACAAGATTACTTATTTTAAATACTAACAATTTTGTTGAGCATTAAATGGAGGGCAGCTAGGTTAGGGCTATTGCTCTCAATATATTTATTCTCTATCATGTTTTGTTACTTATTTACCTATACTTCCTGACAACTTTACATCTGAAGTAGCTCTTTTAGCTTCTATTTAATAACAAAATAAAAATATATGCCTCTCTGTTGTCGAGGTTTATAATTTTAAGAACTAGATCATTTGTAAATTTGGTTTGTACTTTAAATTATAATTTAATGTTTTAAAATTTATACAACTATATATAAGCTGTTAATAATGATTTGGTACTTTAAAAAGAAAATAAAAAGTATATAGGACAAACTACATATATAATTATTTAGCTTAATAAGTATATTTAATGTAAAAGTTTTTTAAAAGAAATAAATTTGCAGAAAACTCTTATAATATTATTTAGAGACTTCAGATTTACCAGAACAATTTTCTAGTTTTTCTGCCAAGAAAGATAATTATAAAAGTTAGCTTAAATAAATTTTTCTAATATATATTATATTTCAATATCTTTGAGTCTTTGATCAACAAATTTTTAACATACTATTTTGAATCAAATAACTTATTGTTAGGCTATACAGTTTTTGATCTAAATGATTTTATTGAGCATTAAACGGAGGACATAAAATGGGACATAAAATAGCTCAGGCTATTGCTCTTCATGTATCTATCCTCTGTCCTGTTTTTTTACTTATCTACATTAATATTAAGTATTTATTTGTATAAGTTAATCTTACCTTAACAGTAGTTGCTTGCAAAATTTTTGGGAGTGAATCAGAACAGAAAAAAATACAGAATTAAAAAAGATGCCAAAATAATTTGTAAAATTCAGACTTCAGTTTAGTTCAAAAACTATGGTATAGTGTTGATTTTAAATATTTCAGTGAATATGTGTTGATGACTTTTTTAAAATTCTTCTAAATGTTATTGATTCAAACAAACAGAATTATTTTTAAATTTATACGAAACTAAAATTTAAATTAAACTAAAACTAAATTTACCGTGATTTGTTGCAAAGAAAGACCATGTACATTTCATAGCAAAATCTTGTTCATGGTGGCATATAATTATGAAGTGTTTGCAGTTCTGGCCAGCACATCCATCTGAAAAGTAATGTACAGTCTTTATTTGATGAGATATATTGCTTTTAATATGTTATATTGTTGGCTTCGTCACATGATAAACCATATCTACAGGTAAATCATCTGAGACGAAACATATTCAATTACATTTGAGGACATTATTTTCTTTATAATAAATTACTGTTGGATGCAATGTTGCTTGAATTTTTTTTAGTGAAAACTTTGTTTTTTGTCTTGGACAACAAACTCATAATTTTCTGAGAAATCACAAGGGACAAAAACCTCAATACTACTTAATTAATTTTTTAACGTTTTTAAAGAAGCAGCTTGAATTTTTGCAATGTAAGAATGAACAGTAAGTTTTTGTAACTTATTTTTCAAAGTGTTAATAAAGCTACTTGTCGTTTCTGTTAGACTTACTAGCAGATCCGTCTGTTGTCTCCTGCTGTTTGTGATCTATACAATAATCATCATCTTTGTCAATATCTTCTTAAAGGTGGAACTCATTTTCAAGATAATGTCTTGAAAAAAAATTTCTGGACACAAAGGGCAACCATGTATAATACAATTCTTGTTAGCCCTTCTACAAACAAGCTTATCAATAAGTTTGTGATAATCCTTTGATAATTCAACTGCACTAATCATAAACTTTTAATTGTAGGTGTACACACATACTGTATGCGTACCAAATGCTCCTACTGCAATGCAATAGAAATTCTTATGGTATATTATAAACACCTTAAAGTATACATTAGAAAGTATACATGAAATACAAAATAAAACCATTACATATTCATTACAACATTCAGTAAAAACAATTTTAAGGTTAAACACTAATAAAGTTAATAAATGTATACTTTATGTGTGATAATATGCTGAGAAGATTGAATTGCTAAATCACCCTCTAGTTCATTTATTACATTATTCTTATCACTTTTATCTGAATTGTTATCAGATGAAACTTTAATTTCACTGATTTCATTATCAATTTGATAAAAATAAATATTGAGGTTATTATCCAGAGAAGTGGTGTTGGAAGGTTCATTATCTGAAGTGTTCACCCCATATTTTTTTTAGTCAATAGGCTGAGGAAAATAAAACCCAGTTTTACCTATCTAATCATAGTTAGTAGGCTCCATCAATAACAATTTCCCTTTGATTGATTTTAGAAAAATATATAAATAAAAGTTAAAATATAATAATTTTAACTTCTTCTCAAATTTTTTTTCATTTAGTTTAATAGCTTATTACTAAAACCAAAATTACTAAATGTACAGAATATGATATAACAAAAATTATATACTTGGATTAAAAAAAACATTTTTCTCTTCGTAAAATTTGTATCTACATTAAAAACATTTTGCGCAATCCATTTTTGTACCTTCGTATTAAAGATACGCTTATGGTCCGACAATGGCTAGCCAGTTCTGGTGCGCCAGCTAAGACACTAAACTGGATTACACATGTTTTTGCCGGACCTGGCTTGCCAGGTCTGGCCCATTAATGTACTGCTGATTTGGTAATAAATTTTATTTGAAGGCACTAGAGCTGCTAGCTCTTCAGAGCAGTGCCCATTGAAATAAACAGACAACTGATTTCTGGAGAATTGTTTTGGCTATAAACATGGAAGTAATAGTTACGATTGAAGTTGCATCAGTATAATGAGATGAAAACCATGGAGAAGAGGTTTGACTTAAAATCAACACAAGGGAATAAAATGTTTCATGACAGCCTGATACCTTGAAGTTACATAAAAAGCACATTTGTCAGCAGGAAAATAAAACATTTCTACCAAAAAAGACATTACATCGGATAGTCCCAGTTAGCTTTACGATAGTTGTAAGAGGTTTGATGATAGGGGGATTCTTGTGATAAAGAAGAATGAGATAATAGTTTTAGAGAAATCAAACTGTGCAAAAGCACCTAAGGGTGAATGTGGAGAAAATGAGTAGGATTAGGATCAAATACTAGGCATGAGTCGAGTAGGGAAATTAAATGATTGAGATTGTCTGAAAAAAAAAGAAGGTAAATGATTCAGATTGTCTGGTTGAAAAGTTGACTATTTGTGTTTGAGATTGTGAAAGGCAAAAAGTGTGAGCCTTAACATCTTCAGAATCACTGACACTAAAGCCAAGCCATTCAGTATGATGTGAGAATAAAAGTCACCTACGACAACAAAATTTGCTGAAAAATAAAAATAATTGACTTGGTCAATTTGATTAAAAAATAGAAAAGAAAAAAAGTGCAGTATGGAGATAAAGAAGAACAACATTTAACAAAGAGAGCTTAAATTTGTCTCACAAGGAGCAAGAAGGTATGTTGAGTCTTTTCTCAACTTTGTTAGAGAAAAGACTCAACAAAAAAATTTTGCAGAATACGAATATTAGTGATTTATAGAGTGATGTTTGTGAATAAAATGTTTAGAGAACTTTGTGATGACGATGGTTTTTTTATTTTATAGTTTTTGGTACTGAAATCATTTTAAAATTAGTTAAAGAGTTTGAGTCATTGCACAGATAGTACTCAAGCACTATTTCATACTTCAACCAATTGCCTTATTACTATTAATAAACCCTTAGTAGTAGAAAAGGTCTCTAAATGTGGCCTAAGCAAAGCATACTACAAATACAAACACTGCCTATTGGCAACTAGGCAATGTCTCTGTTTTTTTCTACCAATGATGGAAACAGAGTCTCTTAAAGCTACCACAAACTTTGAGAAACCTGAGAACCAGCCTATTATTGTTGTTGCTATCATATGATTATATGTAAATTTTGAAAAGGAAAATAAATATCTTGTTGTTGTTGTTGTTGTTGTTGTTGTTGTTGTTGTTGTTGTTGTGGTATATATTGTTGTGAAAATTTTGAAACAATAATAAAATAATTTAAAGTACTGATAGCCAAAACTAAATTGTGCAAGATTTAGGTCCTTAAATTTTAAACCTCAGTATCAAAGTGATATATTTTATTTTTTTACTAAAAAGTATTACTAACTAATAAAAATAAAATTTATACATTAAATATGCTTACAGAGCTAAAGAAATATATCTGCTATTAAAGTAACAAATCATCAATAATAGTTTGTATGTGTATATAAAAATTTCAAAACATGTATTAATTTAAAGTACTAACAGCCTAAACTTGTGCATGATTGAGCTCACTAACTTATTTTTTGGTTAATTTTGGTAAAGAATTTTATGGAAAATCTGAAAAAAAAAATTTATGGGTAGATCAGCGTTGTTTTAAACGGAAAAATAACTAAAATGTGACTAATTAACAGGGAAAAACTATAATCTAAATTTTAATTTTTAAAATTTTTGATCAACTCAATATTTGTTATGTTGAATTTTAAGAAATTCTGTCTAAACTTTTTTTTCAAATTTTAGACAAATAATGTTTTGGTAAAATGTGTTGTTTTTTACCTGTTTTTATAAAACTGAAAAAATAAGAGGAGTTTATTTATGTGGGGAATTTTATAGGGAATATGAAAAAATAAATAATAAAACATGTCTTGTTGGGAGTAACGATTAGTTTTCTGACTTAAATATGAATAATTAAGGAGAAAAATTATAAATTTATAAATTTAAAAAAAAAAAATATTTTAGTTATATGATAAACTCAATATACATTATGTTGAACTTTATAAATATGTCATATTTTGTTAAAAAAGTTAAAAAAATAAACACATAATGGGAGTTTTTGTGATGTTTGTTTTCTAAAAAAAAACTAGATTTTTCATATTTTAGACATTGAATGTTATCATAGGGTGCACTGTCTTTTCTAAAACTAATAAAACTTTTACTGCTTACACTGTATAATTGAGGTTTATAATTAAATAAGCCAAATCATGCACATTTCGGTTTCTACTACAGGTGCTCTAAATTATAACATAATTTTTTAAAATTTATACACATATATACAAAATATTATTAATGATTTGTTACTTTTGAAAAGACAAAAAAAAATTAATATAGGACAAACTGCAGATATATTAATTTAGCTTTATAGGTTTATAATTCAGTTAATATTTAATTTAAAAGTCTTTCTTGTTAGGACTAATAACTATAGTATATCTTTACTATAGTATATCTTTATTGACAATCTAAGAAATAAGTTTTCGCGGTACTACCAGAGACGTGGTGAGAATCAAACACTACTAGCACATTTTTTTATAAGTACTTTATATTTTCAATAAATAAAACTTAATTTTTGCAATAATTATTTAGAAATATTGTATTTATCAAAAGTTTTATGTTAACTATATTTTTATAAGTTTTTGTCTAGCAAAAACTTGTTCTCATGGCGACATTTAGATATTAGTTCGTTTTTTTTTGTTTAATAATTCTTGAGGATTTTTATACAATAAAATAATTAAATGTTGCCATGAGAACAAGTTTTTGCTGGACAACCACAAACCGAAAGATTAAATTTTTTAACTCATTTTCTTTTGTACAGATTTATTAGTACAAAAAAAAATGAGTTAAAAAATTTATGTCATTTTGAACATGATGATTTAAAAATCAAAATTGATTTATAAATCAATTTTGATTTATAAGTCATCATGAACAGGATGACTTATAAATCAAAATCGTGATAATGGCTTAACAACATGTTTCTTTTTTCTAATTTAGATTCATCAAGATTGTCTGCTGAATTAAAAAAGTATTATCTTAAATATTATTGGAAAATTAATGAACATCAACCGCTAATAAAAGCATCTGTAGATGTTGATCTAAATCAAAAATTTGTTGATCTATGTATTGTTGATGCAGTGAATGCTCAAGTGGAACGCTCAAAGGATGCTGTTTTAAATGTTGAACGAAAGAAATTTCTTGAAAAGCAAATGCGTTATACACCAATTCAATATAGTGAAATATTTACAAAAGAAAAATCAGTATTATTAATATCTGGAATAGCTGGTATTGGGAAAACATGGTTGCTTAGAAAATGTTTGCTTGATTGGTCTAATGGTTTAATTTGGAAAAAATATTGAATTTGTTTTTTATTTGGAATGCAGGAGACTTAATCAATATCCAAATATTTCTAATATTAATGAATTACTAAATGTTTTCTACAAAGATATTGTAAACAACTTTAACATAAGTAGTCATAATGCACTGTTTATAATTGATGGATTAGATGAGTTTAAATATTTCAATGAGTTATTAAGTCAAAGTTTAACTTTTAGTTATCCAATTACTAATGTGTTAACAGAAATTCAAAAGTTCAGTCATGTAATTGCTGGTAGAGTTTATGCAATAGATCAATACCAAAGCATATCTACAGAATATAGTGATAAGTTGACTGTTGAAATAATGGGGTTTAATCAAAACAGAATAAATAATTATATAGAAAATTATGTCATCGAAGAAAAAAAAAAGTTATAAAAACAATTTTAAAGGAATCTCCAATTGCAAAAGCCATGGCATCTGTTCCTTTTTATTTATCTTCAATGTGTAAAATTATAAGTGATTCGAAAGAAATGGATTTAAATTCTTTCTTAACAATGACTGATTTGTATGCAAATATTTTTTTGTACTTTGTGCGAAATCATATCATTAAAAACAATAAATTGGTATATGAGATAATGGAAGACAGTTCCAATAAAAAATATATTTTAAATATTTGTAAAATTGCATATAAAATGTTTGTGAACATCAAAATAGTATTTTCCAAAGAAGAAATTCAAGCTTTTATTGGTGACTTTGATAAAAATGAAGATAAGTATTTCGGATTTATAGAAAAGATTGAAACAGATCTTGGTAGTTATTATCAGTTTGCACATTTGACAATAATGGAGTTTTGTGCATCTGTATATGCATATAATTATTTAAGTAGTGATGAGATTATGGCCAATGAGAGACTAAAGAATTGTTTATCAATGATTTTAACAGTTTAATGAAGTTTCTTGTTAACCTTAATCCTTAAAAAAAATCCAATGAAGAATCTTTAGTTTTGGATTCTATTTTGGGTAACTAAAACTTTCTTGTATTATTATGAGCATCTTTAGGATAATCATTTAGGTCTTCAATAAGATACAAAAAAAAAAAATTTTTACTTATATTTTAATTATATAAGATATTTTTGTTAATAGTAATTTTTTTAATGCAAATAAGGTATTTTTATAATTTTTTGATATTTTATAGTTTACCATTTTTTGGTTGATTTTTTTTATTATAAAAACAATTGTTTAACAGCAATTTAATTCAAAGAACAAATAATTGTTATTTCAATTATATTAAAAACATTACTTTAAACATTATAAATGGTATGTTTAAGAATGTTAGGCATGTTTTCTGAAGAAATTCAAAAAAATATTCTTTATCTAAAATTAACAAAAAAAAAGTTAAATTCATTATATCTCCATTGTTTTCTTGATTATTGCTGAATGTGGCAATGTGGTTTTAGTTATTTTAAGATTAGATTTTTTTAGTTTTTATGTTTATTTTTATTTTTATTCTTAATAAAAAGTGTTTTTTTTTTTTAGGAAACAAAGCGTAGTTTAAAAATTTTCAAGTTGTTTGCAAAAATAGTAAAAAAAATAAAAATAATTTTTTTGTAAACCAAATGTCTTTTTTATTATCATAAATAAAATGTTATAAAAATGGTTGTAGAATCTGTTATTATTATACTTTACAATGTTTTGACATATTTTAATGTTTTGATTTAGAGACATGTAAATATTTTATAAATGTGAACAATCACAAGATTAATTTTTGTGTTGAGTTCGCTTTTATATGATTTTCAACAATCAAATTAAATTCTTTTCTTTAATTGAAATTACTTTAAAAAGTCTTTAAAACTCTCACCTGGTCTGAAAAAATGTCACAGTGACACTATGTGATGTATGTTTTATGTAATAAAAGTGTTTTTTTTTAAAATCAAATGACTAGGTTAATGTTTTTTTATAAAACTTTATCTCTTTGTAATTATATTTATTTTATGATAATTTGAACATTGTAAACTTTATTGCAAATAAAAAGTATGCACATTAATAAAGTTTATATTTATGCATATGTGCTACTGAATTTATTATGAAAGATTTGCATAACTAGAACTTAATAAAGTTTGAGTTAGATTGTTTTGAAAAAGATGCCTTTTAAACAAACAGCAAACTCAAAATTTTAAAAAATTTTGTTATTTAAATTGCTTTTTTTTTTCGCAAGTTTTCTCTCACTTTTAAAATAATAGACATTTTGTAAACCTACACTGAAAATACTTTCAGAGACCAAAATTTTATTTTTTCTGCAACACCCTAATATATAATAACTTGCTAATGGCCTTGACCAAGTTGTCTAAAATAGCATACTTATGGCTTACTATGGCATACCAAAGGCCTAATTTTACAGTGCAGCTTACGCGTCTTCAACAAGTTTTTTGTTTTTTTACCTTTTGAGTAAAAAAAACACAGTATACCTATGCCAAATTTTTATTTGTATAAATGTTTATTTTACATGCTGAATTTAAATCTTTAAACAGTTTTTATGGTATAAAATTTTCAACAATATAAATAGTAAACAACATTGACTTTAGACAACGTTTGTGTTTTAAAGAAAAATTGAAGTTCAAAAATAACCTTACAAAAAATAAAAAAAATGGTTTACTGGTTTAATGGTTTAAAAAAAATTTAACTCTCTTGTACTTTCTCGATCTTTGCAAAAAAAATATCTACACAATTAATGGATTAGTAAATAAAAAAAAAATACTACTACTAAGATTAATGTGTTATATTAAGTGTATAAGTTGTCTGTTTTACTTCTTACATAAAGTACTTAAATAAAATACGTAAATGTGTAAAGTTTACTTTATATTTTCTTTTCCCTGTTACTATAGATTCGAGATCCAGGTCTGGAGAGTCTCAGTCTTGAATTGATTCTAGACTCATATTTAACTGTTTTGGTTTGGTCTTGAAAGTCTGAAGTTATGGTCTTGGAACTGTACTCTCTTGTTCTTTCTTGATTTAAAAAATAATATATCTACACAGTTAATGGATTAGTAATTAATAAAAAATTATTACTACTAAGGTTAATGTGTTATATTAAGTGTATAAGTTGTCTGCTTTACTTCTTACATAAAGTACTTAAATAAAATATGTTAATGTGTAAACTTTACTTTAAATTTTTTTTCTCTGGTACTATGATATGTGGCTACTATAGTTACAAAAAAAAAGTCTATCATGTTTTCTATATGTGTGCTATTGTTTGTTTCACAGTGTAATGAATATGCATATTTTTTCACTTTCTTATTGATATGATCTTATTGAACAAGCAGCTGATCTGGAATCCGATCTTACTTCAGTAATAGATTGGGGTTCACAGTGGCTTGTGAATTTCAACTCTAAAAAAACCCAGTTGCTTACTGCAAACAACTACCGTAATATGGTCAACATTCCTATATTAATGAATGGCAATCCTCTTACTGAGTCGTCCTCTTTACATCTTCTTGGATTATCGCTTACTACTGACCTTTTATGGAAACCATATATACAATCGATTGCTAAATTAGCTTCTGCTAAGGTTGCTTCTCTTTATCGTGCTCGCCATTTTCTTACTTCTGATTCCATTCTCTACCTCTACAAATCTCTTATTCGTCCCTGTATGGAACACTGTTGTCATATTTGGGCTGGTTCTTCTAACGATTCACTTTCTCTTCTTGACAAGGTCCAAAAACGCATTGTAAATGTTGTTGGACCTGGACTATCTGCTTAGCTTGAACCTCTTTCCCATTGTCGTAAAGTTGCATCTCTTTCTCTTTTCTACAAATACTATCATGGTCACTGCTCAAAGGAGTTATCATCTCTAGTTCCATCAACTAAAATTCATTCTCGTTTTACTCGTCATTCAGCTAAGTCTCATTCGTTTACTGTATCTGTCCCTGCATGCTCTAAAAACTTTTATTCATCTAGTTTTTTTCCTCGCACTTCAATCCTTTGGAACTCTCTCTCATCTTCATGTTTTCCTGACTCATACAACCTTCAACTTTTCAAGTCTTTTGTCAACCGTTTCCTTGCTCTATAACTCTGCTCTTTTTTTTCCTAGTAACTCCCAACTTGATAGTGGTTGCTTGCAGCCTTGCTGGGAGTGAATGCAAATAAAAAAATATATATATCATATTTTGTTTTTAACAATACAAGAAACCTGTTTTTTTTTGTTATTATTAAATATATATTTTTTTCTTTAATTGCGATAACATAATTAGATTATACATGCATTATTTATATATTATATCATTTATATAATATATAAATAATAATATTATTTATTATATATATTTGTATATATATATATATATATATATATATATATATATATATATATATATATATATATATATATATATATATATATATATATATATATATTATATAGTTTTATTTTACATATTATATAGTTATATTGTACATGTGTAATTATGTTTTATTATAGTGTATAAATAGTAGTTATACTTTAGCTAACAACCTAGTAGTATACATGCATGAGCATTAGTCTTATTGTGTGAACATCTAAGAATTTAGGTCTTCATCTTGGTCTTGTAAAAATTTTAAAGTCTTCTTCTTGGTCTTGGCTTGACTTAGTGATGTCTTGGTTTTGACTTTGTAATGTATTGGTCTTGAGCAATAATGACTTGATTTTAGTTTTGAATTTACTAAATTGTTTTTACTAAATGTCTGGTACTAATGAGGGTTTTTTATATCATTTATCTTTAAAAAGCCATAGTTATGCAGAATATTGTAATATAGTCTCCTAACTTTGCAGATATTGCATTACATACTCTGCAAGGAAATAATCAAAGTAACATACTCTAAAAAAAAAATAATTATTTTACCCTGAAACTATTTTATCAGATTGTAAGCAACAATTTTATCAGTATTTAGTATTGAAAATAATTAAAATGAACTGAAAAGATTAATAATTTTTATTTGCTAACTTTTTTATTCTGCACAGTTTTTTAAAAAAAGTTTTAAACATTTTTTTTAGAAAAAAAAAATGTTTAAAAAAAACAATTGTTTTACCTATTTTGTTTTTGGAATGGTATAAATTAGTATTTTGTTTTTGGTATGTTTCAGAATGTTAGGCATGTTTTTTAAAAAAAATTAAATAAAATATTTTTATCTAATTTTTTTTATAAGAAAAAGTAATTAAATTCATTGTGTGATGATTGTTTGCTTCATAAATGCTGAAGGTGGTTATATAAATTTAACTATTTTTAGATGAGACTTTTATAGTTGTGTGTGTGTTTGTTCTTTTTCTTAATTTAGAGTTAATTTAAAGGTTCTTCTTTAGGAAAAAAAGATTATAAAATTCACAATTTGTTTGCCTAAATCTCATATATGTAAAAAGTATATATGTAAACAAAAATTATTACAAAAAGGCCTAAAATAAAGTCATTATTGAATATTTTATAAAAATTGAAGACAAGAAATATTTATGTTTTATTTTATAAAGCTTTTAACAGTTAACTTAAATTTTCTTTTATTAAAATTTCTTTAAAACGCCTTTAACATGTAAAATTCTTTCTCACCTTGTAAGAAATAAAAAGAGTTAATGAGTGAAAAAAAATATTATCATTTTCCTACTTTAAAAATACTCTTAGAGAGCAAAAACTGTTTTGATTAACATTTTTAATAACATTTGATATAAAACAAAAATAACACACAAGAGTTTAAAATAAAGTAATCAATAATTTCTAAAAATTGTGTAGGTTATTATTTTTATATATTGTTTTTATTTGTATAAATGTACATTTTGTATGCTGAATGTTTTTATTTCTACATTTTATATCTATATCATCTAATGAAAATCTCATATATGTAAAATCTCATATATGTAAAAAGTATATATCATATATTACTTTTTTTATATATTCATTTTTTTTGTAATAATTTTTGTTTACATATTATGTAAACAAAAATTATTACTAAAATAAAATCATCATTAAATACTTTATAAAAATTGAATACGAAAAATATTAATGACTTATGTTCACTTTTATAAAGCTTTTAACAGTTAACTAAAAATTTTTTATTTTATTCAAGTTTCTTTAAATTGCCTTTAACATGTAAAATTCTTTCTCACCTTGTAAGAAAAAAAAACAAAAAACAGTTAGTGAATGAAAAAAAATATTACCATTTTCCTACTCTGAAAAAACTCTTAAAGAGCAAAAATTGTTTTTATTAACATTTTTAATAACATTTGAAATAAAACAAAAATATCACACAAAATTTTAAAATAAAGTAATCAATAATTTCTAAAAATTGATTAAATTATTATTTTTATATATTGTTTTTATTTGTAAAAATTATTATATTAATTGTTATATATTATATGTTATATTGTGTATTATTGTTTTTTATTTGTATAAATATGTATTTTGTTTGCTGAATTTAAATCTTTAAACAATTTTTATGGTTTAAAATTTTTTTTATAAACAACATCGACTTTAAACAACATCGACTTTAAACAATAATTCTGTGTTTAAGAAATATTACAATTTATATTGTCAAAAAAAATAAAATCAACACAAAAATAAATAATGAATTCCTAAATAAAGAAATTTTTAAATTGAAACTATTTAATTGTTTTTTTTTGTTTCTTATTTTGCTATTGCAAAGTATTAATTTAACATCAGTAAAAAAATCATCAAATGGTTTTTAATTTAAAATGGTTTTATTTATTTGGTTTTTTTATTATTTTACTTGTTGTAAATAACACACCTAGTATTTTTTAATCTCAAATGGCATTTTAAATAATTTTATGTGCAATACTAGGTTATTGGACTAAAGATGAACTATTAGACATGAAGTTAACAAAAACAAATTAAAACACATATTAAAAAAGCAAATCTTATAGTATAAACAAAAATATCAGAGCAAGGTTAACTCTTTTTGACCTTTTTATAAGTAAAAGTAAATTATTTTGAGATGCATAAATGATAAAATAATACATCAACTAAGAGCCTTATAGTATACATAAAGGTGTGAGCATAAGTCCGAAATGTGAATTATGTTGAACATCTTAGAGTCTAAATTTTGTTCTTTGTCTTGTAAAAAGTCTTATTTTTGGTCTTGGGTTGACTTTGTGATGCCTTGGTCTTGATTTTCGTCTTATAGTCTTATGTCTTGGTCTTGAGCAATAATTAATTGGTCTAAAAAGCTATAGTTTTGCAGAATATTGTTATATACTCTCCGAACTATGCAAGCATAACATTACACACTCTGCAAGGAAATTATAACAATTTTTTTTGTTGCTCTTTACGTGATTAAAAATAACAATAAAGTTGATGTGTTTTTGCTAAATATTTAACCCTGAAACTAGGATATCGTATTGTAAACAACAATTTCATCAGCATTCAGTATATAGAATGTTTGTTATCAACAGAAAAGATTTTTTATTCGTTCACTTATTATTCTGTTATTGCTTGTTTTTTTTTACAAAAAAATTTTTTCAATAATAATTTTTTTTTCATTTGATTTTTAGCAGCTTTTGTAGAAGAAGGTAAATAAAAGTAGATAAATCTCTTCTTTTATTTACTTTAGCCTTAAAATTAAATCTTTTGTATTAATGATGTCATTTTTTGCTTAAATGTAATAGAAAAGAGTATTTTTTCTTAAATTCCTTCTCCTTCCTTCCTTCCCGTTTAAGTATGTTTTGACCAAAGTTTTTTTTCTTTTTTGCAAATCTGTCACAAGGCCAGTTCTTGTACACTGCTCAATTATAACAATAAAATCTTTTGGTAATATTTCATTTCTTTTTCTATCAAACTCTGATATTTCATCTTCATTAGCATTGATTTTCTCAGTGCTTTCATATTTTTTACACAACCTTTCCTTTTTCTTTTTTATTTATTTCTTTTTATTGTATGTCATTTCTGGATTTTTTTCATATGTTTTTATGCATCATAGTAATATAATTTGGGTCCTAAAACAAATTGGCATTGATTACCCATTTTACCCCAGAAGAGATAAATTAAAAAGTTTTGTTATTAGTAGACAGAGCAACGTGTATTTTCTATAAACCTTCTAGCAAATTTTTGTTTTTGTTGATTATAAAGAAATTTTTTTTTATAGAAAAAGTCTTTAATAATCGTAAACATTAATTTCTTATGTCACACACAACATAACATTACATAATATTATACTGTTAACATATATCTAATAGACAAAATTATTATCTACCAATGTGGTTGTAGTGTACTGGTGGAGCACTTGCCTCATAAGCATGAGGTTCCGAATTTGATCCCCACCACAACCTTAGTAGTACAGCGCTGAACTTTGTCAAGGTTTGTGTTTTTAAGTTATAGAGTTAAGAGAGGATTGTTCAATTATAGTATTATAAAATGTAAGTTGAAACACAGTTGTAATCATGAAATCACACATCTTAGTTTCAAGAAAAATGTTAATTTAAAATGGTTAATATGCAAAAAATTGATTGACTTATTTGTTTCACATGTTAAGAAAATAAAGAAAGCTCAGGCTGACAAAATTAAGTCAAAATTTGTTAAGTCAAACAAATGTTTGTGTTCTACGGTTCATAATCAAACTTGCATAGATTAGCAATGTAACAGTGGCCAGGTGAAGTTAATTATAATATTCAAAAGAATCAAGATTAATAATGCAATAGAAAAAAAAAATTTCTTTGTGTGTGTGTGTGTTTAGAATAATTCATATACTTTGTATAATACAAAAACCGAATAAAGCACATTCCCCCATACTCTGATACTTTTTTTTTTACTATAACTTTAGTTGTTGTTTTTTTTATTAAAAAAGCCAATTTTAAAGTATAAACAATAATATCAGAGTAGGGTTTACTCTATTTTGATATTTTTATAAGTAAAAGTAAAATGGGTACTTTTCCAAGATGTATAAATGGTAAAATAAAACATCAGTTAAAAGTGTAATAAAATATATGCAGATGTAAGCATGAGTCCTTATTGTGTTGAGCATCTATAAGTCTTGATCTTGGTCTTGTCTAAAGTCTTGTTTTTGGTCTTGGGTTTACTTTGTGATGTCTTGGTCTTAGGTCTTAAATCTTTGTCTTTAGGTCTTAAGTCTTAGTTTTGAGAAAAATTTTTTTGGTCTTAGTTAAGTTTAGTTTTGGTCTTTGCCTTACCCATCTTGACTACATCTCTGGTACTTATAAGGCATTTTTTATTGTTTATTTTAAAATACTATTGCTGTGCAGAATAATGTAATAAAGTCTCCTAACTTTGCAGACATAACATCACACAAAGAAGATAAATCTCTTCTTTTATTTACTGTAGCCTTTAACACTTTTTAAAGGTTCCTGTTTTGATAATTTAAAAGAATCAAGATTCAATAATGCAATAGATAAATAATATATTTATATTTTTTTTGTGTGTTTGTTTCTTGCTAAGATCAGATGAAGATTGTTCAGTTCAGTTGCTATCTTATGTGAATTCTATAAAAATTCATCATTTATTTTAATGCAATTTTTCAAAGCAGTTACCAGTAATTTTTCTTAAAATTTGGCTTCAATTGTGCATGTTTGTATTTTTTGAGTAAATCAAAAAATACAATGCGTTTTGCAAATTTATGAAAAATTTAAATCCTGCATTTTTTTTAAATACCTATTGCTTTTAACTTATTTTATAATAAATACTTGATAAATAACCATAACTCTAGAATGCAGGGTAAGTAAAGTTAAAAAAATCTTTTTTATAAAACAATCGTTAGCACATGTAATAAAGTTTCATCTTTTAGATTTATTTTCTTTCTATTTATTTATAAATTGTTACAAAATATACTTTTACTGAAATAACTGAATATTTTTTCTAATAGATTGTTTGCTAACTATTTTACTTTTAATGGTTAATTTTTTTTTCTTATTGGGTATGAATAAAGTTAATTTTAAAATAAATTAATGTTGAAATGACTTCTATTGATATATGATTGTTATGATTATGTTTTTGGACAATTCTGTGTGAAAATGTGCAATTTTTTTTTTTTTAATGCAACTCCAAAGTTTCAGATTTTGTTAATTTTTAAATCACTTAAAGAATTTGATAATCCCTAATGAATATTCTCAAAAATTTAACATCTAATTCCAAACCTTTAAATAAAAACTGTAAACTCACTAATAAGAAGAGAAAAAATTCCCAATCATCTGTCTGTTAAGACTATCTTCTCCTGTCCCCTCCTTCCCTTCCTATCTCTACTCATTTATTACTTCTTAATAAAAAATCACGTCCACCCCTCATTGTATTATGGACCTGAGAGTAACTTGACATTAACAAAACGGGAACACATTTGACCATATCAAATTGTTTCTTTAGTTTAGTTGCTGACTTGGTTTTACTGTTTCTTTAGAAGTTTGATCCGATCTTGAAAATTTGTTGAAATATTACCTAGGATTACTTGAATTATAAAAGTGCAAATGTAAAAGATGCCCAATTTTTTTTTGAATTATTTGGTCGGAGTTATCAGAATCAATATAATTATGGTCTTTCCTAAAACAGAAGTAAAGAGCATTGTATGTATGAGCAAATGTATGTTTAAGCTGTATTGTATGTATGAGCATTGTATGTATGGATTGTATTGTATGTATGTATGTACTGTATGTATGTATGTATTTACAATAAATACATACATACATACAGTACATACATACATACAATACAATCCATACATACAATGCTCATACATACAATACAGCTTAAACATACATTTGCTCATACATACAATGCTCTTTACTTCTGTTTTAGGAAAGACCATAATTATATTGATTCTGATAACTCCGACCAAATAATTCAAAAAAAAATTGGGCATCTTTTACATTTGCACTTTTATAATTCAAGTAATCCTAGGTAATATTTCAACAAATTTTCAAGATCGGATCAAACTTCTAAAGAAACAGTAAAACCAAGTCAGCAACTAAACTATTGTATGTATGTATTGTATTGTATGTATGTATGTATACTGTATACATACTATATATGTATTTATGTATACTGTATGTATGTATTGTACATACATTGTATGTATGTATGTACTGTATTGTATGTATGAGCATTGTATGTATGAGCAAATGTACATCATTTGTAGATAAACTTTATTGAGGAAGTTTAGAATAATAGTTTGACTTTTTTATTCAATGTTTCTAAATATTTTATTGAATTTTTATTACTATACTAAATAAGTTTTGACAAAATTAGTTTAGTGAATAATAAATTTTTTTTTTCTCTAATGGCCAATGGCAAATGTTGGTCAAAAAAAAACGTTGGTTTTTATTTTAATATATTCTATTTTTTCTTTATATTTCTATTTTGTCCTGGTTTCTGGTGTCCAGAAGCTTTAAACATGTTGGTTGACTTATGATCCACAAAAAAGAAAAAAATTCATAAGATTTATTGAATTGAAACTTATTGTTTTTGAGCTCAATGTCCCAGAGTCTTTGCTACCACTATGCCTAAGGATTCAAGGTTCAAAAACTTTTAAATTTTACTTTATTAGTAGACCATATGCTTTTTTATATTTTCAGAGCTCCTAGATACTAAAAACTAGGAAGAAGTAATCTTTTTGTGTCTTTCAAACCGCAATCCTTTTTGGAACTTCACATCCCTGAGTAATATTAATAAATAGGGGGAGGAGGTCCTAATAAATTTAGGTTGAGTAGGAAAGTTTTCCAAATATTATTAAACATCACTTGTGTGTATTAGGCACTTACAAGTACTACCTTATTTTGCCTTTCATTTTTATAATTGTTCATTTTTCATAAATGTTTTATAACTTACAATTTTAAGTTAATTTGACCATGTTTTTTTTTTTTTTTTTGTTATAAAAAAACCTCTCCAGTTCTTTGTAACAACTTTAACTAAACTATTCAGGACAAAGTTTGAGTAATCATATTTTCGAAACCATTTGGAATTTTGTTTGGAATTATTTCTTTAATTAATTAATTGATCTGGAATAAATCAAGGTGTGTCAGTCCACCTTCTTTGCTTTTTGTAGGCGGTTTTGCTTCCCTTTTTTATAAGCTGAATTTTGATATTCTGTTATTCAGCATCTGCTTTCATCTAGTAAATGAAATAAGCCAGGTCTTGGTC
This sequence comes from Hydra vulgaris, assembly GCF_022113875.1. NCBI lineage: Eukaryota > Metazoa > Cnidaria > Hydrozoa > Anthoathecata > Hydridae > Hydra > Hydra vulgaris. Next base: position 63,877,693 of record NC_061159.1, on the reverse strand, counting down.
AAAAATATATTTTTAAAATTTTCTTTGCTAATGTGTTTGCAGATCTAAAAAATGATGTCACAAAGTAAGCCAGATTTTAATTCCTTTTGTGACAGATCTATAATTACTCTTTTGAAAATGGTATAAATTTGCCTTTGGAATTGATTGGATGCACTTAACTTAAATAGTTCATCTTTAATCCAAATACTAACTAAAGCAAATATTTGTTTTCATTAGGCGGTCAGAAAATAATTATTTTGTACTTCTTTGCTGCTAAAACAAACTATTTTTGGTGTTCTTAAGTTATTTAGTTAACAATCAAAGTATTTTACAATCAAACCTGTATATTATACACAGTTTAAAAGCTCACCATTTCAGTTTACTAAGCTACAAGAAAGTTAAATTCAAGTAGTTATAAAAAATAAAAATAAAACAAAGTTACTGATCTAACAAATATAATGTTACTAAAATATATTATAAATAAGTAGATTATAGATTTAATTTCACTATATATTTATTCTAATATTGTCGTAATAATAATTGTATAAATAATTTTTATTGTGTAAAATATTACTCAATTTCCAAGTTATTTTCTAGTTATTCTGATTTTAAAATCACAAGACACAGATTTTTTTAGATGTTTTTAAGTTAGCTTACTTTTACTTCAGGTTTTTTTAAAACGCTTTTTCGTTCATCTACAAGTTATATGGCTTTTTTTTATGCACCAAAAAACAATTTGATGAAATTATTTATAAATTATGATTCTTTTCAAAGTAAAGCAGTTATTATTTTTATTAGTATTATTATTATTTGTAGTTTTTCTCAAGCAGAGATAAATACCTTTGTAAAGAGATTTTTGTTTTTAAATTAACTTGTGTTTGCCTTGACCAGATCTCAATTTGTGTGTTTTAAAGAAAAGTTTTGAATCTGATCACAAACCATCATTTGCAAAAGGTAGCACAAGTACATCATAGTTCAGATAAATTATTCTCAATAAATTTGTATGATAGTTTAAAATTTATTAATTTCATTTTTTTTTTTTTAGCAATTAAGACAAAAGGTTTTTTTATTGGATAAGGTTAGTTTATTAATTCAATTAGTGAAGCAATTTATGGACCATGAATTAATTTGGATATAAATTCTCATCCAACTTGAATTTATAGAGGATGCAAGACAAAATCATACTTTTGAACAGAATTGTAAGACCTTCAGTAAAGCTGTAGCTTTACTGATAGCCTAACTAGATGATTTGTTTTTTGAATGATTGTTGTCAAAATAAAAAGTTAAGTAGAAGAAAACAAGAAGATCTGCTCTTGTGGTATATGCTCCGTCGAACAAGGATAAATACATCCATTTTTTTATTGTTTTAATTTTCTATAAAAGCTTTTAATTTTCTTTAAAAGCTTTGATCTCCAAAAAAATAATTAATTTTAATTATTTTTTTGAAGATCAAAGCTTTTATAGAAAATACTATTATTTTAAAGTTAATGAATTTTTTATACTTTTTAAGCAAAAAAAATTTTTTTTTTTAATCTCTTGTTTGTTACAAAAAAAACGTCTCTAAGTAAAAAAGAAAATTAAATAAAAGAAAGTTTTTTTGTGGAAGATATTATAACTGATATAAATATAAGTTTATATAATATAAAGTTTATATAATATAATTATATAATATAAAGTTTATATATATAAACGTAACAAGACAAATGTCTTGTTACATTTTTATAATGAGAAATTTTTTATGAAATTAGTTATATTATTTAATTTTTATTCGGTTTATTGTTTATTTATATGTATACTGATATTAATTTACAAACTAATATTTAATAAACTAATATATAATAATATGTATACTAATATTAATTTACAAATTGTAAATTCTGTTTAAAAAACGTGCGTTTCACTATTTTTTTTTTTTTTTTGTGGTTTTTTCAGTAGGTTTATTTTATTACGTTTCACTATTTTTTTTTTGTGGTTTTTTTATTAGGTTTATTACTACGTTATATCTAGATTACGCTAAGTTTAAATTACGTTTATAACGTCAGAAAAAATAACAGTAACTATTTTTTTTTTTTTATTACTATTATTTTTCGTTTTATTTATTTCACATCATTATACTTAATAGAATTAATAGTTTATTTTCTCTATAAAATAATGTATAATTTATTATTCGACGTGTTATCAAGCTTTAAACGTGATCTAAACGTTTTTTTTTGTGAATTCACAAATACTTTCATTTTATATTAAACGGTTGCTATAGTTATGATATAATTCTATAAAACTAAGCGGTGGATTTAAATTTTTTGTTCGAATTTGTGAAAAGATTTTTGTAAAGTTCGATCATCGAGTTTTATGTATATAAAACCAAACGTTTTTTTTTTTTTTTGAAAAAGTACGAAATTATTCTCTTACCATTGTTTATTAAAATTCACACTGGTCACAAATACTTTTAAAAATTCGTAAGTAAGTATTCTTCAGTTTTTGCTTCAGTTTTATATTCGTTTATTTGTTTTTATTAAAAAAGTTTATGTTTTAAAACAAAATTTATATTGTTACAAAACCTTAACTTACGACGACTGTTTTTCGTGTAAATTTGATGATAATAAGTATTTTTTTGTTGTTGATATATTAGTTAAATTATATTATATATATATATATATATATATATATATATATATATATATATATATATATATATATATATATATATATATATATATATATATACAAAATTAAATTGCTAAAATGTGTAAACCTTTTAATTTAATGTAACATTTTTTATAATATTTTGATTTTTATCTCCAAGCTTATTTTTTTTAATTTAATATAGCATATAGTTTCGTGTTTATAATGTTTAAACTTTTTATATATTTATTCTCTTGGAAATACGATAATTGAGTATGGAAGAGTGATTTTTTTATTATGGAAAGGTAAATCGAAAATAGATTTAGAATATTATGAATTAAGATTTAGAAAATATGCTGAAAAATAAATCAACTTGCCTTTCAAAATGTTAGTGGTGCAAAAAAAAAAAAAATGCATAAACCTTAAAAAATAAGTTATAAGTTAAGACTTTGATATATTTCACCTACGTCACAAAAACACCGCTAAAAAAATATATTTTCATCTGACTTACAAATTTTTTACTTTAAAAAATGTTTGGCATGCTTTAGTATGCAAAAAAACTAGTACAGTATGATAATGGTATGTAAGTACCTATGCCATACTAATTTTAAAACATACTGAGCTATTATTTAATTGCATTTTCAACCGTTTATTTTTAATCGTTTGTCTAAGTTTAATTTTTTAGAAAAAACCTGTGTTTCTTTTGCTAAAAGTTTCAGAGAAATATGATTTACATGAAACAATTATAAATATGGAATTATTTTCTTGTTTGCGTTAAAATGATTGTTACATGGATTTAATTTTTACTTTTCAAAACAAAATGTCGTTTGATGTGATGTTATTGTAATTTTTTAATTCAATCGCTTTATCTTATGTTTGTTGCTTGTTTTTATATATTATATATATTACATTTTGTAGCTTTAATGATGAAATTATGTTGATTTTGATGTGTAAATGTCTCATAATTATGAATCTTTTATGTGTGTGAACAACCGTTCTAATTTTTGTTATGTTATTTTAAATACGTTTAATTTATAACTTATATTTAATTTATTTTGTTTTAATAATATAATAAATTAACAAAATTAAAAATTTGTCTTTATTATTATATTTTATATTACATTTTTATATATATTTATTTTTTATAATAATTATTTTACCAAAAGGTTTCACACTTTTATTATTTTTATATATCATTTTAATTTAATATTTATTTATGTATATAATATTAATGTATAAAATATAGTCTATTTAATAAAAATAAAAAAATTGTATGTTTTTTATTCAATCATAAATTAGTAAAAATTATATGTATGAATATGTAGAATATTATAATGTATATAATTTTATAATTTTGATTATTATTTTTATTATTTGTTCATTTTTCTAATTAATATTTAATTTTACTTTAGATCGTCTAAGTAAAAGTTATGATTTGAAAGAATTATTCATTGAATGTTTTTATGAAAGTCAATCATCATTTAATGATAAAAATTAAATCAATTGTTGGGTAATTCCACATCAAATCACCCACTCCATTGAACCATGTGTCTTCTTTTTGTTTTAGATTTTGACACATGATTCCTATTTATAAAAAAATATTGCATGCAAAATTTCAGCTAAAAATGTCAAGCGGTTGACAAGATACAGCAAATTTAATTTGGACCTGGTTTCTCAAAATGACCCGGTTTTCATAACATTCTGAAAAGTTGTTTTCCTCAATAAAATAAGAAATAAAAATGGCAAAAATATAAAAATATACATTTATAATGGTTTTTTAATGCTGAATTCAATAAATGTACTTAAAATGCTGAAATGTTAGAGGAACATCCTTAAAAATTAATAAATCAACTAGTTTATATAATCTAACTTTAGGGCCCAATATCTCAAAACACCCCCGTCAAATTTTTTTTTTTTTTTGCTTTCAATATTTTAAGCTAGTTATAATCTTACTAGGCACAAAAAATCTAACTGGAAAAAAAACTGAAACATATAGAACTTTAATTTTAAAGATGTATAACTTTTTTAAGAAATTCCTAAAAAATATTTATAAATTCAATTAAAATAAATTATTCCTAATTTACAAAGTTACTTAAATATACAAGATTTTTAAAGGTATCGAATGTGCATGTTATTTTGACTGTATTTGTAATAGTTCACAATATTGTTGCCATTTTTACTTGCACTTCTTCTATTTCAACATTTTCAAACACATAGTTTCTACCAGAACTAGAGCAAGCTTGTGGAACAGATAGTTTTTTCAATATATTGATGTTAGGAATAAAACAGTGGTCGTCTCTTTCAGGCCAGTTAAAATAGATTGATGGACCTCTTGGGTGGAGAAACTTAACTTCAGCATCAACTTCTTCTAGGTTGATTTCAGTTACAATGCCGATCCACCACTTATCATCATAAACTACCGCAACATAACCTCCTAAAGTGACAGTATCAGGTTCAAATATATGTTTCTTTTTAAGATTGTGAATTATTGTATATTTAGTGTCTGTACTACACCTCTTCGCCCCAACCCTATTATCTCCAAGATGTATAAATTGATGAAAGCTACGAGTACCTGGTAGAGTTGTTACATCAGTGTACCTTTCTTTTTGCTTTTCACGTTGCAATTGTAAGTCCAATCCCTTTATGTAAATGAAGTTAACAGCCTTAATTTTCTCAACACAAAATTCATACATAGCCTCTGATGTGAGAATTTGGTTTCTGTATGGTCGTTTTAAACTTTCTTGTGCTGTTAACCTTTTTACAGTACCACCAATTCCATCGCATGGTGACTTTCCGTGGGACGTGGCAAAAAAGTTCCATTCAATTTTGAGGGAAAATTCTGTCTCTAGTTGGCATAGATTGTAAAAGCTTTTACAATTTTTGTACTGTCCTGCACAACCATCAGTGAATAAATGCAATTTGGATAAATCAAGAAATTTTGTTTTTAATATTGGTATAATTAGTTGAAATATCTTGTATACATAAGTTACATCGTGTATAATGTCGTCTGATATAAAACAGTAAGAAATATGTTTCACTACACCATTTTCTTCTTTATAGTATATCACTAATGGATGTAAAGAACATTGTTGGGTGTTCCAGTGATAGCTCTGTATTTCATCTTGGACTACAAAAGCATAATTTTCAGCAAAGTTGCCAAGAATGATAATGTTTGATTGATCCATATTTTCTTTTAGTTGATTAAGGTATTGTGATTGAGATTTGGCAATATAAGAATGAGATTGTAGCTTTTCAAAACAAGATACCAATAGTTCAATAAACGTTGGAACATCTGTTGTTAAACTCAATAGTGTTGCACGATCAGTAGTTTGCCATTGTTTGTAGTGTATCTCAAAATCATCTTCGTATTCTCCAAAAATCTCATACAAATACATGGTGAGCAGTTCTTTACCAGGACAATTATCACACTGTGCAAGCATGCACTCTTTGTTTTCTACTGAGCAAACAGTTTTCAAAAGTAAATCCTTATACGTTAGTTCAATATTTAAGGCATCCACTAGCAAAATGGCATTTTGGTGATAAGAACAAACACAAACAGAATGTGTACCACTTGCACCTGGCAAAATGCACCACTTTGGTCTAAGTGAAGCAAATTTTGAGTAACTTATTTGTATTTCTGGATTGTTTTCTTTGTATAATACATATAGTTCCTTTAAATTACACAAAAGCAGTTTTTTTTGTTTGTGGACGTTCTTTTGAATGCTGACATAATCTTTTTTTCCGGGCATAGTTCGACATAAATCACTTGAGTCATAAAACAATTTAACTGAATCTTCTATTTCTTTATGTAAGACTTTACCCTTATACAATGGAGAGATACCTAACAATCCTTTTTTATTAAAAATTTTTCTAGCCATCTTGGCCTGGTATTCTGTAACCGAAAAGTTATTTTGTACTTCTAATATTGACCAACTTGGGGGTGCCAGTGTTAGAAGTTGAACAATAGTTCGTTTGTCAGAACATAGAATTTTTTCTTTTACCAAGCTCATAATTTCATCAAAGTTTGCAGCCTTCTTTTTTATCCCATTGGTTTCATAACATAGTTTTGAGGAAAATTGAGTTTCAATTTTTCTAGTAGCGTTATACGCCATTTCGTTGACGCATGCAACTTTTTGCTTTCCTTCTGACAGTATATGTTTTAATGATTTTGAATGAGATTTTAGAGGAGATAAACTAAAATTTTTGAGTTCGTTATTGATCTCCTGTCTTATTTTTTTGCATGGTGATATTAGAAAATCCTCATCTTGTTCACTCTTACTTTGCTCCTCTTCTGTAAGTTCTTTTTTTCTGGCAATCTTTTGTTTACAAGGTTTGCAAAGTTTCTTCCCAGGAGGAGTATTCAAACAATTTCTCATCATGACTTGTGACTCTTTTATTGTAACTACGCCAAGATTTTCTAAAAGTAATTGAATTGTATAAAGTATGTCTGCACATTAGTTCAAAACTTTCGTTTATTTTTTGAAAAACATAAATTAATAAAATATTTAAATTTTACAGCTACATACTTGTGATTTTCTTTGTATGTCTATTGAATGGATCACAACAAGCTTTCTGCCATATAGGATACATTTTCAAATATTTTGTATTATGTCTTTCACATAATATTTCTAAGTTTGATAATTCAATATTACAGCGTAAAGATATAATTATTTTTTCTTCATTGCTTAAAGTTTCAATAACATCTTGTTGGCCTTTGCAAGCATCTGATGTCATTAACCCAATAGAACACATCTTAATAAGATAAATTATTTAGTATGAAAGTGTTTCCTAAAAATAAAAATAAAATTCTTCTACTTAATTGTATGTAAAAAAAGTTTTTTAATAAATATAATTTTTAATAAATGTTGTTCTTAATATTATTATTATTAATATTAATAAATGTTGTAAAAAAAGAAGTTTTTAAATAATTATATTATTTAAATTATTAATTTTTTAAAATTTAAATATAATCTTACCAATAAATGTTGTTCTATATCTGAACTTTTATAAACTAAACTTTTATAAACTAATTTTTAATAAACTATAGTTGTCAAAATTAAAAAAAATATCATATTAACATAATTATTTTTTATAAAATGTTTTTATATAAAAACAAAACCGGATGTTTTTTCAGTTGTTAAGTTCATATAATTAAGTTATCATATAATTAAGACTTCCTTAAATATATAAAAAGTCTATTAACCAAAATTAATTCTTTACAGAATTCTATAATTTGCTACACATGTACTATCTTTAGGAAGATTTTTAGCAGCTTTTAAGTGATGCCATACCCTTTTAATTTTTTAATTAGTTTGCAATGAAGTGTATTGAATGCTTTTGCAGTAAGAAAAAAGCAATTCGAAGGATACAAAAAAAAAAAGAACTTTCCTACTTAGTTTTCAGTAAAAAAAAAGCTCTAGTTTTAAATATATTAAATAATGATATAGTATTAGATATTTCCAAATCTTTGGCTGTAGGATAATTGGAGCTTGATAAGAGTTAACAATGATGTCTCAACTTATCATCTACAACTTATCACTACTAAGTAACTACTGTTCATACAAAGTAGTTTGATATGTTTTATTGGCTAAATGGTTTAAATGACAGAGATATGGCAATGCCAGGTGTTATTGAAACACTATTCTCCTCCCCTCTAACTGTAATAAAAAAAAGTTGTTTTCACCATATCTTTTGCAATATGCTTTTTTTTTAAGTATTCTTGGTAAATTGAACTAAATTAGAACATCACTAAAAATATTTTGTTGTTCCCTCACCCCTCCCCCTCGTTAGAAAATTGCTATGGGCACCCATAAAAGTGGTGTATCTTGGAAACTATGGTTCTATATGTTTTAGTTGTTTTTCCAGTTAGGTTTTTTGTGCCTAGTAAGATAATAAGTAGCTAAAAATATTAAAAGCAAAAAAAAAAAAATCTAGACGGGGGTGTTTTGAGATATATGACCCCTAAGTTTGAATATATAAATTAGGTGTGTTTTTAATTTTAAAGCATGTTCTGCTCATATTTCAGCATTCTAAGTGCATTTTTTGAATTCTGCATTAGAAAAGCATTATAAATGCTAATTTTCATATTTTTATTTTCATTATTTTTCATTTTATTAGAGCAAACGTTTTTTTAAAATGACACAGAAACCAGGTCATTTTAGGAAACCAGGTCTATATTAAAACCTTGATATCTTGTAAACGGCTGAACATTTTTGGCTAAAATTTTGCATGTGAACTTTTCTATATGAAATGCAACAGCTAAAGAAGTTTAAAGAAAATATGAGACCTATGGTTCAAAATCTTGAAAAATTTGGGTGATTTGATGTGGAATTACCCTGTTGATAAAAAAGGAGAGTGGAGGATTTCGATTGACGAAACAAACCGAAAGATAAGATTGAAGGTTTCGAAGGTTGGAAACCGAAAGATAAGATTGAAGTGTTGAGGATATGGACCTCAGATTATTTAATAACAAAAAAAGATTTTGAAGAAAATTTTCTTCCGTGGATTAATCTTTGTGAAAAATTATATCTTTCACTTCACGACGACATTGATTTTATTAAAGAATTTTATGAATGGATTCGTTGTTCGAATATCAAGATGTTTTGGATCACGTACCGTAGAAAATATATTTATAACCTCGATGAAAAAACTTTACAACACGATAAAATATTTCATACCTTAAATATATTAAATTAAAACAATAACTATAAATAACTAATGAAATATTTAATGTATTATTTTATAATAAATACGTTTTTAAATATACAAATTAATTTTACTAATTTATTAGATTTAATGTTTAAAAGTTTAATTTTTTACTAATAAAATATTTTATAAACAATTCATTTTCAAATAATAATAGTTATAATTATGATATAAATTATTAAATATATTATTATAAATATAAATTTTCATATATATTATTATTATTAATAATATTATACTTGTAAAATAAATTATGTTACATGATTTATTGTTGTTTTTTTTAAATATTATATTTTTAGTTTTTAATTATTATGTTCTTAATATATAATTTTTTAAATAATATTGTTAATAAATATTTGTTTTAATAAAGTAATAAATGTTTGTTTAATATTTTATTTATATTTTATGTTTTATTATGTTTAAGAATTAAATTAAAAAATCTAAATATGCAAATTAAAATAAAATGTTAACTTTTTTTATTTTATTATCAATTTCTTTTCAAATAATATCGTATTTAAGATAAAGTCATAAGTTTTTAAGTTGATTGAATTTTGAATAAAACAACTTTTTTTATTAGATTTGCACTTTTTATACACCTTTTATACAAATTTATGTTTATAAAAAAATAACTTTTCAAGGTTTTCGCCATTGTTTCTTGAAGAGATCAACAAAAATAAAAAAATTCGTCGTCAACAAAATAAAAAAATTCGATGGTTTAGTAGAATTTTTCTTCGAAGATTTTTAGTTCGAAATTTCATATTTAATCTGACGTTTTTACTTAATTTTAAACCGACTTTAAATTTTACTTAAACGATCAAAATTTTTTATATAAAATGTTAATAAATATTAAAACAAATATTTTAAGTAAAAATACTTTTTTTAAATGGTTTTCAATTTTTTTGTAAAAAGTTTTGTTCTCTCTCTCCATAAGTAGCAGTTTTAAATCATGATTTTAATTACCGAAAACTATAATATTTAGAAAATATAGTAAAAAACAATGGAAGAATTTAAACTACTTTTTAAGCTAGAATAAATTAAAAAAAACCAACTAAACATTTAATCTTTTTTAGAAAAATTCAGTTTCAAGTATAGACTAATAAACATCGCGTTTAAATGTTTCTAAAACCGCGAATGAAACTTTATTAAACGATCGTTATAAAAATTAGAGTTTTTTAAACAAAAAATAATTTGAGTACGCAAGCTTTGATTTTCAAAAGTTACGCGAACATTTTCAATGCTAAAGAGATAAATGTTGGTCTTATGTTACGTTAAGGCCATTTGTTAACAAAACTGCAGCTAGCAAGTACTGTGGCAGTAAAACCACAACTTTTTTGAACAAATTTAGTTATGTTGAATAAAAACAGTATAAATAAATGAATACTTTTTTATAATTTAAATATAAAAAACTATTTTAATTCAAAAAATCTTTCAAATTCTGTTTTTAATGTAAGAAAAATTCACGTTTTAAAATCTTTTTTTAATTATGAAACACATAAAAAATATTAAAACAAACAATGTGGCTTAATGAATGGATATATTAAATTTCTGTTAACCAACCATGTCATGATTGTTGTTTATAATTGGCAGTTTAAATCGTGACATTAAACGCAAAAATTAGTTCTAAAGAATAAAGTAAACAAAAATAACTCTTGTAAACAAAATCAACTGTTGTTCATTTTTTAAAGGTTGTCGGTAAAATACGAACCGCGAACTGCGGATGAGATATTAAGTGTTCTATAATATTATTTTTTTAGATCTACTACAAAATAAAAGTATAATTTAACCAGAAACAAATCAATGCTGGTTACGCATATGCACGGTCACATTAGGGAAGGAAGTGGAAAGAGATACGAAAACTGACATCAAATATAAGGAAGGGAGGGGGAATTGGCCAGAAAAATAATAGAGTTTGACAAGGGGAGGGGTAAAAAATTGTTAGAAATCTCATACATCATTTATGGAATGTATGCCCCAGAAAAAATTAACACTTTTTAATACTTTTTAGTTTCAATATAATATAAAGCATATCATTATTTAATTTTCAAATTGCACGAAACTTCCAAATTAACTTTTACTATAAAAAAACGATAGAAAACGATGAAAGAATTATTTTTTATATAGTCAAATTTTAAAAGTTTCTTATTTTTCGTTTGAAACTTGAATAAATTTTAGAACTTCAACGCAAATTTATTCTCCTATTAAAAGTCATTCCATAATTTATGTTCTCGATAAGATATACCAAATTCTGAGAGTTTTGTTCATTTCGAGGGCAAAGTTGTTATTGCTATTTGATTTTAGATTATACTTTTCATTTATATTTATTTCAAAATTATTGTTGAAGTTTGCTGGCAAAAGTATTACCTATACAAAGTTAGATTCCGATAGATATTTATTTTAAATATACCCATCATTTTCGTATCTTTCACAAGTGGTTTTGCATGTTATAGTTTTTGTTTAAAGTATATGATACGTCAAGCGTGTTTGTAGCCTATACATTTTTGGACATTTTTTTGATTGAGCATTATCCCATTTTATGTTTGCATAGTCAATCAAACAGTGAATCAACCCAAAATACTAAATTTTGTGACTTATAATATTGACATATAGTCGAACTCAATACATAAAGCCAATAGTTTTGGTAGTTTTTAATACATTACATTAATACATTACGCCAATAGTTTTGGTAGTTTTTGACAGTTATTGAATGCAGATAAATTATTTAGGGAAGCCAGGATAAATTATCGACTGCACAAATTCTTTAAAATTTTATACTTGGTTGGTTTTTAATTATTATATCTTTTAAATGAAGTTCGCGCAATTTAAGAGGAATGTTTAATTTTTGTTGTTTTGTATGGAACAGAGTATACTCAATTAATATAAAATAATGATATGAGTGGTGTTGAGTTTCTAATAAGTCTTTAGATTTTGAGTTTTTAATTTTTTTTATATTTTATTATTATCGAGGATGTAGGAGAAAGCGGGGCAACATAGCGAATAGGGCAAGGTGAGTTTTCATATAACAATTCAACAAAAAATCAAAATTTTAAGTGAAAACTAAACTGAATTTGTTTCTTGTATTTTAAAACACTAATTGGTTTTTTTTTAGATACTATTAATTCGAATTTATACACATTGTTTTACTTTTTGCGCTTAAAAAAATTCCTTACTTTTTATTTCCCATAATGGATGGTGTCCTTTAAATTTACCTAGTTTAGAAGTAGTTTTTTGCGACGAGTGTTTATTTTGTGTTACTTTAGTTAAAGTTATTGGTAGTTTTTAAAATGCTACAAAATTGGAGGCAAAAATTGCATCATAAGTCATCTTGCCTTGGTCACGTGACCAGATGACAAAATCATGAAGTTTTTATTTTAATATTTATTTTAGATTGTTATATTTGCAAACTGAAAGTTCAAGTAGGCAATGTAACATTTTAAAAACATAAACATATCGAAAAAGTATTATTGCTTCACGACTGATAGTTTTTGAATAACTTAGGGCTTTCAAAATGTTCGCCATGTTGCTCCGCTTACCCCTATTTTTTATTTTTGCAAATAAAAAAAATTACTAAAATATCAACTTCATTCACAGTTTTACTATTTTAGAAAAGTTTTGCAAAGTTACATTATTTAATCATTCTTACTTATTTTTTTACAGCGTAAACCCAGTTTCTTTTAGGTATTTTGAGCAACTTTTATTAGTTACCATAGCAATAAGGGTAGTTGTTCCTTCAAAAAACACACGCTTGTAAAAGGTTCTAATAATAAGATCAGTACTATCTTCTTTTAGAAACCTTGTTTGTGTTTGTGAAAGCAATTTATTTACTACTACAACAAATGTAAAATAAAAAATAAAATATCGCCATATTGAAAAATAAAGGTTAACTTTTTATTAAATGCATTAAATCTATTGAGCAAACTGTTGTAAAAAAATTAAATATTGTCAGAAAAATTTTTTGGGAGTATGATTATACTATCATTAGTAGTAACTAGGATATAAGTCCCTAAATCTGGTTACACACCGTCCGCGGAAGAAAATCCATTCTCATATTTGCATAAATTCGCATTAAAAAAACTGCAATATATTTAACTCTAGAGCAATAAAAATTAATATTTTATAACTTTTACTTTCATCCACCTCATAAATTTTGACAGATTGTATTAACTAAATTGTTTTAGGAAGAAAATTTAAAAAAATGGAGGTTTTTTTAATTTCAAAAAGAATATATGATTTATTTTTATTAAAAAAAACTAAAAAAAATCCGAATTTGCTTTTTTTTAAACTATTGATAACTATATATACAATAAAATTCTCAGAAAAAGCTTGAGCATTAGTTATTCAATCTATTTTTTTTATAGATTTTGTATCTGAACTAGAAAAATATATGCTAAATTAAACAAAAACCCTCGAATAGAACAGGATGACTGTTTGCTTATTGTGTCTTGGCAAGGCTAGTCAGCTTCATAACAGAAATAATGCAACAAACTCTGAACCTGCCAATTGACTTTAATGATCCAAAAGTCTCAACTGTTATTTGTGAGCATTGTCATTCAAACCTTAGGAGGCTTGAGAAGGAAAAGCTTTGAACCCAACTTCAGCTGTTTGACTTCTCCAATATCAAAGTCTGTTTGGTTACAAGAGATTCAGTTCTCGAAAGCAAGGCACAGTTCTCCACATCTAGTCTTGGCAACTCAGAAACCGAAAGCAAACCAGAACTCAATTAAAAGAAGATGGCCCAAATGCTTTTTATTATTTGGCAAGAGTTTTTCACACAGTTGCTCAAAGTCCACTTTGCAAAAGAATTTAGCAGAAATTGTGTCAAAGGACTCTGTAGCAGCTGAAAGAGTAGCAGCATCAGTCATTGCCAACAAGGAAGCTTGGGAATAGGGAATAGGACGCCACTCTATTCCAGATCTTCCAGGTAACATTGTATTAGATATATAAAGTTTTAACTTCATATTTTAAGTCTATGTAATGCATAATAATGTAAAACCTTTCTTAATTATTTCAAAGGTTTACCTTTAAATGCAAGAAGACTTTTCAATAAAGAACCAGAACTGAAAGCAAAAGATCTTGATTTTTTTCAACACAACACAGGGCTGTTCAATTCTGGCGTGAAAAAGCAGGTGTCAACTCTAAATCAAGTTGTTTCAAGTCGGATTGTAGAAAAGAACTTTCTCATCAAGTTTGACTAGTTAAGCAAAAAACTTGAATGTCATTTTACCAAAACTTATAACAAAGTTGCAATTGACAAGGACATAAATCAGGTGGATAAAATTGTCATTCAATGCAAAGACTTGAAAGCTCAGCAGTTCTTGAAACTAGAAACCTCAATGTTGACTACGATATGGTGGATGGTGGTGGTGGTTTTCTAAAATTAAGCTTTGGAATCATGAAAAATGTTTCAGTTTTACAACCCGCCATCAAAACGACTTCTCACCAATTCTCTGGCCAAAGATTCTAGTTGTTAAGCGTCAGTTACTGATTGCCATTTCTGAATATCTCCAAGAAAAATATAGCAATGTCAAGCAAGTTTTTGATCTGCTGAACATTGAAAACCTTCCCTTTATTTTGTACTGTGATATGAAGCTGGCAAACATCATTTGTGGTCTACAAGTACATTCTGGTGCACACCTATGCTCTTGGTGTGACATTTCATCAAAAGACTTTGCTAAGTGAAAATCTCTAAGAACTTTTGGATTAATTAGAAGAGATTATCAGGCGTTCAATGCGGCTAGTGCTAACATCAAGAAAGCAAGTTTATTCAGAAGCTCTGTTCATGAACCCATCATCTTTGCCTCAGATGAACCTTTTATTCTTGATGTTCAGAGTCTCCTATTTACAACTTCAGGACACCTCCATCACTTCCAAGGTTCATGCTGTCATTCACCATGTTCCAAAATTCATCCAACGCCACAATAGCTCTTTGGGAATTTATTCAGAGCAAGCAACTGAAGCGCCCCATCATCTTATCAGTAACAATTGGCAAAAACACAAGAGACCAAGCAACCACCCAGAATATGAAGACAGCTTGCAAAGATGCACTTCAGACATTAACAGCAAAAATTTGATTTGGAATATATACAAATCACTTTACGTTTTTCTCAAGAAATAACAATTAGAATTGAAACTTTACTTTATACGAATTAACAAAATAGTTATCTACCTGTGAATTTACTGCAGAATTATTTTTGTTATATTTTTGGGATGAATAAAAATTTTTAAACTATTTTTGATAGATACTTATCAGCTTTGTATTTATTGGGATTTTATGCAAAATTTAATAAACGGATTTTCTTCCATGGACGGTGGTGTAATCAGAACTTTTAATCTTTTTAATCTTTTTAACTTTTTTTTTTTTTTTTTTTTTTTTACATGTTTATTTTACTTTTGGAACTTATAGTCTAGTAATCACCAATGATAGTACAATCATTCCCGAAAATGAGTGAGGCGGTTATCTTAAATTATGAGTGCAGGCGGTGAGATCTGTTGTAAGGACACGCCCCTGACGAGTGGCGTTAGTGCAGGTCTCGGTCCGAAACGTCATTGGTGATCGCAGTGCATTCCTGAGTAGGGGGATCACCATTTATCCACTACTTAATTCTAATTGGTTATTATGGCACCAACATTTTTTTACCTCTTAAATCTATGTATTTTTGCGCTTTGTAAGCTTTTTATTATGAATTTGTTACATTAACGACATTTATATATTTTTATGTTACACAGGTGATTATCAGTTCTCAATTTTTTATCTAGAGTTTAGAACATATATAGTACCACATTTATTAGACACTTGTATGGTGCGATTATTTTAGTTATGAATACTATTATAAACCAGCGGATTTTTATTGACTTGTTTACACATAGATCATTGTTTTATCATTTGCTAAAAGATGACTAGAGTGTGAGTTTTTATTCCTCTTTTCCTGAGTTGCTAATTTTTATTCCTCCTACTAAATAATCTTTACATTAATTTATGTTTTTTTACCTAAATAACATCATCTTCAATCTGTTTTTACTTTCACATCTCCCAGGTCTACGTAACTCCGTTGGCTCCGTTGGTCACTTTTTGCGATCATTGTGTCGCATATGCAAAAAAACTTATAATCTAGTAATCACCAATGATAGTACAATCACTCCCCCAAAAAAATTTTTTGGGTCATGACATCATGCAATATTTCATTTTTTTACAACAGTGAGCATCTTTTTTTAGCTTACAAGACTCCGCTTCAAATATTGTTCTGATGTAGCGTTAAACAGAACTTTGTGTTCAATACTCATTGAGGTAAAATTGTTACTGTATAAAATATCCATCCAAGAGTAACTATATATACAAGAAAGAAATATGTCCGTATAACAAAGAAGACAGTAAAATCTTGTCAACAAGCACCGTTTTTGTATATACAGTATATAAAATAAACTATACTTTTTTACAATGATCTTTATAAAATAAAGAGTTAAACAGACAGGGGTTCAAAGAAGATGAAAATGACAAAACGTCATTGCAATCTTTTCATAGAGCCCCCTATATACATTTTCATTAGGTTATGGATATTAAATTAAATTAAAAACCCTAATGGGCATAAAACTGCTGCGCTGATCAATAGAAACAAATAAATAAGATTATAAAGAAAATTACTTTGTAATCCTTTTAAGCACAAATAATAATCAAATTTCTTTTTTTATCACTAATATCAGTCATGAATATCCCGGTTAAAAGTTCCATTTCCAGGTAATTATTAATGAAAATATTGTCAATCGCCGTTGCCGAGGTTTTTGTCACTCGTGTTGGCTTATTGATTGCTGACAAGACATTAAATTTAAGTAGCATATCAAAAAAGGATTTTGTTTTTGGAAATTTTGAACAAGTTAGAGCATCAAGGTTTATGTCTCCAATAACGTAAAAAGTTTTATTTTCTTTATTTATTTTTTCAATTGTATTTTTGATAAAAGTTTCAAATGTTTTGACTTTACCACTTGGTGGACGATAAACGCATCCAATTAAAACATTTCGAATTTTTTTGTTTATGATTTCAACAAATAGATTTTCGTAATTATCATTTAAAAAGCTTAATACATTTTTTATTTTAAAATCGTGCTTTTTTGAGACATAAAGCCCTAACCCTCCACCTTTTTTTCCACTTTTTCTTGGTTGACTTATAAGTTTATAAAATGGCAAATTATAAATAGAATTTAATTCAAGTGAATTTTCAAAATCATGCCAAGTCACTGAAAGAGCTATGACGTCAAACGTGTAATTTATAATATTTAAAAATTCTTTTAGTTTCTCCTCAAAACAGGACTCAGCAACTAAACTAACAAAACAAAAATCTGATATTAGCTTGTCAAAGAATTTTTTTTTAAGAATAAAACTAACTTGTTTTGTTTGTTCTATTCTTTCAAAAAGAAAGAATAGAACAAACAAGAAGACATAACTCGCCGTTTAAATAAAAGTCGCCGTTTAAAATAAAGTCCCTGACCAAATTTCATAAGTATTAAGAATATAAAATTTTGTTCACTATATAAACTGAAAGTTAAAAAATAAATAAAATAATTTTCATTTTTAATATAAAAAATCATAAATACATATATAAATATTTATTTCAAGCAATAAAAAAATCAAAAAATTTGTTTAGAAAAACAAAGAAATTAATAAATTAACGCAGCAAAAAAAAAAAAAATCAAAAGCTAAAAACATGATTATTTAAAAAAGTAATTACACAACTAAAACAATTTTTGTTCCTGGCTTCTAAGTGTTAAATTTCAATTGTTTATGTAAATTGCAAAAGCATGTAAAAAAATGACTTAATTGAACACAAATTTGCTTACACGACGACAGCACAAAGAAAACTTGTTTGTTTGTAAAACTAGAATATTTTCATTTTCGTCATTATGATCAAGTAAAAAAAAACAGCACAAGAATTTATACTCATGTATGTGTATATTTGTATTTATTTATGTGTGCATGTGTATGTGTGTATATATATATATATATACTTATATATATATATATATATATATATATATATATATATATATATATATATATATATATATATATATATATATATATTTATAGATAGATAGATATATATAGATATAGATATATATATATATATATATATATATATATATATATATATATATATATATATATATATATATATATATATATATAGTATATATATATATATATATATATACTATATATATATATATATATATATATATATATATATATATATATATATATATATATATATATATATATATATATATATATATATTTATAGATAGATAGATATATATATATATATATATATATATATATATATATATATATATATATATATATATATATATATATATATATATATATATATATATATATATATATATATATATATATATATATATATATAGATAGATAGATAGATAGATAGATAGATAGATAGATAGATATATAGATAGATAAATAAGGTTAAAGTACATTGTATAATTGAGATTCTTACATTTAATATAGTTTTACTAAGTATCATAAAAATAGTTTTCAATCAAATTCAAAACTTTCTTAAAAACAAAACATATTCACTTTCAAGAAAAAAGATTCTGGCTGTCAAAACAGAAAAAATGCGGCAAATAGGACAGCAAATGAGCAAAAAAATAAACGTACGCTCGAAGATTGTGGTATCCAAGTTAAAAAAAATGACGGGGATAGGCCTACAGTTTCCAGATTGATATCTATAAATTCCTCTCAATCACGTCAAGCTTTTGGAATAGTAAGTTCATTTTTCTAAACATAACCTTCTTTTTTATATATCTTTTCTATTATACTATTATTATATAAATCAAGATATTTTTGAATATTTTACTTTATTTTCTATAGGATAGCTTTGAAAACGATTCTTGTAAAATTTTGTTGAACTCAGAAGAACCACTTCCTCCTTCGAGTGGCACGTTGGCAATATCGGCAACACACGGCTGTTTCAAACCGAGCTTAACGGCTTCTTGTTATTTTTTGAAAATATTGACTAAAAGGGTGTTACTAAAACTTCTATAACTTTTAAAATAATCAAGATAATTTTGTTTTGTAAAAATAATAATAACACCAATAAAATGTTTCATCTTATGACATTTAATGCATTAGTAAAAAAATTTTTTTAAGTTTAAAAAAAACGCGACAAATGATGACGTTGGCTGAATTCAAGTAATTTGATGTTACTTTTTATCAAAAAAAAATCAGAAAAATTTATTTCTGATAGTTAATCTCAAATATACCCATTGTTTGACTATTATAAAAACAAAAAAACCTTACTTAATTGTTTAAGGATAGCTAAAACAGACTTTAATAAGGTCTGAAAGCAAACCGCACTTTTCGCAAAGTTATGAAAAATGTAGTTAAAAGGGGGATTAGCTGTTAAAAGAGTACATTTTTAAACCTAGAAGTTCTTGTTTTAGAAACTTATTATCCTAAACCAATAAGTTCATTGCATTGCAATAAAAAGCCAGATTTCGATTTTGGAATATTTAGTTAAAACATTTAAAGCTAAAGCATTTATTTTTTTCTGTGCATACAGTTCTAATAATATGGTGTTAAGTTGTTAATAAATAAAGACTCACCAAGTCTAATAAAATAATTCATGACCAAATTTGAGTTTCAGTTTTTGAATTAACCTCGCTTTTGGTAGTAGAATTATTTTATAGCACTTGAATCTATAGTCACTTCTCTCAGTAAATAAAGTGTTTGAATATACAAATAGCTAATTGAAATCTTTTGAAAATTTGTTTTTATTCCCATTAAAAACTGTTTTATAATCAGTTAGTTTACTGATAGGTTCTTTAAGAAGTAAACTATCTTTGTACATACAATTGATATCAGATTCATACTCATGCTAAAACAGAAAAACAATTGCTCCACTCAAAATTTTGAGAACGTTTATAAATTCTTAATTTATTGAACTAAATTTTTACACCAACTTGATATGAGATTTATATTCCATTCTTTAACCAGCGAGGAGGTATGTAAAGCAGAGGTACTGCAAAGGTAGAACTAACTTCTGGTGATAAACATCGAATGGATATGTAATATATCTATAAAAAAATGTTACATATAATGAAGAACAAAACATCTTTTAAATTAAATACACAAACATAACAGATCATACCCAACCAACATACTAGTTGCTCTGATCACAAGTTAATATATAAAAGCTAGATTTTTACATACATTTGATGCAAGACTAGTATTTCATTCTTTAACCTGAGCGAAGGTATTGCATAGGTATAAATAACTCCTGAAGCTAGGAACAGAATGGGCACCTACCTAATATATAAAATCAATATATTAAAAAATAATATTTTAAACTAACATCACACAGATATTAGAACAAAATAAAATTATCTTATATACAAATTAAAGATCTCATATAATTTATCTTACTTTTTAATTTTTTTTTGTTGTTGTTGTTTTTAATTTTTTAAATATTTTAACTAAATTTGATGACCACAAACAAGACAAAGACCTTGTCTATAAAATGAATTTTCGCCACGCTCAGAACACACAACACACTTTCTCACCTTAGAGGCTTGAAGCTTCCTATCAGCTTTGCTGTGCAATTCAAAGCGTTTTAAAACAAGATGCAGCTTTTGCTCCTGATTTCTTACTGAATGCAACTGTCTTAATTCCTTATTTACGCTATTATGCAAACACTCTCCCTCCTCTTCACTCAGCAACCCAATAGTTTTATGCAATTTTACAAATAGTGGCACATTAAAAATGAGTTCATGCATTTTTCGCGTGATACTTTCTTTTGGAAAGCAATCATGAAATTTGATAGCAAATAAATTTATATATTGATGAAGCTTAGTAATTTCGGCATCTGAAAGAAATTTTTGCTTAAATAGAATAGGTTGCAACTTATTAAAAACACTAAACACACGTACAAATCTATTTTTAATAGCTTCATCATCAATAACACTACAAAGTTTATAGTGGTTTCTTAAGACTATTTTGCAATGATTACCTACGAACACATTACCGTGGTACGCTTGTCGCTCAACCTTCATATCTTCAAGGGCCTTATTAAGAGACCTCTCATGAGTCCCCATGCTACTTTTGGATATTTTTTCTAGGTCTTCACACTCCACCTGCAATTTAATATATTCAGTGTCTAAAACTTCGCGTTGTGCACGTATAAAAGAAATTTTTTCAGAAATATAAAGGTCAAGACATTCTATATCTTCACCCTGACATGCTAAACACTCATACTTCTCAATGTCACACAATACACTCTTTTCCGAATCACCAATAATTTCACAAAATTGATGAAACAATTTTTGGCACGTACCACACTGCACCCAATCAATGTTACAATCGTATTTTGTAATTAAACACCTAATACTATCACACATTTCTTGCTGTTTAAAGGTTATTTTTTTATTGGAGGAGTTTAGAGTTAATTCAGAAATATTTTTATTAAAAGCTAACCAACGCGCCTGTAGATTTGCAACGTCTACAAATTGATTTCCTAATAAACGTAAAGCTTCTGCTGTTTTAGAACATTCAACGCTTTTAGCAGCCCACAATTCATTCGTTCTCACATTCTCATTATGCGACAAAGACGAAACAGCTTGACAATCCAAAGTCTTACACTCCTTCAACAATAACTTATACAGTTTTAACACAACTCCTAACATAATATGCAAAACAGGTGGCACTACATTATCTAAAGTTATTATGGGGAAAATCACAGGAGCAATAATTGAATTATGAAACTTACCTAAAGTTCTTAGGTTTCCACCTTGTCTATTTTCACACAAGTTCTCATTGTAAGCACTTTCCAGAGATTGTATTGTCCTCCTTAAGATGTTACAATTAGCAGGTGTGTGAGGCATAGAAGCATGGTTTCTTAGAGAATTCAACTTAACTAGGTCTGTAGAACTAGGAAAGCTAGCAGCTGAACCCTGGTGTCCCAGAACATCATCGATAAAATGAAAATCTCCACCTAAGAGCAACCTGACTGTTTTGCCTTTTAGCTTAAAATCTGACGACTGAATTCTTTTAATGTCGTTGGCAAAATGCCCGAGAACTAAGGCTATATTCTCACGACAGTCTGAACCCTGATACATACAAAACAAGTGAACATCGTATACAGACCCTGATGATTTAGAATTGACAACTTCAAAATGGAATTTCATATATTTCCCACCCTTATTACCAGCAAAAAGGAGCCATACTTCTTCGCCAAAACCGACATCCGAATTAAGGTGGTCGCGTACATAAAGATTAGTAAAAACCTCTTCAATATAAGTTGTCAAATTCTTGACCATCAGTACAGATACTAAACAAGGTGCTTCATTCGCAGATGGATAAAGTAACATGGACTTCACAGTGACATGTTCTTTATTGACATGCATTGTCCGCATTTCTTGTTCTTGTCTCATCTTGGGCTCAGATGGGAGAATCCTTGCACCAAGATTACACAGAATACGTCTTAGTCTACGGAATTCAGCCGTGGGCATCCTTAATTGGCTCTGTAGCTCTACAGCATCAGAAACACTTAACTGCTTAACTAAACCCAACTTATTTGCAACACAACAAAATACTGACTTTTCACAAGACATAGAATCACAAAACAACATAGACAAATCACTTTCTAAATCTGAACAAGCTAATAATCGAAGGAATATAAAAGCAAGTTTAGATCGTTTAGCTGCAGCATGCTTACCTAACTTAGAATAAGGTTTACCATTTCCTAACTTAATGTAAGTATATTTTTTACTAACTATTGGCTTTTTAACTGATATATTGTGTGGATTACTTAATTTAAACCCACAAAATAATTCAGAGGAACCAATGTTGTCGTAGTCTAAATAAGAATCAACCACAACTAAATCCTTATTGCAACTAGCAAAACATTTGCAAATTTGGCAACTGTTCTGGCTTAAATCACTAATTTTTGCAATTCTTTTTTCAATAATAATTTTTTTTAGCAATCTTACATTTTTGGCACGAGCAGATGCAAATTTACGCTGTGCTGTTTTAATTTTTTTTTTAAAAAAGTTGGAACTGCTCCTCCTGTTTTAGCCTAATACTCATAGTCTCTAATTGAGAACTTAATGAGTTACAAAATAGGCCTCTCAACTTAATGTGTTGAGAGGCCTATTTTTAGAATTTAAATCTGTAATTTCAGCTTCCAACTTAAATACTTGCATTTTAAATTTTTCTATTTGCTCCATATTTGTTTTATTTTCAGAAGTTAATTGATCAATTTGATTCAGTAGCTCCTGACTGTTATTTAAAGTGAAAAAGTCATCTGCATCTGCTGATTTTTTTTTTTTGGGTGGAGCTTGCGACAGTTGCATTTTAAAAAATTCTTCGTTTTTTATAGCTTTAAAACTTTTTTTATATTTCTTTTTTTGTCGTGTTAACTTTAGGCACATTTTATCAAACTCGTCATTACTAGGCATATCAAAATCAATTGGCAAAAGAAAACTTATAAAACTAAATAAATCACTTCTTATTTTAAAGACTGTCATTAAAATGGAAATGACATTGTTACTGATCTTATCTGTCCTAATTAATCGCTTAACAAAAGGAAAGTTACACCTATCTTCCCAACCATTTTTCCATCCAATATGTTGTTTTAGAATTTCCCTCTCAGTTGAATACATAGTTATCAAAATAATATTGACTTATTAATCAATATAATAAAAACAAATAAAATAATATTAATTAACAAATATATGCACAAGATAAAAGTGGATTTAACAACTTATCTGATATTAGTTTGATAATCCAAAGAGAAAAATTCCGCGTAACTTTGTTTACTTTATACTTCAAAAAGTGACTCGCCGAAACAGTTGTTTGGAGAAAATTCGTTTATATATAGTTTGGGACGTAACGCATAAAGGTTACGTCATCGCAAAAAAAACGTCAACACAAATGTACGCCTAAAACTAACAAGATTAGTTGTAAAACATGACATTTTTGAAAACATATTTCATAGCATAGCTGAAAGCAAGTAAAATAATTTTTTTATTTTCATTTGCATAAAAGGTTGAAATTTCATTAACTTACGTCATCCATCAAAAAATTTATGTTTTGCATTTAAAAACGATTAATTAAAAAATATAAATGCTTTAAAAACAGTCTTTTTGTAAAAAAATCTCTAGGATGACGCAGGAATCTGATAGAATGGGCATTTAGGGTTAAGCATTCCAAATTTCAACTATCAAGCACTGAGCTATGTTATGAAATCTTAGTTGGCCCAACTCATGTTTTGCGGAAAATATGCGAAAATTAGAAAAGTGGTTCTAAATTATTAAAAGTATTTTGGCAATATTTATTTTTATACCAATTAATGTAAATATTTATTTAACAAGGAAAGATAGATCTTTTATATTTTTTTAAATGCAAGATGAAAGCATTTATATAAAAAAGTTACTATTAATTTAAAGTTTGTGAATTTTTATACTTTTTATGCGGAAATACTTTTTTTTTTGATAAACTCATGACGTCACGCTCGTTTTTATATTGAGTGAAACAGCCGTGAACAAGAGTTGAAAATGAAAACAATATTTTGGTAAAATTTGCTTCGCAAAGATTCTTTAATTATTTTTGTGAATTTGTGAAAATTATATACTTATTAAAATCTTTATTTAAATTATTAGCATAAAGATAAATTGGATGAGGCAATTACTGCAAAGGATCCTGCTTTGTGGGCTGAAAATATGTCCAAAGTAGAACGCGATGCAGTTGTTCTTCAGGGGCCCCCTAAAAATCCTTTATCTTTTCCGAGAGACTCAAACAAGATTAAGGTTCCTGAATCAGTTTTCCACGAAATAACTCGTAATGGGGAGAAAATAAACAGAGATTGGCTTGTTTGGAGTTCAACTTCAAAATCATTTCTTTGCTTTCCGTGCTCACTTTTCGGAAGCAAACAAGCCTGCGGGGCTGGTAATAATTCACATCTTCTACGTTGGAATGGTGGCATCAATGGAAACTGGAGAAAGCTAGCTGAAAAAGTAAAAGCCCACCAAAACAATCCTCACCATCGAGACAATTACATTAAGTGGAAAACAGCGCTGGAAAGCTTGGGAAATCAATGTGGGATTGATTCAAGTTTAGAAAAATTGATAAGAAATGAGGCAGCCAGGTGGCGTGAAATTTTAAAGTGCATTTTAGATGTAATTCTCTTCTTAGCATCACGCAACCTTAGCTTCAGAGGTATATTTGTGAACATTAATTATTATATTTATGTTTACGTTATAATTTATTTTTACTATAATTAAACAGAAAGTCATGATTTATATGTGATTTAATTAAAATCAATATTTTAGGCTCATCAAAAATGATCGGTGATGACGATAACGGAAACTTTTTTGCAACTCTAGAGCTACTTGCAAAGCACAACAAGACTCTTCAGTTACATCTAGAAGAGGTTTCTCGCTGCCAACAAGAAGGTAAACAAATTATTGCGCATTATTTGGGTTGGAGTTCTCAAAATGAATTTATAAAAGAGTGCGGAAGAATCTTCTACGGTGCCATCATTAAAGAGGCGCATATGGCAATTTACTATTCTATTCTTGTCGACGGAACGCCTGACGTCTCTCATACAGAGCAAATTGCATTTGTTTTCCGCTTTGTCTACTATGGTATTGATAAAAAATAGGTAGTTAAGGAGCGCTTTCTTGGGGTCGAAAGTCTCGATAAAAAGAAAGGTGTGGATATTGCTAAGCTAATTATAGATCTGAAGAACTGTCGAGGTCAGGGATATGACAACGGTGCTAATATGTCTGGTGTGTACAAAGGAGTACAAGCGATCATTCTTCAGAGAAATCCTCAAGCTTTCTACATGCCATGCAGCACTCATAACCTTAATTTAGCTGGTGTTCATTCCCTTGAATCTTCTGTAGAAATGAAGAACTATTTCGGTCGTATTCAGTTACTCTACAATCTTTTTAGTGGAAGCCCTATACGATGGAAAATCTTGACCGAGACGACTGGTTTGTCTCTACATCAAACTTCACAAACCCGATGGAGTGCACGCATTGAGGCTGTGAAGCCTTTGGTTAAGCGACCCAGAGAAATTCTTTTATCTTTGCAGAAACTTCGTGATCTTGATTTAACTGCTGATCTATTGATTGACGTAAAATCTTTAGAGAAATGGATTCAGTCATTTGAGTTTATTATCATGACAACCTTCTGGTTCAAAGCGCTGCAAGCAATAAACTATGTCAGCGTGTCATTTCAATCAGAAAACATTACTTTAGATGATGAGATGAAACTTATGAAGATTCTTATTGAGGATCTTACTAGACTTAGATCTTCTTGGCCCGAATTAATTAATGAAGCACATTTAGTTGCCTCCGGTCTAGCTAGTTATGGGTTTCAGTCAAAACTAGTTCAAAAAAGGACAAGAAAGAGGAAAACTTTTTACGAAGAAACAAGGAACGAAGTTCATTTCTTAGAAAACGATGAAAAACAGTTTGAGGTGAATGTATTCAACACCGCTCTCGATACATTAATTCAACAAATAAAAGACAGATTTCAAGCTGCAGAAAAGACAACTAACAGTTTTTCTTTTCTATGGCTCTCAGAATTTAATAGTAGGTCGAGTGAAGGAAAAGAAATTGAACAACCTAGCCTGGAGGAAAAATGTAAAACTTTGGCGCAAATGTATGTGAACGATGTAGATGAAGACAAACTTATTTTAGAGGTCCGTCATCTGGATACTCTAAAGCGTGCCAATCTTTTCGGTCCAAAAGAATATCTCACTTCAATGAAACTATTAAATGGAATTTATCAAAAAGGTCTAGAGTCTATCTTCGAATCAACATGCATTTTATTACGTATTTTTAACACAATTCCCGTTTCCATCGCCGAAGGAGAGCGGTCTTTCAGCAAGCTTGGTCTAGTCAAGACAACACTAAGATCTACAATGAGTCAAGACCGGCTTACCAATCTCTTAGTTATATCTATTGAGCACGATCTAGCAAAAAGTCTGTGCTACGACGAGGTCATTGAAAATTTTGCTTTAAATAAAGCACGGAGAGTCAAATTCTTATAAAGCATTTAAAATATCTATTACATTTAAAATTTACAGTTGCTCGCAATATAATAAAGTTAATTTGTCAACTTGTGCTTCTTTCTTTACCTTTTTTCAAACTTATTTAAAAAATATATAGAAGCCTTCTCGACTGTAATTACCTTCTCGGCATCTTAAAGTGAGTTTTAAAAAGTAAAACTTAAAAAAAAACTTAGCATTTGGACAGTATCTAAATTTTTTTTGATTAGGTCAATATGACAGGGCGCTGGATAAATTTTGACCCCAGGCGTCATAAAGGGACGCGGCGGGCCTGTATAGAATTATTTTAAATAATTCTAATATAAAAAATAAAATTATTTATATTAGAATTATTATTTAACTATTATTTAAAAATAAATTTTAAATAATAGTTAGTTTGAATAAACGAGACTATTTATTAGAGATATATTCGTTACTTAACAAATCGCGACGTTAGAATTATTTTGTTCTATCTCCACTTTCTGAAAAATTGAGTTGATGATAATGTTGTGTTCATCAAAATAATGTCTTTCTACTGAATTGAAATCTAAGTTATAAGTAAAAAAGTTACGGAAAAAATATAAGTTATAAAAAAATATTTATACGCCGTCTCCTAAAGTTTTCGTTTTTTAAATCGTTTTATCTCAAAACTAAAAAATATGGAGATAGAGCAAGATAATTCTAAGAATAATAAAATTTTATAATTATAGTAATTTAAAATTGATGTTCGGAACAATGAATTCTGAACTGGAAAACTTTAGGTTATGGTTAAGAGCAAATAAACTGTCATTAAACATTTTATAAATAAAGATTTTTGTGCTGATTTTTTTTATTATAAGAAGTCTTAACAAAGAGCACCGCGGATGAGCATTTAATTGGAAGTTCACGCCCTAACTTTAAGTTATACTTTAAGTAGTACTTTAAGTTTATACTTTAAGTATAAGAAACGGGCTGAATGAAAAAATGAAAAAAGAAACGGGCTGAATGAAAAAATGAAAACAGAAACGGGGTGAATGAAAAAATGAAAACAGAAACGGGCTGAATGAAAAAATGAAAAAAGAAACGGGCTGAATGAAAAAATTAAAAAAGAAACGGGCTGAATGAAAAAATGAAAAAAGAAAGAGAGTTTGATATTTTTGTGTTAATTTCTTAAGACAAATCGATTTTCCGGGATGGGAAACCAAAAGCAAGCAACCCAAAAAAAAAAATCTTTTAAGTGTTTTTAACTTCAGGTTATTTAACTTTTATTTTTTTTTATTTTACTTTTTATTTACCTTTACCTTTTTTTATTTTACTCTTTAGTCACCTTTTATTAACCATTTATTTTATTTTTATTAACTTTTTTTTTTTTTTTTTTTATTACCTTTTATTAATACTTAATTTATTATACTTAAACAAAGTGGAGAGAAATTTCATTACTAAACTCTTTATCCTTTTTGAAAACGAAACGAACACTTATGATGTTTTGAACATAATGAAACTTTCTGATCATTTAAAAAAAGTTTAGAATACTTTCAGAATGTGTACAACTTTTTATTTAAATAAAAAAAAAGTTTAGAATACTTTCAGAATGTGTACAACTTCTTATTCAAATAAGAAAAAAGTTTAGAATACTTTCAGAATGTGTACAACTTCTTATTTAAATAAAAAAAAAGTTTAGAATACTTTCAGAATGTGTACAACTTCTTCAACTAGATGAGTTTAGAACATTAGTATCAGAAGAATAATAATTTCAAAATATTTTAAATATTTTTAAAAATATTTTAAGATGAACGCTTTTAAAGTAATTTGCATTGCGGATTCATGGTGCAAAAATGATGAAACAGTTTAACAATTTGAAGTAAATAACTACTTTTCAATTCATCAACAACGAAAATTTAAAACAATTAGAGGCTTGAGTATTTATGTTCACTATTCTTTGTTTTACTTCCTCGCTTGCCTTAATGCAAATGGTGGGGTGGGGGTAGGGTCGGGGAACAAAAAAGGAAGGGGAAATGGTAATTTTAGTAAAAATCTAATTAAAATATTACCGTTTTTTTGTTTTGAGATATTAATTTTTTGTCGTTAACAAATAAAAATTATAAACAAGGCTGGAGTCTTCATAAGGTTAGAATAAATGGTAGCGTTTTTCGAAAATTAATAAGCGTTTCCACCCCCTCCCCCCATACCTTGCATTAAGGACTCGAGAGTAATGATATTTGCCTGAATGAAATATATTGTGAGTCGTTATGCAGTGAATGTTGTTATACAAAACAAAAAAAAAAGCATAATTATTAAGAATATATATATAAAAAAAAATTATATATATATAAAAAGAATACATATATAAAAAGTTTAAAGATCATTTTAAAAAATTCTAACCAAAGAGAATTTAACGTGGAAGCATGTTTACATTTTTTCGACCTTAACACTAATATAATAAATCATTCATCAAGCAAAAATGTTATGGTGGTTGCCCAAGAAATAAATCTTGATTTTTTTTGAAATTTTTTTTTTTTTTTAAA
The DNA here is from genome assembly GCF_022113875.1 of Hydra vulgaris. Taxonomy (NCBI): domain Eukaryota; kingdom Metazoa; phylum Cnidaria; class Hydrozoa; order Anthoathecata; family Hydridae; genus Hydra; species Hydra vulgaris. Next base: position 63,847,818 of record NC_061159.1, on the reverse strand, counting down.
TGTTTTTTATGAGCAGAATTTTATCCTCTTTAAAATGGTATATGAATCTCATATGTATAATTTATATAAAGTCTTTTATTTCTAATTTTTATATAGTGGTATATAAAGTTTTTCTTCACATTTTTGTTTTTGACATTTTTCTTCATTTGTGACTTCAATTGAAGTGTCAAATATCTTATGTTTACCTCTTCAAATAATCATCAACTCCGTATCAAAGTAATGTCGTTTGGTGTATCTTAGGTTTTATGGATTTTAATAAACTAAAAGTCATTATTTGAATGGATATTTTTCGTTTTGACCAACGTGATGCAACATAAAATATACTATTTATTAGATTTTTATGAATGTTTATTGTAGTTTAATGACTTATTTGTATTTTTATTGGTTCTTACTCTTTTAGACTTAAATATATAATAATGGCAAAAGGAAATAAGCAAAATATTTTTTAATGTAAAATGTAAAACAATGTAAAATGTAAATGTAAAATGTAAAACAATGGAAACATAATGCAACATTTTTAAATGTAAAATGTAAAACAATAAATTAAATAGGTAATAATAACAATAAATTAAATAAATAAAATAAATTTATAAATTCAAAGAAAAGAAGGTAGGTCACGCAAAACTCAAAACACTAATGAATCGTTCAACTCAGTTGTATGGACTCGATGTCCCAAGAATGTTTTTATTGAACGAAGAACATTTGAATGTTCAATTTACTCAGCTATTTTACATTATAATGATGGGAGTGGCGGGGTTAATACAGTTTTAGGACATTTTGGCTTACATGGAAAGGCGACTGCTGATAAATCTATTGCACGAGATTGCAAACGTGTTACTAGAATGGAAAAGCGATCAAGTCCAATCGTTAAAAAACAAAGAAAAAAATTAACAGCATTCTAAAAAGGGTACATGGATAAAGAGAATGAAAGTGAAAAGTGTGAATCTTACACTGCTGGTGGTTTTTAACATCTTTTTCTTATTATTTTAAACAAAAACTTGATTTTCTCATGTTTATGGTTTTACATAATTTTTAAAATTTTAAAACATGATATCTCAAGATTGAATGGATAAAATAAGTTGAAATTTTCCGGAAATACTCATATATTATATATAATCCATACATCATAGGCTTTTTCTTCATTGAGGTAAAAAACTTCTTAATTTGTAAAATTTATACAAAAAATACTATGCTTTAAACACTCTTTTTACTAAAAGAGGCATAACTTTTGACTAAGTGAGTCAATAAAAAAATTGATATGTCAAATGGATTTTACTATCGTTCTTAAGCTATGATGAAAATTTGAAGTAGTAACTATCTTCACATCTGCAGATATTGTGTTTTGAAATATTTCATTTTTTTGTCTCATTTTAGCGATAAAATAGGGTAATCGAGACAAAAAAATGGTTTTGTGTGTTTGAAATATTTTTTAAGTTGAGACCAGCCATTTATACCAAAATTTGGTTAATTAAATTCACAGGGTCAAAAAAAAGTTTATTTCTTGGGCAACCCCCTTAAACATTATTCTAATTTTTTACCTTTTTTCAACAATAAACATAGCAACAAGAATAACCAAAAACTCTTCCACTTTTCTTGATAACATTTTTTTTTTTACTATTTAGGTTCCCCAAAAAGACCAAACAGTCTTGTCACAGAACACCGCGGAATTGCATTTAACCAGAAAGTTCACGCCTCCTTTCTTACCGTTACGCGAAAATATGTCCAAGGCTCTTTTTGAACCTGGATCTCCTGCTTATAAAACAAGCGCTCTAATCACTGCGCCACGGCCGTACATAACTTAATAACGAATAACTTTGTGATGACCAGCTTCATAGTGGTATAATCAAGAGTGACCTTTCTGATCATTTATCTTCTTTCTCAGTTTCCAATTCCATAATTCTTACAAAATTTATAAAACATTTTTAAAAAATTGAGGGTTTTTCATTATTTTTGGTATCTTATTTAAGAGTCGCAAGAGGTTAGTTATGTACACGATTTATTTCTTAAACGGTTCTGAAAGTTATACAAAACAGCGTTTTGGTAAAAAAAGTTTGTCATTAAAACCAAGTCTCTTCAAACTCTACGATTATCTAACAAAGAACAACATGCTGTATAAAAAACAATTTGGTTTTAAAAAATGCATTTAACTAAACACGCCGTAGACGAGCAAGTCAACAAGATGTCTGAAGCTCTAAACAACAATTATTATACATTAGGAGTTTTCATTGATCTAAAGCCTTTGATAAAGTAAACCATGAATACTGCTAACTTAATTTGAAAACTATGGCAGTAGAAACAAAAATTTACTTTGGTTCAAAAACTACTTAACAAACAGAAAACAATTCATATGCTAAGTAACAGGTAAATACTGTGAAATTCCACAAGATCCTGTTATATAAAAACATGCGATATATTATTTTCTAGTTGGATTTACGTCTTTACAAGAAAATATTTGTAAAAAATGATTTTATAAAAATGGTACTATGTAATAAAATATTATGTCTTCTTCTTGCTCCAGCTATTTATTTTATTGTATATGTATGTATATGAAAACTGTATTTATAGTGAGCAAAACAAACTGAAAAAAACACTTATTTCTTTAACGAAATATTTTCAAAACTTATATTAAACAATACGAAATACCATTTAGTTTATATATTCACGTCTTAAAACAAAATATTTTTAAATAACAATTTAATAAAAATGGTGCTTGGTAATAAGACTAAGTATGGTGATAAGACTTAATTATGTCTTTTTCTTTTTCTTGCTTTTTTTCTTGTACCATCTTTTTATTTTATTGTATAAGAATGTATATGAAAACTGTATACGATAATGTACGAAATGATACGAAACTGTATACGTAGCAGCTAATACGATTTCTACATTTTTGAGGGAGATTTTTCTATTTCTTCAGCAAAATAGAAAAAAGACAACTATTTTTTTGAAAATCTAGCGGCTTAGAAAAAATAAAATTATTTTCTTTAAAATAAGTATATATCACCTATTAAACTCTCTATTTCAGAGAATGTTGAATGAACTGTTATTGATCTGAAAAAACCTATTTCACTTTTATCTCCTGATTTCAATATAGGTTGTACTTTCGGAATTTTCAGTTTCTCAGGAAAAATAACTTCTTTAAGATATTGTTTAAGTACTATAAATAAAGTAATTTTAAGCTCATTGTCATGTTGGTATTGACATCGTCGACTCCGGTTGCGTTGTTTCTTTTAAGGAACTTTGAAAAGTCTTATCAACCTCTAAGCTGATTAGTTTTTTATTAATTAACTCGTTTTTCTCATGAGCTAAATATTTCTCAAAAAAATTATTTACACAAAGATTTTGAAGCTCAAGTTTAGATAATATTTTAACAAAGAAGTTGTTAAACTTGTTTATAAATGAATTTAACAACTTTATTGTAACAACACTCTATACAGTGTTGTTTTCATTATCAATCAATTTGAAATTGATTGTTATAGTTTTAATAAAGCATAGTTTTGATCTACTAGTAATATAATTTATCTATCCCCACCCTGAACGAAGGTTAATTTTTCTCGTCATGCATAAATGTTACCCGTCCTGAATATAGTTTTTTTTTGGACCAATACATTTTGAAGATTGTGGCAACAATCTTTGCACTGGGACTTTTTTATATAGCAACTGATTAATTTTTTATCTGAAAAATATTGAGAAAACTTAGTATATTTTTTTTCTGGATTTTGTTTAACACTTGAAGAGCACAGGGAACAGTGGGCCATGTGCAGCCACCTTCCTAAGAAATCTAGAAGAAAGAGGAAAGAGTGACGTATCTGTTTGTTTATTTTACTCTTGTTGGCAAGTTTTTGCTGACTGCCGACTACACACAGGTCTAATTTTTCCGAATCGAGTTTCACAATGAAAAGGTTACCTTTTTTATTGTAAAACTAGATTCAATATAAAATATTACAATAGTAATATTTCATATTACAATTGTCAAAAAAAGGAATTTTTTCCAATTCTCAATTTCATATCGGGGTCCTTATTTTTACAAAAACTAGTTAAGAAAAATCAATTAATTAGTAATCCAGTTAATCAAAATTCTTTAAAAACAAAGTTGAAAAATTTGATACTGATTTAAACAAATACTTTGAATTTTTATAACATACTTTAAATTAAATTACATATATATCAACTACAAATTGATCTGACTCGTTTATATGTATTAACTAAATGACTCTCCTCTTTTTTAAACAATACACTCGTTTTTTTAAACCAAACAGAAAAAAAAAAACAATGATTTTTTTTCTTAGCAATTTTATTCATCATGCTCCATCTTGTTATGTTTAGTTTTTATCTTGAGTTTACTTTAATTTAAATAATATCAAAAGTTACTTGTACTTAATAAATTTAAACATCTGGGACTCACATGGGAAACTAAACATTCAACTTTTGTCTTACTCAATAATACAAATGTTGATGAAAAAGTTTCAAACTTTTAGCTGTTGTTTAAATTCTTATTCAATCTGGATTCCGGTTTGCCCACCTAAGTTCATTTTTCTATATATATAAACTATTGCCTGTCCCTACCTTAACTTATGGTATGGAGCTATGTGAAAATAATTCTGCTTTGATAAAAAGGCTAGATATAATTAGAAAAAGTGCACTAAAATCGCTTTTAAATGTTTTAAAACACAGAAAGAAGTAAACAAATTTACTATTTAAAATGCAGGAATTTTCAAAAGGTATTTAACAAAATAATTAAACTTGTTCTTTTGTCTTCGTAATAATAAAACAACTTCAGACATTATCGTTTCACAACTAAAACACCCGTTGTTTCAGTTGTGATACGACGGGTGTTAACTTGTTGGCAAGAACCCGTTTTCGGATGCTAAATTTTCAAAATTTAATTCAAATAAAAAAGAAGATAAAAATAGCACTTTCTAAAAGTGAAATTCCATCCGAAGTTGAACAAACTTTGAAATATTTAATAGAGTGCTGAAATGCGAAAGAATATAAAGGAGTTTGTTTTTAAACAATTTCTGGAAGACAAATATCTTCAGTGAAAATCACGAGAAATACATTTCTTATTTTTCTTTTTAACTTATAAGTGACATTAGGTGTAAAATAAAATAATATAATTATATTTAACATAATCATTATAAAAACACTTAAAATTTTTGTTTGTTTAACCTTTTAAATGCATAAAATAATTTTCAATCAGACTGCCTTATTAATATTTGTCTTTATCATTACATTGATCAAGTCACTTGAAACAATGCAAAATTAACAGTTGCTAGGCATATCAGGCGTTACTATCAGCCAAATAAAAAATATATAGTACCACTACACTTGTAGTATAAAAATTTCTAAATGTGGTAGTTATGGAAGAAATTTGATAAAGTGATTACTTTTTTCCAGTTTATATTAGTTATGGTCAATAAAATATGTGGTTGCTATGCAATTTTGGTATCCTTAGCTACCTAAAATCATCATATTAACATTAATCTTCAAATTAGTAATCAATGCAAAAATAATCATCAAATCATTTAATTATATAACGAGTTTTGTCTAGCAAAACTCCGAAACATGAACCTTGACGAAAAAGATCGTCAAGGTTTGTGTTTGGGAGTTAGGAAGTTGAAAAAGGGTTGAAACCACAACTAAAGTAACCTCATCGACTGCAGTTTCTTTCATGGCTTTGGAGAGGTGAAATAAGGTATATATAAAAAGATGAATTCTGGCTCACTGTGCAGAAGAACATTAACACAAAGTTTTGAGAAAGTATTTATCAATAATTTATAAAAGTCTTTATTTAAACTTGGGTTCGGAACTTATGCGTATATCGGCAAATATATGCGCATACTATTCAAAGTTATGCGCATACTTATGCGCATAATATGCATATGATGCGCATATAAATTTATCAGATAAATGCTATATAAAATTAATTAAATTTTGTCAAACATAGAAAAAAATGTTTTTTAAATCAAATGCAGGTGACGTTAAATAAAAAAAAAACAATTTTTTACTCGATTTTTTGTAATTAATTTATTTATAAATATTTCATATTATTTTCATGATTTTTAAACGAATTTCTATATGACAAAAACTTAACAATTAAATTTATTTTTGTATATTTGCTTATTTAAAGTTTCTTCACATTTAAACTCGCTGAGAACTGCTACTTCCTCTAAAATGTAGTTTTTGTCGTTTGTATTCATCAAAACACTATTGGTATCAAAACTGTTTGTATCCAATCAAAACACTATTGGTATATATGAAAACTAAATTTTTTACGCGTTCGTTTGTCAAGAGATTTCTCAATCGTCAATAAATTAATCGAAAAATTGACAAAGTTCTTTCTGCTTTAGCTGACAAACAAATCATTTCAGTAATAGATATTTTTTTTTTTTTTTTATTATTTATTTAATTTGCCGTTGATAAATATTACAAAAAAGAAATTACAATAAAAGAAAATCCTGGCTGGAGCAAGAAGAAGACAGATTGTCTTATCACCGAGCCCCGTCACACAAAAATTTACATGCACAATAAATGATAAAAGACAAAAAGACAGTATAAATACAAAAACAAAAACAAATCAAAAACTTCAGCAATAAAATAATTTGTTGCTAACAATCTTCAAGCAGAATAATTTTAAAAATAAAAAAGTAAAAACGACAAAAAGTCATGAAAGTTATAAAAACACACAAAAAAATGTGTTGTTTAATTGAAAAAAAAAAAAAAAAAAAAAAAAAAAACTACTTTAAAGACTGGACAGTTTTATATAATAGGGGAGAGTGGAGAGAAGTGGAACAGTCTGAAATTTTTATGTAAAAATTTAATGTAAAAAATTAAATTTAATCCCCCCTATATGAAATCGGCGTGAAACTTAATTTTAAGTTTTTTGATTATAGAACTTTTTCTAATATAGTTTTTGAATCATAAATATTAATCATAGTTTTAAAAAACGTGCTTTTGTCATTATATATTATTTAGAAGTTTTTTAAATATTTATTTACAATTTTAAAGAACCATTTATTATTCGATAAGTACAACATGTTTGAACAACTTTAGAATTTCCTGTAATATAAAGTTAACGAAGTACCCGTTGGGAAATCGGCTAGCGATTAGCTAGCTATAATCGTTATGATAAAGACAGCGATTTGGCCACGAGGATCGCTAGCTTTTTTAATTTAGCGAAAGGCTATCGATATTTGTTAAGATAAAGACAGCAATTTGGCTACGAGGACAGCTAGCTTAATAAGCTAAAGACTCACAGGCTATTGTAGCTACCGTAATATCGTAATGAAATCAATTATCAAAAAGATTTTAGTATGTAGCTATCAACCAGTTATAGATTTGTAGATATTTTGTAACTCGCTATAAAGCTAGGATATATATCTAGTGACACATTGCTACAAAATCGCAATGTTTAAAGTTCAATTATTCTCGTAATTATAATAGACTCAACACTTAAAATCGATTTTTAAAGATGATACAGACATTAGTATAGAATAAAATAAGAAAAAAAAATTGCTTGAAAATCGCTATAAAGCTAGCTAGTCGCTCGTTAGTCGCTAGCTCATTTCATACCAGGTAATATAGTGTTATTACAGGATGTAACAATGTGAAAATTGTTAAGAGTCATAACAAAATAAAATTTAAAACGTTTAAAAAAATATGTAATGTAATTTAAAATGTTTCAGATATATTAGTTTTATTATATTGATGGTTCTTAAAAACGATAACAATAAAAAGATTAGATCTTATCCTAAATATACGTGAATTAGGAATTGATAAATAAAAATTATGGAAAGATTTACTTAATGAAATAAAAAAATACTGAAGAAATTCGCAAAGAAAACTAAAATAAAGTAAAGCTTGTTTTTGTTACATTTATTTCAAAGATGAAGAAAAAACTAAAACAAAGTCGACGAAACTATGACACATTTATATAAAAAGAAAATTGTTGGCTTCAAAGAAGTCTTATGAACAATAAAAATAGCCATTTTGGTTCTGGAAGGCCCCATAAAAAATGGAGTGTTTTCGAAGAGCGAAGCAAAAGAGAAAAAACACAAGAACTAGCCACTGATTATCATGAAACTCTAATTTTAGCTTCTGCAAAAAGTGCAAATGCTGCTGGAGAAAAAAAAAAGCCTCTATTTTAAAAAACAATATATCTAATGTTTTAGAGATAGAAAAAGTTGATGAAACTTTATATAAAACCTTTCCCATTAATAAGAGTGTAGAGGAAGCTCTTGCATTAAAAATGCATACTGATCTCAGCGGATGATATGGATGGTTAACCGCCAAACCTGCCTTTACAACAAAATTGAAAAAAATAAGTTTATATTAAAAAAAGATTTATGTTGTGTTTTTTTGCTAACACCAATATACTATGATTAAAATTTTTATGTTTTGCACTTAACCGCAAATACTTCAAAATTTTTCGGTCTAGTGGTTTTTGATTTCATGTTTCTGATTGTGTTAAAGACGTCGTAATTACTTTTACCGGTACTTTCCAAGTCAATCTAGTTGTTTGAAAGTTATTTTGAAAGATGTTCTTTGACCTATTTGATAAATTTAAAAATTACTCAAAAAGCACTCGCTAAATAATGAATGAAATTACTGGTAGACAAAAAAGATGCTCAGGTTCCCTCCCCCAAACGAATATAGTTGATAACAAACATAAATGCGAACTATATATAGCTCATGATTTTAATAAATTCTTTGTTGAAATCGGTCAAAAACTAGCAAAAAAAAATTCCTCATACATATGCAACATTTAGAGATTTTTGATTACAAATGGATAATTGTAGTATCTTCTGAACTATCTTCTGAACTATCTTTCCAAGAGTTTGAAAGCTCTTAAAAAAAAAGTTAACCAAAGCAGATGACATAAACGGTAATACAGTCAAATAAATATTTTAAATACTTTAAAAATATCCTATTAAAAGTCTATGGAGCATCTATACGCCAAGGAGTTTTTCCTGAACAACTAAAAATTGCTAAAGTTGTTCTAATTTTAAAAAAAGGTGATCAAACAAATATCAGTAATTATCGTCCTATCTCGTTTTCAAAAATACTAGAACGTATTATGTACAATAGATTATACAATTATCTTCAATGGAATGTGATAAACGTTGGATGACTGTGCAATAGCAGTTAAAAATATCTTTAAAAACCAACTTGGAATTCGCGATGATATAGTGATTGAGCGAGTCCATTGAAAGGGAAGAAATTAAGACAATCTACCAAAACTATAGTCCTTAAACTCCTAAATTGTAATGATAAATACAAAATTTTAACTTGAAAAAACTTAAAAGCACTGCACTTTTTATCAATAAAGATTAAACGAAAGAAACCCTGGGAAATCGTAAAAAAATGTGGGAAGAAATTAAAAGGCATCATAAAGTGGGTAAGTAATCAAACTTGATAAAAGTTTTTTGTTAAAGATATGCATAAATAAAATAACAATCGCGGAAATAGAAGTAGATCCTATAACTCCCACAGAAACGGCTCAAGTTAGTGATTTTAAACACCAAGCTTTTTATTTTGATAAAATGAAAACTTTAATAGATATAAATATAGAAAAGACGCAAATGAAATAATAATTTAATCATGAGAATTAATTTCATGATTTAAATAATGATTGCTTTTACTATTATTCTAGTGAAAAGGATCTCTTTTTAATTCCAATAACGGCGAACAAATTAAAATCCTTCCTGTAAATATAATAAGCATAGTCACAACTTTGAAACGCTTCTTTACTTATAAGGAGAAACTAAATATGTTTTTAATATTATTTATTTAACTGAAACTTTGATAAGCTATTGTGATTTAAGTAATAACGCGAATTTTTAAAGTTAGACATATGACAAAAATGAAAAAAGACATCATAAAACATTTTTTGGTGGAAATGTATAAAAGAGACTATGGTCCATCTTATCCACGTGTTTTTTTAGGATAGGACCTTTAACCTTTTAGAACCTATAATCTCTTGTTTTGAGCCCTTTCGCGCTTGTTAATTGCAACAGCAGAAACCAGGTAAAAAACCAGATTATGAGCGCTTGAACTTTTGACTTTTTATTTTTCAAATTCAAACTAATCAAGTTTTCGAGTGACTTTTTTACATTATTACAATAATTTGAACAAATTATTATAATTTATTAAGTGAATCGATTAGAGTACGTTTTAATATTATTTATTCATGCAAACTTTGAATTTTTTCCTTTTTTTTTATTATCACTTTCTGATTTTTTTTTTTTAATTTTACTCAAAATTACTCAAAAATACATAAAAACGTCTAATAATTGTAAATAAATGTTTAAAAATCTATCGAGTAATTTTTCCTAAGTTTAAATAGTGTCCTTAAAATAATTATTCAACATCAAAAAAAAAAAAATTTTGTCCCGTTTTAAAGTTATTCTGCCCCACTGTGTGACGATTTGAGCACGAGAACCTAAGCTCGGAATTTAATCTTTAAGCTTTTTAAAGAAAATGTTATCAGAATAGGCCGTTATATAGGCCGTTTTTCATTATTGCCATACGGCTATATGGCATTAATGAAAAAAAAAATTAATTAATCGTCTAGCTGATACTCTATATCAATAAACTCAGCTACATTGACAACATTATTACGAACTAAGTCTTCAATATACAAAAAGGTTTATTGAAAGCAGGTTTATCTGAACATTTCCAAATATTTCTATCATTCAACTCAAATAATAAAATTATAACTAAAACTAATAATAAAATAGTAAGCGCATATTTAATATAAACAATATTGAAAAGTTTAAAAAACAATTATCAGGGCCGTTGAGAGGAGAGGGAGGAGGGCACAGGAAAACACGTGCTCTTCCCACCTCGTCCAATTTGCGTTTTTAAAATGTTGAAATAGAATATTTACTTGCATAATAAAAATTAGAGTTGGTTAATAAAAGTTAAAAAATTGGAATATTCATTTAATTTAATAGTTATTTCTGTCAATACAACTGCTTTCTTAAATTCTCCTGCATTTGTCGCATTCTGACATGAGAGTTCTTAATAATTCAAACTTAATATTTTTAATATTTTAAGTTTTGTATAAACATGTAAAAATAATCTTTTTCCTGCCGTTTTTAATGATTTAATTACCTTGAAACTATATCATATTATCAAAATTTAACAGTAATACTTATGTTATGAAAACATTTATTAAACTTTATCAACTACACTAAAAGATTATATGTGTATGCATATTTGAAAAAAGTTAAAAAAGTTTTAAAAAGCTTTTAAACTTACTCCAACTGGTTTACATTAAGAAAGCTTCATATTTAGAAATCTGTGTTTTAAGAAATAGTTTCTTCAGTAACTTCGTTCGCACAGATTGCTTTGTTTCTTTTTACATTTATAAAGTCATATTGCGTGACTTTTTTTAAAAATAAAACTTCATATACAGTAACCTTAAATACTCTTTTCCATAATTTCTTTCTATTAGAAACAAAAAGTTCAAAATATTGGTTGTAAGAATTGTCAAAAACTTGTAATTGCTATGATGAAGAGATTAGGAAATTAAAAGTGCATTCCTATAAATACTCTTTTTAAGTTTATAACGATATTACTCCTATCTTACAACCAATAATACAAATACCATGCATGGCTCTACCTAAGGTATTTTACCATAATGGGACAAGTGAATAAAGACATTTTTTTGTTGAAGAATGGAAAAGAATTTATTATGTTTTATCAATAAGATTATTTTAATGCAATTGAACCAGGTAGAATTTTATACAAGATCCTTATTCAAATTTAAAAGAAGTTTGATTATGCCTTTGTCTGATAAAATAAAATTGGTATTGTCAGCAAACACCAAGCTCATTAGGTTCAAAGATTTTATATTTTAGTCATTTGATTAATTGCAATAACTCCGAAATTGAAAACTTTAAAAATAATACTTTTTTTGATAAATCTAGAAATAAGTTATGTTAAAAAAATGAATTACTGGCTGATTTTAAAAATTGAATTATGGAAATATTAAAAGAAGGGATTTTAATATCAAAATTATCTTTGATATTAGTAAAGTATTTATTATTTCATTTTGTTTCACGTTGTTTATTTTATTACCTTTTTTTAGGATACTTAAGCAGGTTTTCTGTTTTTCTATTTTTTTTTCGTATATATTCTTCATAATTGTTTTGAGTCATTTTTATATTTAGTAATAAGATTAGAGTAATAATTTTTTAAGAAATTTTTTTACAAACATTTTTAAAAAGAGGCTTATAGCTTTTATATTTCTAGGTAGGTTTTTATTGGATTTTTTTGTTAAGTATTTTATATGTTTGTTTAATTGATAAGATCACGTGTTCACATCATTAAAAAATGTTAATACCTTGATCTGAGTTGAGATCTGAATTTAAGTATTTATTCTGAAAATTAAATTAAATTTATTCGTTTGAAATTTAATTTATTCATTTAAAATATCCTTATTGTCGCATTAAAGAGCACCGTAAAAGAGCATTTGAAATGAAGTTCGCGCCTTCTTTTTATATATATATATATATATATATATATATATATATATATATATATATATATATATATATATATATATATATATATATATATTTAGGTTATTTTAAGTGCTCTCAGAAATTCTTACGGTCTTATCACGGAACAACGCGGGAGAGCATTTAATTAGATGTTCACGCCTCCTTCCTTAACAATGTCTTAAATTGGGTTAGAGTCGGCGTTGAACCTCGGACCTTTGAGTTCTGAGCCAGAACTCTAACCACTGCGCCACGGCTGCTCTGTCAATGTTATAACACAGAGAACACGTTGAACCACGCTAACCACTGCGCTACGGCTGCTTTATAACCCAGATAATATATATACGTTGGCCCGACGTCGGCACAACGTTGGCTTTTATAGCGGCTGATGGTAGTTTAACTGCGTTGGGCCGACGTAGTTTTTGCTCATCAGAATGATGTAGGCCCAATGTCGTCGGGCCGATATTAGTAGAACAACGTTCGGCCGATAACAGGAAAATGACGTCGAGCCCATATCAGTAAAGATATATATGACGTCGGGCCCATATCACGCCTCCTTCCTTATCGATGTTATAAAGCTTACATTGAACATGTTGAACAACGGATGAAGAAAGCGTGCTAACCACTGCGCTACGACTGCTATATAAAGGTTTCATAGTCATCCATTTTTATTATTTTCGGAATCTGATAAAAGAAAATTAAATAATTTTTTTATAATAAACTTTAAAGAGAACGTAAAAAATTTGTTATATATAACTTTACTGTCACCTCTAAAATCTTTTTTCAATTGTTTGCTCACATAAATCCATATATTATAATACAAACAATAGGCGGACCACCTATCAGTGAGCGCTGAAATTTCTTTTTTAAATTCTAAAATAATTTTAAAATGAGGGCAATGGTGTAAGAAAAATAGTTATGAAACACTTTTTTATTAAAACATTATAGTTTTTATTTTAAGGTCAAAAGATTGAAAAACTTCTTAAATCAAAACTGTAAATCTAATAAAATTTAGCATAAACTTCAATTTGAATAAATTAGATTACTTTTAAATTTAAAAAAGATTTTCTATGCAATTTTATTTTATCTCCAAATTTCAAACATTTTACTTTTATATGCCATTAATTATCTTTATAATCAATTACTCATGCTTCATAATCAATTGCGATTCTAAAAAACCTGTATAACAGACAACCTGTGTTACCTGTACAACAGACAACAGTGTGTTATTACAGATGATAATTACCACAGTAAATTATTAAAATTAACTTGCGGTGTTACTCAAGGTTCGATTCTTGCTCCTCTTTTGTTCCTAATCTATATAAACGACCTTCCAAAAGTTTCTAGCAAACTTGATTTTATAATGTTTGCAGACAATACAAATTTATTTTACTTTTCGACAAACATCAAGGATCTGTAGGATAATGTAAACATAGAACTCCAAAAATTAAATATATGGTTTAAAACAAATAAGTTATCCCTGAACACAGAAAAAACAAAATACACTTTATTTCATTCAAACCAACAAAGAAACACACTACCAAATACTCTACCCTCTCTAAAAATAAAAAATATAGTAACTGAGAAAACTCACGAAACTAAATTATAGGAGTTATAATTGATGAAAATTTTTCTTGGAAAGCTCACATAAATGCTTTAAACACTAAAATATCAAAAAACATAGGTCTACTTTATAAAGCAAAACCTATGCTGTCGCAAAGTAATTTAAAACTTATATATTTCTCTTTTATACATAGCTACGTAAGTGCGCCTTTTACCAAATTGAAAACTTTATATCGACGTCAAAAACATGCTGTAAGACTAATCTACACGCTAAACCCTTATTTAAAGAAATGAATGTACTTAATATTTATCAAATTATTATATACCAAAATATATTTTTTATGCTAAAATTTAAATTAGGTCAAATACCAAACCATTTTTTAAATAACTTTTTTATAAATAACGTTAATAAATATAACACAAGAGAAAAAGGAAACTTTATTACACCTTTCAAAAAAACAAAACTTTCCCAGTTCTCAATTTTATATCGGGGTCCTTATTTATACAAACTAGTAACTAAAAATAAATCAATTTGCAATCTAGATAATCAAAATTCCTTGAAAAAAAAGTTAAAAAATCTGATACTCAATCTAAACAGATACTCAGAATTCTTCTAAGACTATAAATTAAATTACATATATATCAACTACAAAGTGAACTGACTCGTTTATGTGTATTATCTAAATGACTCTTACCTTTCTCAAATAATATATCAAAAAAATTTTATTACACACAAAAAAACCACTCGAAAAAACATTTTTTCTTATCAATTTTAGTTATTATGCTGCTTGTTATGTCTAATATTTTATACTTAGCTTGTTTTGAGTTTATTTTTTATTATGAGCTTAATTTAAAGAATATAAAAATATAGTTGTACTTAGTATATAATATTATTTAACATAATCATAATATGTATCAAACACATTGTAAAGGCTTCATGATAAGATCATTACGATCTTCTTGAAGTCCGGCCTGTACTATTTAATTATAAAATTATAAATTATAAATTAAATTATTAATTATAAATAACGACGGTAAAGTTTATCATCGACGTCACTATTATTGTATTTTCTTTTTAATTGAGCCTTATACATTTTTATTGAGTTTAGCTCATCATGAAACACTGGAATAAGGAACATTTATTAAAAATCGCTTCATAACTATTTTGCTTGAACTTTGTTTTATTGAGTTAGCTTTATTACATTTACAATTTGTTTTTTTACCTGTATTTTGGGCGTTAAAAAGAATAAATAAATAAATAAATTTAATCTTTTAATAATAATCTTCTGATAAATTGTCTTCTTTGACTCGATTATCAGTGTTTATCTTTTTATTAATAAATTGTCTTCTTTGACTCGATTATCCGTATTTATCTATTTAAACTAATAATCTAAATTTTCTAAAAGATTTTTCGAAATCTTCTTCATTTGTCTTAAATCATCTTCATCAGTCACCTTAGTTCACAATAAAATGCTTAAAAGTAAAAATAAACATTTTATCACATTATAAAGTTTTTATTATTTCAAAATTATTTAGCGCTCAAAATTGCGGATCATTGCAGCCACATTTTTCAGGGTAGTTAGTAGACGCTATAGACAAAAAAACATCAAAATATGCAAAAGGTATAAATTGAAATAATTTTTTAATTCTAAATCAAAGTTGAAAATTTGTACTTTTGTGATAAATTTTTTACTTTTAATGCATAAAAATTGTAGCACCAACCTTTTTAGTAAACTTTTTAACAGTTTATATTATAACCTTTCTAATCTTGCATATACTGTCAATTAGTCATTGATTTATATATATGTATATATATATATATAAATACCGAAACCCAAAATCTAAATTTAATAAAAATACATTGAAAACCAAACTTCAAGAAACTACTACCACTGATCCTACCATCAGTGCCGGACCGTACTATAAGGTAAATAAGGCAGCCACCTAGGGCCCCTAACGTTTGAGGGCCCCCAAAAAGTTGAAAGTGAAGAAATTAAAATTTTTATTAAGTTATTGAGCATTGAACATGAAATAAGTACTAATTTGAAGTATGATGAGATAATCAATAAGTTTACTGTAGGTAAAGTACGAAAAGTGGCTTTGCGATAATTTATAAAGTTTATTTTCGTGTTTAAATGGGATTGTAGTGAAATATACAGTACTTACATCAATTTTGTCATAATTTCCTGTATACATATTTATAATAAAAATTACTTAAAAATTGAAGAAAAATAAGTATATATGTGGGGGAGGGGGGGATCTCCACATCCATGTCTGCCTAGGGCCCCCTAATTGCTCTGTCCGGCACCACCTACCATATTTAGAAGTTCATATAATAAAAAGTTCTTTGTGAGGGTGTTAGTAACAAAACCCATTGTCATACATATTGTTTGAATTATGTCGCTTCTTTTTATTTATTTACACTTTTGCCTATAAAAAAAAAAAATTTACAGTCGTAACTTATAAAAAAAAAATTACATGACCGGGGCTAGAAGAAGACAACTTTAGTCTTATCATTAAGCCCCAAAAAATGCGTCATTACTAGACAAATTATAGTTTGACAATAAAATATAGTTAACAATGTATATATCTCTGATTTATATTATAAAAGAAAATTTAAATATATCGCATATCGTTTAAAATTTATAGTTTTTCAAAGAATAAGATTTAACAATTGTTTTGTAAAATAAAAGAAACAAAATTTAATAAAATATTAAAATGACAAAAATAACATTTAAGACTTGGTTTGAAAAAATAAGAAGATATGATTTTATATAAAAACATTTTATTGGTAGAGCATTTTATAGTTTAACTTATTTAATTATATTTATAATACTATTCATTGCCAATTAAGTAAAAGGAAATAAACAGTATAAAATAAAAGTAAAAGATTAATAAATAACGCAAAAGTAAAAAATAAATTTCTCAAAAAGAAGATTATCATTTAAAATAATAAAAACATATGTACAATTGTTGATTAATTATGTATTAATAATCTAAAGTAATTAATTAATTAACTATTAATTATTGATTTCTAATATAAAGAAGTTTTATTAGAAAAAATTTAATTCATTTTCAGTTAACAAAAGTAATTGCTTAAGTTTTGTTTTAAATTGGTTTAGAGAATAATTAGTTTTCATTTCATTATTTAATATTATGTTGCACAACTTTGGTCCTCGGTTTACAATAAGGAATTTAGTAGCGGAATAATAAGTTTTGGATTGAATGTAGTTGTATTTTGAAAATCTTGTAGGGT
The DNA here is from genome assembly GCF_022113875.1 of Hydra vulgaris. NCBI lineage: Eukaryota > Metazoa > Cnidaria > Hydrozoa > Anthoathecata > Hydridae > Hydra > Hydra vulgaris. Next base: position 63,830,496 of record NC_061159.1, on the reverse strand, counting down.
ATATGTGATTTATTTTTTCAAAAATTGAATAAAATAAGATTGGTAATATATTTCTATCAAGTTTGAATATGAAAATAAGAACTTGATAGAGGTTTAGTTTATATACATTTAGGATATTGATTTCATTAAAAAGTGTTTGTGTGTGTAAAAAACGATCTACGTTTGAAATTATCTTTATAGCCTGTTTTTGTTTGCTAAGCAATTTTTTTATTTTTGTCGCGTTAGTGCTACACCAAGCAATGTTCGCATAACTTAAGTAGCAATGAATAAAAAAAAAGTAAATGTTTTTTAAACAAGATCGATGTAATAACTGCTTTGCTTTGTACATTGTTCCTAAATTTTTTGATATTTTATCTTCAACTACACCTATGTGTTCCCTCCAGGTTACATTTTCGTCTAGAAACACGCCTAAAAACTTTATTGATTGCTCTCTCTTTATTGATTGATTGTCAATAAAAATGTTTTTTATATATATTTTATATATATTTTATATATATATATATATATATATATATATATATATATATATATATATATATATATATATATATATATATATATATATATATATATATATATATATATATATATATATATATATATATATATATATATATATATATTTGACTATGTAATTTCCCACTGTGCAACGTTTAAAGGCACCATTTTCTTTCCAGTAGTTTCAACAGTTAGTGAAATAGGTCAAAGAGTCCAAATACTAGTCAAGCAGTATGTTAAGTGCGTACCAGGTTGACACTTATTATGAAAAATATTATTGAACTAACTTTTTGGTTTATCTTAGTATATATAACTTGTACTCGAATTTTTCTTTTTATTATACCACATAAACGTCTGTAAGATCTTTATAAACGTAAGTAGATTAATATAACTTAAAATATTAAACCAAATATAACTTACCAAATAAATAAAGATTTCTAAAGTTCAATATAAAAAACTATTTAACACTAACTAAAGATACTTAACTAAATTTTTAGTCTAACTAAAATTAGTTAACTAACATTTTAGTTAACTAAAATTAGTCGACTAACTTATTAGTTAACTAAAATTACGCAACTAACTTTTTAGTTAACTAAAATTACCCGACTAACTTTTTAGTTAACTAAAATTACCCGACTAACTTTTTAGTTAACTAAAATTACCCGACTAACTTTTTAGTTAACTAAAATTACCCATCTAACTTTCTAGTTAACTAAAATTACCCGACTAACTTTTTAGCTAACTAAAATTACCCGATTAACTTTTTAGCTAACTAAAATTAAGCGACTAACTTTTTAGTTTAACTAAAATTAGTCGACTAACTTTTTAGTTAACTCAAATTAGTCGACTAAATATTTAGTGTAACTAAATTTAGTCGACTAAAACAAGATTTAGTGCTTGAAAAAAGAAATAATCTTTCGTATAAAAATTTTACACACGAGCAAGCATTATTAAGGCGATAAATATTATTTTATCGAAATTAAACACTTTACTAGTTATGAATCCTAGAGCCCAGTCGAACTAAACTGTTATTTAAAAGAATTGTTTTAAGCAAAATTCGATTATTTTAATTTTTTCCCAGCTCTAAGACAACTGCCTATGAAGTTGTTGCAACTGTTTATAAACACCCAGTCAGCATGGAATATACAAATAATGCCCTTTAGTCAATTAAATCAAATCTGGTACGCTTATTGAACGTTTAACTTATATTTTTTATGTGCTGCTTCTTATAGGAAGTGTGCAATAACAATCGCAAATATCAAAAATAATCAAATATCAAATATCAAAAATAATTTCTCCTGCCAAGGCCGTACCGACGTGAGTATGGGCATCTTACCGGGGTTACAACATTCTGTCGGTTTTGTCGGTTATTTAGAAAATTTGAAACTCAATCGGTAAAAACTGCAATTTGGCTTTTAAATAAAAAAAAGCCCTACTTTGGTGAGATTTTTATGGTAAAAAAGCTTACTTCATTTGCACCCCCTCCCCCTACGTCTTCGTTGTTCAGTACAGCCCTGTCCCCTGCTGTATTATAGGAATAGATTCAATCTCTAATTTTCGCAACAAATCTATGACTCCCCCTCCTTACCTCTTCAAATATCAACCTTTCCTAACGGCTATTACAACCCGCAAACACTATAGTAAAGCAGGCGAAAGTATTGACATGAACCCAAAAGAAAATCGTTAAATAAGTTATTATGAATTTATTTTTTTTGCTTTCAGAGTATAGTTGTTCGTCGGTTGGCGATACCTGCAAAATTTAAAAGGAAAATTGGTATTTGCATTTTTGAATGCAATATCCGCAATATAAGTTGTTGAATAGTGTATAAAATGTATTAAATAATACATTATAATAAAACCGCACGCTCAAGAACATTAAAATCACACATTAATTTTTTTAATTTTCAATTTTTTCTTTATCTTTTTTTTTTAACACATTTCAAATTTAAAAAACTATATTAATTTTTTAATTTTTTGTATCAAAAAAAAAAAAATCAGTTTTACTCAAAAGAGTTCAAATACTAAATTTAATAATATTTCTTTTAGAACAATAAATATATTTAAAAATATTTATTACAAGAAAAAACTTCAGTATTATATTTAATGAATTTAAACTAAATTAAAAAATTCCAAATTTTTGTACAAAAACATCAATATTTGAAAACATTCAGTGGTTATTCTGCTTCGCTTTGCATGCATAAGTGTTTAATGGCTCAAAGAAAAGGTGTTCACTTAGTGCACTCGTAGCAGGCGTACATAAAATCATTGTTGAAATACAATACATTATTGGATATACATGTTAATTTTGAATACCAAAAGTGTAAAAACATTTTGCTTATTTACTGACAATTTTATATAACCACTAATTTTTCTTTTTAAATCTAAACTTATTATTTTGTCACTATCGTTTCCGGAAATATCATCTTCATCGTCAAATGATAACTTAAATTTTTTTAATTTGTTTGTCACCTTTTTAAATAGAATTATATCACAAACTTTTTTTGTTTAATGAAATTTCGACAAAAATTCTCTAACACATTTAAAAAAATTTTTTCCCTTGTACTTTCCAAAGAATTGAAAACTTTTATAACTTGGATCCAAAAAAGTGGCTCATAATAAAACCAAGTAATTGTAATATACTGTAGCTTACAGGGCCGGCACAAGTAGGTAACACATAGAGAGTGCCGTTAAAATTTTACTTACTAGAAATAGGAAAAAAAAATTCTTGATTTTATTTACCAACTGACTGTTCTGAAAATCTACATTTGACAACTTACTTATCTAAAAGAGTCAAATTGGCTTACTAAATGAGCTAAAAGTTCATTGATGGGATGTCACACACGAAACCAACCAATCCATCCTTTCACCCCTTTGCGTTGGCCTTGGTAGCTTATTCAACTCTTTAGATATTTGTGTTTTACTATGTTTACTTTTTGGATTTTTTATGAAAAATTTTCTTGAAGTATCTTGTTTATAATATTTTCTTGAAGTAAATTATTTTGATATTTTTTTATTTTTGCGGTATTATGCGATAAAATAATTATGCATTCGCAATCTTATTCAAAAATTCTAATAGAAATGATATCATGTACCCAAATTATTTATATTATATATTTATAAAATTCTTTAGTTGGACTAAAAACAAAGTCGCGTATATTTAGTTAACAAAAAGCTTAGTCGGTTAATTTTAGTTAACTAAAAAGTTAGTCTGGTAATTTTAGCTAACTAAAATATTAGTCGACTGATTTTAGTTCACTAAAAAGTTAGTCGACTAATTTAAGTTAACTAAAAAGTTAGTCGGGTAATTTTAGTTAACTAAAAAGCTAGTCGCGTAATTTTAGTTAACTAAAAAGTTAGTCGACTGATTATAGTTAACTAAAAAGTTAGTCAACTAATTTTAGTTACGGTATTTTTAGTTTAGTTAGTTACAATTTTTAGTTTTGGTCACAACACTAATTCTTATTCTGAAAATTATTTGCAAAAAAAGGATGAGTTATAATTATAAAAAATTATAATTATAAATTATATAAGTTATAATTATAAAAGTTATAATATAAAAAAGAAACCTTAACCTAATTTTAATAATCATGGCTTTTATGAACGATTTTGAATCCATTTCTTTTAATTTTTTTGAAGGAAACCACTTTTCCTCTGATAAAAACATAGACCCAGATAATAATTTTTATTACGATACTTTTACGGATTGTGCTTATTTTTATCCTAAAGAGCTTGAAGGTTTTCTTTTTCAGAATGCAATTAAAAAAAGTTCCAATCAAATTAGAATTCTCCACCTCAATATAAGAAGCTTAAATCGGAATTTTGAAAAACTTTTAAATTTATTAGAAGAAACAAAAAATCTATTTAATATCATTTGTTTAACTGAAACATGGGTTACATTAAACGATTTTGACAATAATTTTAATATTCCTTATTTTAAAATTATCTCAAAAGAAAGAAAAACGAGTAAACGAGGTGGAGGGCTTCTAATTTATGTTCATGAAAGTATCTTTTATAAAATGAGAAACGATTTAAGCGTCTCCGATGGCGATAAAGAAGTTTTAACAATTGAACTTTTACTCGAAAAAACAAAAACCTTTATACTAAGCTGTTGTTATCGACCACCTGACGGCGTGAGTGAAAACTTAAGCATGTCTTTACAACATATCGTGAATACCAGCGACGCAGAAAAAAAAAAGAGCTTTGTAATTGGGGACTTTAATATGAATTGTTTTCTTTATAACGATGAGTATAAAGTTAAAAAATTTTATGACACAATTTTTGAAACAGGGTCTATACCCTTAATTAATCGCCCTACTAGGGTAACAATAAACTCGGCCACCCTAATAGATAATATCATTACAACTGATATTTTTAATAAAGATATTCAAAAAGGTATTTTAAAAACTGATATATCCGATCATTTTCCTATATTCCTTATTATAAACTCAAATTTAGAAAAAAATATTAACACCCCTACAGTTGTAAGAAAACGTATCTTTAAAAAAAAAAACTTTGAGCTATTTAAAGATCAACTATCTTTGCTCCATTGGAATCATATTGATTTTAATGACAATGCAAATAACATCTACGAAGCATTTTATAAAACATTGTTTTCCGTTTACGACGCTAATTTTCCAATTGTTGAAAAAATAATAAAAGTTAACAAAAGCTCAAAAAGTCCCTGGATTTTGAAGGGATTATAAAAATCGTCAAAAATTAAGCAGAAGTTGTATATTAAATATTTAAAAACAAAAACATCTGCTAGCGAAAAAATATACAAAAACTACAAATATCTAAAATACGTAAAAACTTAAAAAGAAATTACTACTCAGAACTAATTAATAAATTTAAAAACGATTTGAAACGCACATGGCAAGTTATAAAAGAAATTATTGGAAAACAAAAATCGTGCTAAGGTTTTCTGCCGCAGATGATTAAAGTTGATAACATAAGTTTATATGACCCAAGAGCCATATCCCATGAATTTAATAAATTTTTTATTGGGATAGGTCCTTCCTTATCAAATAGGATTTCAAATACGACGGCTTCTTTTAATGATTTTCTCGTACCTATGGATAATTGCATTTGCTCTGATGAGTTATCTTCAGAATTATCTTTTGAGGAATTTGAAGTAGCTTTGAATTCTGTGAAAAGAAACAAAGCAACTGGAGCAGATGAAATTAATGGAAACGTAATTATAGATTGTTTCGATATATTAAAATATATTCTTTTTAAAGTTTTTAGAGCTTCTATAAATCAAGGAATTTTTCCAGAACAATTAAAAGTTGCTAAAGTTACTCCTATCTTTAAAGAAGGTGACAGATCAAATATTAGCAACTATCGACCCATTTCTGTTCTTTTCTTGATATATATAAATGATCTGAATAAAGCTTCTAACCTTATAAGCATTATATACGCAGATGATACCAATCTATTCCTCTCAAACAGTAATATATACGAACTCTTTACTACTATGAATAAAGAATTAAAACATATATCAAACTGGTTTAAATGTAATAAGCTAACTTTAAATATTAATAAAACTAAATGGACTCTATTCCATTCGCATGCAAAAAAGCGATTTTTACCAATAAATTTGCCACAACTTTTTATTGACGAAATTGAAATAAAAAATGATTCCGTTACAAAATTCTTAGGTGTTTATCTCGATGAAAACATCTCCTGAATCAACATATTAATTATATATCTACTAAAATTTCAAAAAACATTGGGATTCTATATAAAGCTCGTAACTACCTAAATAAAAATTGCTTAAAACAACTTTATTACTCTTTTATCCACAGTTACATAAATTATGCCAACACTGCTTGGGGGAGTACTGTAAAAAGTAAGTTAAAACTTCTTAATCGTCGTCAAAAACATGCGATCCGCATAATTAACTATGCCGATCGTTTTACACACACAAAACCTCTTTTTACTGAAATGAGATTGTTAAATTTATTTGAACTCAATGTATTTAAAGTTTTATGTTTTGTATATCTATCGAGAAATAATCAATCCCCTACCGTTTTTAATAATACTTTCAAACTCAAACCTAACAACAAATACGACATGAGAAACATAAACTTTTTAAAAGAACCATTTTGTCACACAAAATTTAATCAATTTTGTATTGCTTATCGTGAACCCCACCTATGGAATAATATAGTTTTGCAGAACTTTGATTTACCAACTTCCTTTTACCTTTTCAAGCTCAATCTAAAAAAATGTATTATTTCATTTGATAATATACTCAGATACTTCTAATATTTTGAAAACTGTTATACAACTTGAATTCAGTACTTTCTTTATTTTAATTTTTACTTTATTTTTTAGTATCTTATACTAGTATTTATTTTGCTTGTTTGTGCTTTATAAGGTTCTGATGACAAGATCTTGTGATCTTCTTTCAGATCCTAGCTTATGTTTCATTGTAAGCAGTTTATGTATGTGCGCATCTACGCATTTGTATGTGTATATATGCTTATATTTATATATGTATGTCCGTGTTTTTTCTTTTTTTAATTTAGTTGATAAATGTTGTAACACGAATTTAATTGTAACACGATATATATGGCATATATAATTGTACTTTGACATTTTAATGTAAGCAAAAATTAAAAAAAAAAAAAAAAAAAAAAAATGTAAATATTTTTTATATTAAATCCATTATATTCCTTATTATATTTCATTTTCAAAATGGTATTAACCACCTCTGTAGCTTATTTAGTTCCAAAAATATACGTGTTTAAATATTTTCAATTCATAGACTTTTTATCAAATATTTTCTTAAAGTATATCGTTAAATTTTTGGCACCCAAAAAAAAACTTTTTTATGTTTTTTTTTTTCTTGCGTTAAAAGTTGCGTAAACTAACTTTTTTTTTTTTTTTTTTTTTTTTTTTTTTGTCTTTTATCAAAGCTTTACAAATACGTGATCATAAATATAAACTAGTTCGTTTACATTGTATAAAAAAAATACCGTACATATAATAAGAAAACTTTTTTTAATACAAATAATAATATATATAAAAAAGTAACACTGTTAAAAGACGCGGGAAACTTGCAGAAGACCATTTTGGTCTTGTCATCAAGAAACCGCTTTTAGTTGCGATATTTTGTATACTTAATTTATTAAGAAATTTCAGTTTGTCAAAGTCTCATGGTGGCATAAGAGTCACACATAAAAAGCTACTAGATAATCAAAAACAAAAAACAAAAAACTTATAATAAAATTTTATTAGAAATTAAATTTTAAATCCAAACTGAACAAAGTTGAACAATTCATAAGTAGAATTTTTTGGTGGGTTAACGCAGGCGTACCATGAAATAGTCAATTAACAGTATAATATGTTTGAATATGTTATAAATTTTTTTGTACAAAATAAATTTTCAAATGTTTTAATTTATAATACGTTAAGCGTAACAAAACTTTGATAATAAATATTAACTTAAATTATTTTTATTAAAATTTTATTTTTCTTTAATAAATTATTAAATGAACAACGTGGACCCAAATAAAACAGGCCGAAAACGTCAAAATACGTACAAAATAAACATAAATCTAAAATTTAATTTTACACAAACACAAAAGATTTTAGTCAACGACTTGTTAATAATTTCAGTATTATTATAAATTTAACCGCTTTTAGTCTACTGTTTTGACTAATTTATTGTTTTCAGTACCTACGATAATATTAAAAAACTTTTTTAAAATGGGGTTTGGGCTTCTAACTTTTTTGAAAATTTTGAAAACAATGAATGAAACACTCGTTGAATTGATCTATTTGATTGTGTTTGGCTTTATTTGATTGTATACTCTCGAGTCCATAATTTAAGGAAGGGGGGGCGTTTATTAATTTTTGAGAAACTTTGCCACCCACCCTAAGCTTTTTAAGACCCCCCTCCCGTTTATTAATTTTTACTTGTTATTAACAAAAAAATGATATCTAAAAACTAAAAAAAAAATCAGCTTAAAAAATTAAAAAATATATACTAGTTACTGATAAGTAATAAAACTTTCAGTGTATATTCTGACCCCCCCCCCGGTTTATTATATCTTGACTAAACTCCCCAACCCCACCCACACTTTTATTACCCCTTCCTTCTTGTATTAGGAAATAGAGAGATTACATAGATTAACAGATATGGAATTAACAGTCATGGAAATAAACAGTCATAATAACATAGATTAACAGTCATGGAAATACTTATACGGATTATCTTATCTATCTATTTGTCTTAAATTTTTTAATAGATGTCTTAAATCGCTTTTTCTTCGAAATAAATTATCGCACTATTAATGTACCCAAGTTTGACTATATGTTGCAAATTATTTGAACACAGAAATTTCAGTTTTTAAAGTTCATTCAAAACTTTGCAGACATCATATCTGTAAATTTACTGAAAAAATATTTTAATTATCGAATTGAGTAGGCTATGTGTGAATTGTCAACAAACAATTTTATACATAATTTGCCTTGGCTATTCCGTTCATAAATTAGACAAAATTGTCTAACTTACTTAACGAAGTGCACCAACGAGAAGGTAAGCCATAGGACTTTGCACTCCATCAGTGAGCTGTCATGTTGCCTAAGGTTACCCCTCCATTTCTGGATTCTTTCCTTTACTTGATAGGCAGTTCATGTAAAAGTAATAGTAAATTAGCCTAAGGTTAGCTTTCAATTTCTGGATTCTTTCCTTTACTTGATAGGCAGTTCATGTAAAAGTAATAGTAAATTAGCCTAAGGTTAGCCCTCCATTTCTGGGTTCTTTCCTTTACTCTTAAGTAAAAGTAATAGTATTTTTGCATAAGCTTTTTTTTTTTTTTTTTTTAATAATAATAATGTGCAGTTAAGCTGCAAATAAACAACAACAAATAAACAAAATTGGTACAGATAAACCTATCAGATATGATTCATACTATTTATAAAGATAAAAACCACAGAACTTAAATTCAGTAAAAACACCTTATTGGAACATAACAATAAAAGAAATAAGATTAATATATACTATTACATTATTCTAAATATACATTAAATAAAATTACCTTGCAATCCTAGCTACAAAGAATAGGATCACCTTTTTAAAAATTAATAAATAAAGGAAATGACCATACTTCATCAGGTACGTTATCATACTTAACAAGGTATGTAGTTTGTCTACCGTTTAATTGATCAATTTGAACCAATTGCGCACGTTCCCAAGATACTTCATGAGCATCTTCTTCTCTAACACGATGTTGTGTAGAAAAACCTACAAAATCAGATAGATTGTTAATAAATTTTGATAAGGAGTCCTTTTTTTGTTGCTCTATTAATTTGTTTAGTCTTGCATCTTGAATTTTTTCCATTAATTCTTTATTTTTTGTTTTCAACAGCTGCATCACGTATTGTTCGAGGCTTTAAATTATTACTTATATTAGTTAAAGATTGTTTGTTTCGTGTTAAATTTGCTTGAATAACAATAAGGAGATTTTGATATAGTTCCTCTGAAGACAAGTATATTCTTTTGCTTCCTTCTACCTTTGTTTTACAAAAAAGTTTTTTGTCACAATCGACATCTAAGATTATGCGATAAAAATTAAGTTGAGCAAGAAGTACTTCTGATTTCATTGGCTCTTCTAGATTAGAAACTGTTTCCTCTGCTTCCTCTAATGTCATCCATGTCCTTACATTTAAATTTATCAAATCATTACAAGCTGCAACTTTTTTATGTTGTAGTTTAATTTCTTCCCGATTTTTTTCTTCTTGCTTTGCTAGAAGGTGCATAGCTTTATCTTTTTTAAGAGCTTTCTTTCTTTCATCATATTTGCTTTTCATTAATATTACTTTAGTTCTTGAATATTCAAGTAATTTTTTTCTTTCTTCATCTGTTTTACCATTAAGCCATTCTAATGTTTGGTTTTGAGACCACATTGTCAAATGTGCCTGGATAGTTTGAACATTTGCATTGGGTTTTGTGCGAACCATTAAATCCAAAATGGCAAAGTCACTTTCTGATGCTTTGTTAGTGACAGGGACATTAGAAGCAGCTTCAGAAACTGAGTTAGATGGATTCCAATATTTAACACCAGGTAACTGATCAGCACACTGACATTCCAAAATAACAAGAATCACATGGAAAATAATTTCAAGTGATTGCACAGTTAAAGAATCAAACTCATCATTTTGAGTACATTCAAACAGTTTGGTGTAAACTACATCTTGATGAAGAAGATTGGCATCCTCAAAAATTATTATAATAATAAAAAAGATGCATCCATACAAACAAATAAAAGTCTAAATTTTAAGCAAAGTAGGTAGGGGTTTAAAAATAAAATACTATCAAGTGATTCGATAGTTCGCCACATTGGACCAGTAAGTAGCTTGTCAACAATACCTAATGCACGAACTTCAGCAATGAATACAAGATTTGTGATGTCTTCTTTAATTGCTTTTAATAAATTATTAGGGTTAGGCCAAGCATTAAGAAATTTTAGGGCAGCTGCATTGTAATATAAAATATTAAAACGATTTCCAATAAATGGAACGAAAAAAGATTTATCATTACGAGAAGAAAGAAAAGAATTAAACCATGATGCAACACCAGCTTCCTCACTACCCCTTAAATGAAATGCTTTACATGTGGTACGAACTAACCCTACAGCACCACATTCTTTACCACTAAAAGCAAAAACAGTTTCAAAATCATTTTGAAGCAGAATTTTTTCAAAAGAATTCAAAACCTTATCAGTTTCAGATGCAAAATTAGCGAGCAAATGAAGTTTACAGAAAAAATTACTCATGTCCTTCATATTGTCTTTGACATCTGAAGAAAGCAAATCCCAGTTATTAATTGCAAATGGCAAAAGTTGTTCTCTTAACGTTTTTAACTGTGAGTTAAAAAGAGGATTAACTGAAGATAGATCAGACATTGTTGATTTAATTGATGTTATTAACTTAGCAAAATCAGCTTCTTTTTCAGTGGCTGAGTTGCTAACAACGTCACAAATGTCATCTACTATATTAGTAAAGTTTTGCAAAGCAGTTGCTGCATCTTTTGCAACCACTTCTGACAAACCGAAAGATAAAGTTTTCCCACTGGTTGTAGTAATTTGAAAGTTTTGATGTTTATGGTATTTCTGAGTACCATCACCATGCAAACAATTGCCTATATTAGAGTTTTTATTTGTCAAATTATTTTTAAGCATTGCTTCAGCAACTTGAAATTGACCTAAAATTGAAGCCTCCTGCATTAACCTACATTTTACAGCGGCTGATGGTAGCCTAGATATGTTCTTTTTTGCTAGTTTGTTTAATACTACTTTTATGACTCCGTTGACACTATTCATACTCACGTTCATTGAAAGAAGTTTCATGATAGTTTCTCGAATGTCATCGCTGTACCTACTATCTTAAAATGTTATTACTTCCTCGTCATCTAACAAAGAAACCAATTTTTGAAGTTCTCGATTCTCCTCTTTTAAAACATTTGTCTTATTACATAACGAAACAACTTTATCCTCTAAACTTATAACATCTTTCATACTGCAGTAATTAATATAGTTGGTTTTATTTTGCAAAATAATTTTTAAATGACTCACTTTTTTTCGCAGCTTTATTTTCTTGTTTTTTAATTCAGAAATGAAAATTTCTGAATTAAAAAACAAGAAAATAAAGCTTAACTTTTTAAAAATTCCTATATCAACATTGATATAGGAATTTTTAATAAGTTAAGTATTATCTTCTATTTTTTTTTTCAATTACGATATTTTATATTTTGTTTCATTTTTTAATGAATTTATTTCATTTTTTTTAATTTCCAGTTGAGTATTACGATATTTTATTTTTTTATTCAAATTTCTAACATTAAATGATTTTTTTTTTTACTTTAATAGTTCTAATTTGTTTTCAATAATATTGAGCTTTTCTTCTTTTCACAATAAAGTTTTTTTAACATTGTTTACATAATGATGTTTTTTAACATTGTTTAGTTCACTTTCAATTAAAGAGTTTTTTGAAATAAGTATTTGCAGACTGCTTGACATATCTTCAAAATCCTTCAGATGCTTAAAATAATCCAATTCTAAATCCATCATTGATTCAAGTTTCCTTTTTAAATTTTTATTTTCTTTTTTAAGCATTTTGTTTTCACTGATAAGGATTGTTTCTTTCAGAAACTTCAGGACTAATAGATGTATTATTAGGAATATTTGTCACAGGTGGAATAAAGGCTTCACCTAATAACAAATCCAACTTTTTATTTTTGCGTTGTTTCTTTAATTTTCTGATTTTATCAACTAATCTATTTATCTTTGTAGCTAATTGTTTTTCACAGCAGAGGAGCTAAACATTAAAATCATTGCAAAATTTACAATATAATGCATTGTTAGAGGTATCTTTTATTGTTAAATACCAATCATAAATTTCTTCATTAAACATTTTATCTAAACTATTTTTTCATAAATCAAGTCAAGAAAATATATAAATTTAAATCAATCTAAACATCATAGCTAAATTGATATCGAAAAATTTAATGAACTATAAGGTTATTTATTTATCAAAACAATCATTGTTTTGATAAATAAATAACCTTATAGTTAATTAAATTTATTGATATCAATTTAGGTATGATGTTAAGATTCACTGTTACAATAAAAGTAAGTTTTAAATAATATATACAATGTTATATATAAAACTTACAGGTAAGTTAAAATAATAAAAAACTTAATGATAAATATACAGATGATTTAATTAACAACACTTTAAATCTTTTTATCTACTTATCAGTAAATAAATAGTTTTATTTATTTACTGACTACAAATTTTTACCTAAATATAAAATTAGAAACAAATTACCTCACTGGAGTAATTTGCTTCTAATTTTATATTTAGTTTATATTTACTGAAGTCTTCAGTTAATGATTTAACAGATCTTGTTAATAATAAATACTTATCAAAAAAGTTCAACTAGATATATCAACCAAAATCATACTAAATCAATATCAGCATTACAAAAATGTATGTATAATAATGTTCAATAAAAATAACAGATCTTTTTTTCCATATGGAAGATTGAATGGTAGAGTAACAAAGAAATCTGCAAAAAGTTATCACTTTGTAAAGCGCAGTGCGCTTAATAAAACGGGGGTATTTCTTAAAATCACTTAAAATAAAACAAAAAACCCACCCCATATAAACTTTTTTTTTTAAGTCAACAAGTTATGTACATAACAAATAAATAGCTGCAGAACCTATTTTCACGTGATTTTAGATGAACTACTTTAATTTACTGGTATTTACACAAAATTGAATCATTTAAAAGAGAATAACTTTTTCAATTCAAGAGAAAACTGTCGGAATCACATATATAAATGTTTTACGTTCTTTTCTGAAAAATAATACATCAATATATATATATATATATATATATATATATATATATATATATATATATATATATATATATATATATATATATATATATATATATATATATATATATATATATATATATATATATATATATATATATATATATATATATATATATATATGTATATAATTAATATTCATGGGTGGGTTTTTATTCTTCGACACCTACATAAAATCATTTCCTTCGTATTTTGCACGAATTTTTCCAATTTGCAAACCGAAAGTTTTTTTTCCGCGATAAAAAATCACGTGACTAAACTTCCTACTTATGAGATTATTTTTGGGGGTTGCTTGCTTTTGGTTTCCCATCCCGGAAAATCGATTTGTCTTAAGAAATTAACACATATATATCAAACTTTCGTTCTTTTCTCATTTTTTCATTCAGCCCGTTTCTTATACTTAAAGTATAAAATTAAAGTACTATTTATAGTATAACTTATAGTATAACTTAAAGTTGGGGAGTAAACTTCCAATTAAATGCTCATCCGCGGTGCTCTTTGTTAAGACTTTTTATAATAAAAAAAGTCTTAATCAGCACAAAAATTTTTATTTATAAAATGTTTAATGACAGTTTATTTGCTCTTAACCATACACTAAAGTTTTCCAGTTCAGAATTCATTGTTCCGAACATCGATTTAAATTACTATAATTATAAAAAAAGTAAGACGCTCATTTCAAGGAGCAAGGCGAGCGCTTTCATAAAGGTATATTTAACTTTTTACGTCGCTCCCAAAGACAGTATAACGAAAACATAATGAGGAACTACATTTGTGGGCTACTTCGAGAGAGTGATTTACATTACAATTGTTAATCTAGAAAATATAAACATCGACTGCTTTTGTCTGCTTCTTGTGCTGTTTTTGTTTTTACTTGATCATAATGACGAAAATGAAAAAAAAATGTTCTATTTTCACAAAAAAACAAGTTTTCTTTGTGCTGCTGTCGTGTAAGCAAATTTGTGTTCAATGAAGTCATTTTTTTACAAAAAGAATTGACATTTAACACTTAGAAGCCAGGAACAAAAATTGTTTTAGATTTGTAATTACTTTTTTTGAATAATCATGTTTTTTAGCTTTTGATTTTTTTTTTTTTTTTTTTTTGCTGAGTTTATTTATTAATTTATTAATTTCTTTGTTTTTTTT
The DNA here is from genome assembly GCF_022113875.1 of Hydra vulgaris. Taxonomy (NCBI): domain Eukaryota; kingdom Metazoa; phylum Cnidaria; class Hydrozoa; order Anthoathecata; family Hydridae; genus Hydra; species Hydra vulgaris. The sequence continues at coordinate 63,815,443 of NC_061159.1, read as the reverse complement.
AAACTAATTTTTTGATTTTTTTATTGCTCGAAATAAGTATTTAAAGATATATTTATGATTTTTAAAGTATTAAAAATATTATAAATGAAAATCATTTTATTCATTAATTTAACTTTGCTGTCTAAACTTTAAATTTTTGATACTTTCATTTTTTTATTCAGTTTATATAGTGAACAAATTTTATTATTCTTAATACTTATGAAATTTGTTCAGGTACTTAATGATAAGTTTTCTTCTTGTCTCTGCAGTCAGTTTATACTGTTAATATCTGTTTATAATAACACAGCAAAAAAAAAAATTATCTAATACTACTTTTTATAATTTCATTTTTTTTAAACTTACAGGTTTTTTTAGACATTTTTTAAGAGGTACTCATTGATATGGAGTTACCGACATTTTCAGTTATCAAAATGCAAAACGAAAATATAACCATGGTTACCATTTCATACTTAAGTTTACAGAATTAAAGTTTTTAAAATAAATTAAAATAATAAATAATAGTTTCTAAATAAAATTTATTTTTAAACATTTGTCAAACAACGAATATATTTCTAATAAATAGTCTCGTTTATCCAAACTAATTATTATTTAAAACATAATTCTAATATAATAAATAAAAACTCATAGCAATAAACAACATGCATAAAATTAGAAAATTAAATCGTTTTGTTTAAATAAAAAATATCTCTTCGTTTAAATTAAAAATTAGGAAGAAAAAAATCAAAATATTTAAACAGCGAGCGATATCTTCTTGTTTGTTCTATTCTTTTTTTTTGAAAGAATAGAACAAACAAAACAAGTTAGTTTTATTCTTTCAAAAAAATTCTTTGACTAATATCAGGTTTTTATATATATATATATACATACAAACATAACAAAAATAATTCTGCAGTAAATTTACAGGTAGATAACTGTTTTGTTAATTCGTATAAAGTAAAGTTTCAATTTTAATTCTTTAGAAAAACGTAAAGTGATTTGTATATTTGTACATATTCCTAATCAAATTTTTTGCTGTGAATGCCTGAAGTGCATCTTTGCAGGCTGTCTTCATATTCTGGGTGGTTGCTTGGTCTCTTGTGTTTTTGCCAATTGTTGCTGAAAAGATGATGGGGCGCTTCAGTTGCTTGCTCTGAATAAATTCCCAAAGAGCTATTGTGGCGTTGGATGAATTTTGGAACATGGTGAATGACAGCATGAACCTTAGAAGTGATGGAGGTGTCCTGAAGATGTAAATAGGAGACTCTGAACATCAAGAATAAAAAGTTATTTTGAGGCAATGATGATGAGTTCATGAACAGAGCTTCTGAATAAACTTGCTTTCTTGATGTTAGCACTAGCCGCATTGAATGCCTGATAATCTCTTCTAATTAATCCAAAAGTTCTTAGAGATTTTTACTTAGCAAGATCTTTTAATGAAATGTCACACCAAGAGCTTAGGTGTGCACTAAAATGTACTTGTAGACCACAAATGATGTTTGCCAGCTTCATATCACAGTACAAAATAAAGGGAAGTTTTTCAATGTTCAGCAGATCAAAAACTTGCTTGACATTGCTATATTTTTCTTGGAGATATTCAAAAATGGCAATCAGTAACTGATGCTTAACACCAGAATCTTTGACCAGAGAATTGGTGAGAAGTCGTTTTGATGGCGATTGTAAAACTGAAAAATTTTCCATGATTCCAAAGCTTACTTTTAGAAAACTGCCACCACCATCCACTCCCAGCTTTATATCGTAGTCAACATTGAGGTTTCTAGTTTCAAGAACTTGCTGAGCTTTCAAGTCTTTGCATTGAATGACAATTTTATCCACCTGATTTATATCCTTGTCAATTGCAACTTTGTTATAAGTTTTGGTAAAATGACTTTCAAGTTTTTTGCTCAACTAGTCAAACTTGGTGAGAAAGTTCTTTTCTACAATCCGACTTGAAACAACTTGATTTAGAGTTGGCACCAGCTTTTTCACGCCATAATTGAACAGCCCAGTGTTGTGTTGCACATAATCAAGTTCTTTTGCTTTCAGTTCTAATTCTTTATTGTAAAGTCTTCTTTGAGCAACTGTGTGAAAGACCCTTGCCGAATAATATAAAAAGCATTTAGACCATCTTCTTTAAACTGAGTTCTGGTTTGCTTTCGGTTTCTGGGTTGCCAAGACTAGATGTGGAGAACTGTGCCTTGCTTTGGAGAACTGAATCTTTTGTAACCAGACAGACTTTGATATTGGAGAAGTCAAACAGCTGAAGTTGGGTTCAAAGCTTTTCCTCCTCAAGCCTCCTAAGGTTTGAGCGGCAATGCTCACAAATGCTAGTTGGGACTTTTGGATCATTAAAGTCAATTGGCAGGTTCAGAATTTGTTGCATTTATTTGTTATGAAGCTGACTAGCCTTGCCAAGACACAATAAGCTAATAACAGTCTTCTTATTCTATTCATGGGTTTTTGCTTGATTTAGCATATATTTTTTTAATTCAGATACTAAATCTATAAAAAAAATAGATTGAATAACTAATGCTCAAGCTTTTTCTGAAAATTTTATTATATATAGTTATCAAGAATTTATAAAAAAAGCATATTCGATTTTTTTTTAGTTTTTTTGATAAAAATAAGTCATATATTCTTTTTAAAATTAAAAAAAGCTCCATTTTTTTTTTTTTTTTTCCTAAAACAAATTAGTTAATACAACCTGTCACAATTTATGAAGCGGATGAAAGTAAAAGTTATAAAATATTAATTTTTATTGCTCTAGAGTTAAATATATTGCAGTTTTTTTAATGCGATTTTATGCAAATATGAGAATGGATTTTCTTCCACGGACGGTGTGTAACCAGATTTAGGGACTTATATCCTAGTTATTACTAATGATAGTACAATCATACTCCCAAAAAATTTTTCTGACAACATTTCATTTTTTTACAACAATTTGCTGAATAGATTTAATGCATTTAATAAACAGGTAACCTTTATTTTTCATCATGGCGATAATTTATTTTTTATTATTTTTATTTTACATTTGTTGTCGCAGTAAATAAATTGCTTTCACAAACACAAACAAGGTTTCTAAAAGAAGATAGTACTGATCTTATCATTAGAACCTTTTACAAACGTGTGTTTTTTTAAGGAACAACTACCCTCATGTTTTAAAACGACACAAATTGACTAACTTTTATTATTACTGGCGATCAAAAAAAGATATGTAAAATGGTTGCTTATTGCTATGGTATCAAATAAAAATTGCTCAAAATACCAAAAAGAAACTGGGTTTACGCTGTAAAAAAATAAGTAAGAATGATTAAATAATGTAACTTTGCAAAACTATTCTAAAAAAGTAAAACTGTGATTGAACTTGATATTTTAGTAATTTTTTTTTTTTGTAAAAAAGTAAATAGGGGAAATCGGGGCAACATGGCGAACGTTTTGAAAGCCCTGAGTTATTTCAAAACTATCAGTTGTGAAGCAATAATACTTTCTTGATATGTTTATGTTATTAAAATGATTCATTACCTACTTGAACTTTCAGTTTGCAAATATAACAATCTAAAATAAATATTAAAATAAAAACTTCATGAATTTGTCATCTGGTCACTTGACCAAGGCAAGATGACTTATTATGCAATTTTTGCCTCCAATTTTATAACATTTTAAAAACTACCATTAACTCTAACTAAAGTAACACAAAATAAACACACGTCGCATAAAACTACTTCTAAACTAGGTAAATTTGAAGGACACCATCCATTATGTGAAACCAAAAGTGAGGAATTTTTTTAAGCGCAAATAGTAAAACAATGTGTATAAATTTGCATTAATAGTATTTAAAAAAACCAATTAGTGTTTTAAAATACAAGATGCAAATTCAGTTTAGTTTTCACCCAAATTTTTGATTTTTTGTTGAATTGTTATATGAAAACTCATCTTGCCCTATCCTACATACTCGATAATAATAAAATATAAAAAAAATTGAAAACTCAAAATCTAAAGACTTATTAGAAATTCAACATTATTTATATCATTACTTTTTATTAATTGATTATACTCTGTTCCATGCAAAACAACAATAATTAAACATTCCTCTTATATTCTTCATTTAAAAGATATAATAATTAAAAACCAACTAAGTATAAAATTTTAAGGAATTTGCGCAGTCGCTATTTCGATAAGTCGATAATTTATCCTGGCTTCCCTATATAAATTATCTGCAGTCAATAACTGTCAAAAAGTACCAAAACTATTGGCGTAATGTATTGAGTTCGACCATATGTCGATATTTTAAGTCTCAAAATATAATATTTTGGGTTGGTTCACTGTTTGAACCAACCCAAAATATTGACTATGCAAACATAAAATGTTTGTATAGTCAATATTTTGGGTTTATTGACTATGCAAACATAAAATGGGGTAGTGCGCAATCAAAAAAATGTCTAAAAATGTATAGGCTACAAAAACACGCTTGACGTATCATATACTTTAAACAAAAACGAGAACATGCAAAACCACTTGTGAAAAATACGAAAATGATGGGTATATTTGAAATAAAATCAATCGGAATCTAACTTTGTATAGATAATACTTTTGCCAGCAAACTTCAACAACAAGTTTGAAATAATTATAAATGAAAAGTGTAATCTAAAATCAAATAGCAAAAACAACGTTGCCCCCGAAATGAACTAAACTCTCAGAATTTTGTATATCTTATCGAGAACATAAAATATGGATTGACTTTTAATAGGAGAATAAATTTACTTTGAAGTCCTAAAATTTATTCAAGTTTTAAACGAAAAAAAAAAAACTTTTAAAATTTGACTATAAAAAAAAAATTTATTTTATCGTGTTCTATTGTTTTTTTAAAATTTAATTTGGAAGTTTCGTGCAATTTGAAAACTAAATAATTTAATGCTTTATATTATATCGAAACTAAAAAGTATTAAAAACTGTTTTTTTTTCTAAGGCATACATTCCATAAATGATGTATGAGATTTCTAACAATTTTTCACCCCTCCCCTTGTCAAACTCTGTTATTTTTTTGGCCAATTTCTCCTCCCTTCCTTATATATGATGTCAGTTTTCGTATCTCTTTCCCCTTCCCTCCCTAAAGTGACCATGCATATGCGTAACCAGCATTGATTTGTTTCTGGTTAAATTATGCATTTATTTTGTAGTAGATCTTATCAAATAATATTATAGAACACTTAATATCTCGTCAAATAATAAACAAACTAATCAAATTAAGCAAATTTTATTCTGTACCTGTAATATAAATTCAATCACTCATCATCTTTCCACGGGTTGTTGAAGTGATCTACGATTGTAACAATAGGTAGTGAATGCTCTCAGCAAACCAAACTGTTATTGTCTTCTTGAGACATAACCAGATTCGTTGCTTTATACATATATGTTTTATTGGTTTATCAGTATTACTTACATCACAATCAAAATGATGATTTTGCTCCTGCTGTAAGCTGTTTGAAAGAACTTCTTCAAGCCGCTTTAGGGCAATTAGAGTTTCGTATTCGCAATAGTGACATTATGTGTTTGCATTTCATCACATTTTACAAGTCGCTAGAGAGAAAACAAAGTTTTGTTCTTAAAATAATTACTTAATTATTTATGTACTTAAAAGACAGTTGAATTTGAAATAATAAAAAATGACTTTATGCGTTTGTTTTGAAGCACATTTTATAATCCGCTAAGTTGCGAATTACAATTCTTAAATTTATATACTAATAGTTAATATTTGTAAAGAATTTAATTTACAGTTAAATGGTAATACAATAATAAAAAGTTGGTAAATTTTCAAATTATTTTATATTTCTAATAAACTTACATCAAATTACCCACAAAACAAATATGTCTTTTCTATACCACATTGAATATTTAAATACCTTTAAAATCCGCGCGTATAAAACCAACTTTTTTTTTTAATTGACATGATTTTGGTCTCAATTTTGGTGCTCCCTTTTCCGTCGTCAACTCTTGTCAAACGTTTCAGTACCCTAATCCCCCCCCCCCCCCCCTTATATTTACAGAGATATTTATGGATATCCCCTCTGATGCTAGCATCTTACGTCAGAGTTTAACAGATCATTTTTAAACTTATTATTGGTTTCCATTTTTTTGTGTATTTTTTTTTTTTACTTTTTACAATAAGAACTGAGATTATAAAATACTTTTATCCTATTTTAGGCTAAATGTTTAAACATGTATATTTTTAGCAGTATATCTTTTATTTGAGTTAATATTGCGATAGATTGAATAATATACAACGGTTTTCATAACGCTATACTCCTGCTTGAAAGATTAGACTTTCTTATTGAAAGTATATTAACTATGAGTTGCTGAGATATTAACAAACTGCATGAACTCTGTGAAAGACTTTCATAGTTTCTGTTTAGTGCGTGATTCTGTATAAAATTTATTTTTTAATAACATTATACTTTTTAATAACATTATATATTAATACAGATAAAAAATTTTATAGGTGAGAATTATACAAGAGTTTTAATCAGAACTGCTAGTTTCAATTATTGGCCTTAAGGCCAATAACTAAGGCCTTGAAATTTTGTTGGCTTTTTCCTATTAATTTCAGTGCTTTCTTTCATGTTTGCATTTTAACCCTTTCGCGACTGAGCTAAAAACAGCTACATGGCTGCGCGTAAAATAAAGAACTAGAATCATGATCAATTGAAAGAGTATAAAATAAAAACTACAAGTCAGAATTTGAAAAACAAGACCTTGTTTTTTTTTATCTAAGAATTGACTTTTAGAATATTCAACAATTAAAAAAAGTTTTTATAATGCTGATTAAACAAAAAAAATATCCACCACTATCATTGAAACAAATATAATTGATTTCATTTATATCTATATAATATTATCTGTTCTTCGTCATTTTTTAGAATTGATTTTTGAGCGATCTTTAAATGCAATTAAGAAACGGTTTGAAGCATTAACTAAAGAAATTATTCACAATTCAAAGATAGTTTTAAAGTTTTTCCTAATTGCTAGAGATGTTTAAAAATATTTAAAATTGTTTTTGCACCGTCATGCGGGTCACTCGTCGTTTAGAAATTTTATAAACCGCCTTACGGGTCACGCGTCACGAATGGGTTAAAAATGGTACAAGGGGCCATCCATAAAGGACGTCACCAATTTTAGCCAATTTTTGACCACCATCCCCCCTTTGGCACAGGTTGACCTTTTTCCCTATACCCCCTTGAAAAAGACGTCATAAAATCCTGAACCCCCCTCCCTATTTTTAACTCCAAAAAAATTTATTTTTTTTTTTTTTTTTTTTTTTTTTTTTTTTTTTTAACATCTTCACTTCCAACAAGGCTGCAAGCAACCACTATAAGAGTTGGAAGTTACTGGAAGAGAAAAGACTAAATCTGTAGAGCAAGATAACGATTGACTGATGACTTAAAAGATTGCAAATTATATGAATCAGGAAAGCAAGATGAAGGAAGCAAATTCCAAAGAACTGATGTTCGAGGAAAAAAACTAGAAGAATAAGAGTTTTTGAAGCACTTAGGAACAGTCACAGAAAAAGGATGAGACTTAATTGAATGGCGAGTAACACGAGAATGAATTTTAGTAGATGGCACAAGGGACGCTAGCTCTTTAGAGCAGTGCCCATTATAGTATTTGTAGAAAAGAGAAAGAGAAGCAACATTACGACGATGTGACAAAGGTTGGAGATTGGCTGCCAGAGCAGGTCCAACTATGTTTACAATTCGTTTTTGCACCTTGTCTAAAATAGAAAGAGCATCATTAGAAGATCCGCCCCAGATGTGGCAACAGTATTCCATACAGGGACGGATTTGAGATTTATAGAGATAGAGAATAGAATCTGGAGTAAGAAAGTGTCGAGCTCGATAAAGAGATGCAACCTTAGCAGATGCTAATTTTGCAATGGATTTGATATACGGTTTAAAAGAAAGATCAGAAGTAAGAGTTAATCCTAGAAGATGAATGGTAGATGACTCATCTAGTACATTACCATTCATAAATATAGGAAGATCTAAATTATTACGATAACGATTGGCCGAATAAAATTGAGTTTTATCTGAATTAAAGTTCACCAGCCACTGTGAGCCCCATGCTGTAGCAGAAGTGAGATCCTTTTCAAGCTCAGATACCCCCTCCAAGCAATCAGAGAGTGTAGGCTTCTTATCATGACAAGAGTAAATGGTAGTGTCGTCAGCGAATAATGCCACCTTAGATGTGAGAATATCTGGAAGATCGTTAATGTAAATTAAAAAGAGTATAGGGCCAAGGATTGAACCTTGAGGAACCCCTGAAGTTACAGGATGTGAAGAAGAGTGTTGTCCATCGAGGACAACTTTTATACTACGATTGGAAAGAAAGGACTCAATAATCTTAAAGACGTTACCAGCTACACTATAAGAAGAAAGCTTATGGAGAAGACCAGCATGCCAAACTTTATCAAAAGCTTTAGAAATGTCAAGTGCGATAGCCTTAACCTCTCCACCTCTATCTAATGCACGATAAAACCTATCGGTTATTACTGTTAGCACATCAGCTGTAGAACGAGAAGACCGAAATCCATATTGATGGTCAGAAAGTAAGTTATTTGATTCAAGATGAGAGATTAAGTGTTTGTTAATTAAAGATTCAAAAATCTTGCTTATGACAGGAAGAAGACTAATGGGACGGTAGTTAGATGAATCAGATCGCTCTCCGGAATTTTTGAAAATAGGGATAACAGATGCTGCTTTCCAGCATGATGGAAAACAAGACTCTGATAAGCACTTGTTAAATAGTTTAGAAAGTATGGATGAAAGCTCCGGAGAACACCTCTGCAAAACTACAACAGGAATGTTGTCAGGACCACAAGCTGTTGAAGAGTCTAAGCAGGAAATTACTTTAGATACAGAAGCTGAAGTGATGCGAATGTCAAGCAAGGGATCAACCTGTTTGACGGCTATGTCAGGTAAAACGCAACTAGTGGAATCAAGAGATGATATTGATGAAAAGTTCTTAGCAAACAATTCAGCTTTGTCTTTAGGTGAGGTGACAAAGTCTGGACCATACAAGAGAGAAGGAATAACAGATTTGCCCTTATTATTGATACTGTTAAAGATTCTCCAGAAGTCTCGAGAGCCTAATTTTTGTGATGAGATACGAGATTTAATGACCTGGGAATAGCGAGTTTTGGCGTCAGACAAAACCTTTTTACAATGGTTTCTGGCGATAGTGAACAGATGTCTGTTTTCTGGAGAATTGTTTTGTTGATAGATATGGAAGTAACGGTTTCGATTAGAAATTGCTGCAGCGCAATGTGAGGAAAACCAAGGAGAAGAGTGAGGCTTAACCTGGAATCGTCGAGAGGGAATAAAAGATTCCATGCCAGCCTGAATCCACGAAGTTATGTAAGAAGCACATTTGTCAGCAGGAAGACGAAAGATTTCTACCCAAGGGCCATCACGAAGAAAATCACGGAAAGAGTCCCAGTCAGCTTTAAGGTAGTTGTATGTGGTACGATGATAGGGGGATTCTGATGAAGTAGAAGAATTTGATAATAGTTTTAGAGAGATCAAACCGTGATCAGAAGTACCTAAGGGTGAATGTGGAGAAATTGAGCACTGACTAGGATCCAAAACAAGACATAAGTCGAGTAGAGAAGGTAAATGATTAGGGTTGTCTGGAAAACGAGTTGGAAAGTTGACTATTTGAGTTAGAGATTGAGAAAGGCAAAAGTTGAGGGCCTTATCGCCAGCAGAGTCACTGACACTAGAGCCAAGCCAATCGGTGTGATGGGCATTAGAGTCACCAACAACGACGATATTGGCCGATGGATAAAGAGAGAGGGCTTGGTCAATTTGATCAGAAATAACATCAAGAATAGTGCAATCTTGGGATGAAGGAGAGCGATATAGAACAAAGAGAAAGGCGATAGAGTGAAGTTGTGCTAAACGAAAGCACATAAATGAATAGTCTGTAGATTCAAACCTAGTTTCACGACAAATGGGTGAGTTCTTACGAATGTAGATGCCCAGGCCAAGCATGTGATTATTGGAGTCTTTACGAATTAAAGGAAGATAACCATCAACACTAAGATCACAAGATGGGACAGCCAAACTTAAATTAGTCTCACAAAGAGCAAGTAGGTCTGGTGAACTTTGCAAGAGATAAGACTCAACAGAAGAAAAGTTACTTCGAAGACCACGAATATTAGTAAATGATAGGTTTAGAGAACTTGGTGATGACAATGGTTTTTTGTGTTTTTTAGTTTTAGGTACTTTAGTCATTTTAAATTTATAAAGAACTTGACTCAAGTATAGATAGTACTCAGTACACTATTTAACAACTAAGCAATAGCCTCATTACTCTTAATAAACCCTAAGCCGTAACAAAGGGCTCCAAATGTGGCCTCTGCAATGCACACCAAAAGTACAAACAGGGACACCATCCATGCGCAACATGGCACTGTTAGTACTCTGATATTTTTCGGCTGTTGATGGAATCAGCCTCTCTGAGAGCTACCACAGAGTTCGGGAAACCTGACTACCAGCCGGCCTCAGAACCATAAAACTGAGTTTTAGAGCTGTACCCTCATTAGGAGATAATAGAATGAGTTGCCCAGTCATAAAAATAGAGGCACAAGCAATACCCACGCATTGAGTCAAGAAGATCCAGCGTTCAACATCCTAAACTGGAAACAATGTATTAAGAATACATCTGAATTTCATCTCGCAATGATGTTTGAATCTACTGCTACACCTTTGAAAAATAAAATATATTTTTTATAAGTTTCAAAATTTAAAAAAGATTTTAAAACGTGAATTTTTCTTACATTAAAAACAGAATTTTAAAGATTTTTGAATTAAAATAGTTTTTTATATTTAAATTATAAAAAAGTATTCACTTATTTATATTGTTGTTATTCAACATAACTAAATTTGTTCAAAAAAGTTGTGGTTTTACTGTCACAGTACTTGCTAGCTGCAGTTTTGTTAACAAATGGCCTTAACGTAACATAAGAACATCTTTGGCATTGAAAATGTTCGCGTAACTTTTGAAAATCAAGACTTGCGTACTCAAATTATTTTTTGCTTATTTTTATTACGATCGTTTAATAAAGTTTCATTCGCGGTTTTAGAAACATTTAAACGCGGTGTTTATTGAAACTGAATTTTTCTAAAAAAGATTAAATGTTTAGTTGGTTTTTATTTAATTCTTTCTAGCTTAAAAAGTAGTTTAAATTCTTCCATTGTTTTTTTACTATATTTTCTAAATATTATAGTTTTCGGTAATTAAAATTACGTTTTAAAACTGCTACTTATGGAGAGAGAGAACAAAACTTTTTACAAAAAAAATGAAAACCATTTAAAAAAAATTATTTTTACTTAAAATATTTGTTTCAATATTTATTAACATTTTATATAAAATTTTTTGATCGTTTAAGTAAAATTTAAAGTCGGTTTAAAATTAAGTAAAAACGTCAGATAAAATATGAAATTTCGAACTAAAAATCTTCGAAGAAAAATTCTACTAAACCATCGAATTTTTTTTTTGATGACGAAGACTTTTTTTATTTTGTTGATCTCTTCAAGAAACAATGGCGAAAACCTTAAAAAGTTATTTTTTTGTAAACATAAATTTGTGTAAAAGGTTTATAAAAAGTGCAAATCTAATAAAACAAGTAGTTTTATTCAAAATTCAATCAACTTAAAAACTTATGACTTTATCTTAAATACGATATTATTTGAAAAGAAATTGATAATAAAATAAAAAAAATTAACATTTTATTTTAATTTGCATATTTAGATTTTTTAATTTAATTCTTAAACATCACAAAACATAAAATAATTAATATAAATAAAATATTAAACAAACCTTTATTATTTATTAAAACAAATATTTATTAACAATATTATTTAAAAAATTATATATTAAGAACATAATAATTAAAAACTGAAAATATAATATTTAAAAAAAACAATAAATCATGTAACGTAATTTATAATTTTACAAGTATAATATTATTATTAATAATAATATATATGAAAATTTATATATTATAATAATATATTTAATAATTTATATCATAATTATAACTATTAATATATTTGAAAACGAATTATTAATAAAATATTTTAATAATAAAAAATTAAATTTTTAAATATTAAATCTAATAAACTAGTAAAATTAATTTGTATATTTAAAAACGTATTTATTATAAAATAATACATTAAATATTTCATTAGTTATTTATAGTTATTGTTTTTATTTAATATATTTAAGGTATTAAATATTTTATCGTGTTGTAAAGTTTTTTAATTTATCGAGGTTATCAAAATATTTTCCACGGTACCTGATCTCAAACTCCTTGACATTCGAACAACGAATCCATTCACAAAATTCTTTAATAAAATCAATGTCGTCGTGAAGATCAAGATATAATTCTTTACAAAGATTAATCCACGGAAGAAAATTTTCTTCAAAATCTTTTTTTGTTATTAAATAATCTGAGATCCGTATCTTCAACATTTCAATCTTATCTTTCGGTTTCCAACCTTCGAAATTAATTGGATGATAAAAGCAGACAGAGCGAACATTAGTTGAACATTGTATTAAAAGTTTTTTTTCTTCATTACTTAAAATATTTTTATAAACTTCTAACCACGATAACTTTCTTCCAGATTTTACGTAATGATTTATGAAATAATTTTCGCAAGAAGTTAAGTAAGAAGTTTTCCAATCGACAATCGAAATCCACCACTCTTCTCGTTTACTAACAATTGATTTAAATTCATCATTAAATGATGAAATTTTTCCATCGTCAATCGAAATCAACCACCACTCTCGTTTATTAACAATTGATTTAATTTTATCATTAAATGATGATTGACTTTCATAAAAACATTCAATGAATAAATGATCGTATTCTTCTATGTCATCACTTTTACTTAGACGATCTTAAATAAGATTAAATATTAATTAAAGAAATGAACAAATAATAAAAATAATAATCAAAATTATAACATTATATACATTATAATACTCTACATATTCATACATATAATTTTTACTAACTAATGATTGAATAAAAACATACAATTTTTTATTTTTAATAAATGGACTATATTTTATACAATAATATTATATACATAAATTTATATTAAATTAAAATGATATAAAAAAATAATAAAAGTGTGAAACCTTTAGATAAAATAATTCATATGAAAAATAAATATATATAAAAATGTAATATAAAATATAATAAAAAAGACAATTTTTTAATTTTGTTAATTTATCATATTTCTAAAACAAAATAATTTAAATATAAGTTATAAATTAAGCATATTTAAAATAACAAAACAAAAATTAGAACGGTTGTTCACACACATAAAAGATTCATAATCATGAGACATTTACACATCAAAATCAACATAATTTCATCATTAAAGCTACAAAATGTAATATATATAATATATAAAAACAAGCAACAAACATAAGATAAAGCGATTGAATTTAAAAATTACAATAACATCACATCAAACGACATTTTGTTTTAAAAATTAAAATTAAATCCATGAAACAATCATTTCAACGCAAACAAGAAAATAATTCCTCATTCACAATTGTTTCATGTAAATCATATTTCTCTGAAACTTTTAGCAAAAGAAACAGGTTTTTTCTAAAATATCAAACTTAGACGAACGATTAAAAATAAACGGGTAAAAATGCAATTAAATAATAGCTCAGTATGTTTTAAAATTAGTATGGCATAGGTACTTACAAACCATTATCATACTGTACTAGTTTTTTTGCATACTAAAGCATGCCAAACATTTTTTAAAGTAAAAAATTTGTAAATCAATGAATTCTACGCGATGAAAATATATTTTTTGTAGCATAGAGTTTTTGTGACGAAGGTCTTACCTTATACTTCATAAAAGAATTTTTTTCAAGGTTTATAAATATGCATTTTTTTTTTTTGCACCACTAACATTTTGAAGGCAAGTTGATTTATTTTTTAACATATTTTCTAAATCTTAATTTATAATATTCTAAATCTATTTTCGATTTACCTTTCCATAAAAAAAACTCACTCATTCAAACTCAATTATCGCATTTCCAAGAGATTAAATATAAAAAAAGTTTGAACATTATAAAAACACGTATCTATTTGCTATATTATAACTAAAAAAAAAAAGCTTAGAGATAAAAATCAAAATATTATAAAAAATGTTACATTAAATTTAAAGGTTTACACATTTTAGCACCTTAATCTTGTATATTTATAATATAATTTAACTAATATATCAACAACAAAAAAATACTTAATTTCATCAAATTTACACGAAAAACAGTCGTCGTAAGTTAAGGTTTTGTAAAAATATAAATTTTGTTTTAAAACATAAACTTTTTTAATAAAAACAAATAAACGAATATAAAACTGAAGAATACTTACTTACGAATTTTTAAAAGTATTTGTTACCAGTGTGAAGTTTAATAAACAATGGTAACAGAATAATTTCGTACTTATTCCAAAAAAAAAACAAAACGTTTGGTTTTATATACATAAAACTCGATGATCGAACTTTACAAAAATCTTTTCACTAATTCGAACAAAAAATTTAAATCAACCGCTTAGTTTTATAGAATTATATCGTAACTATAGCAACCGTTGAAAGTATTTGTGAATTCACACAAAAAAAAAAACGTTTAGATCACGTTTAAAGCTTGATAACACGTCGAATAATAAATTATACATTATTTTATACAGAAAATAAACTATAAATTCTATTAAGTATAATGATGTGAAATAAATAAAATGAAAAATAAAAGTAATAAAAAAAAATTTAGTTACTGTTATTTTTTCTGACGATATAAACGTAATTTAAACTTAGCGTAATCTAAATAATAAACCTAATGAAAAAACCACAAAAAAAATAGTGAAACGCATGTTTTTTAAACAGAATTTACAATTTGTAAATTAATATTAGTATACATATTATTATATATTAGTATATTATATATTAGTTTGTAAATTA
The DNA here is from genome assembly GCF_022113875.1 of Hydra vulgaris. Lineage (NCBI taxonomy): Eukaryota > Metazoa > Cnidaria > Hydrozoa > Anthoathecata > Hydridae > Hydra > Hydra vulgaris. Next base: position 63,800,429 of record NC_061159.1, on the reverse strand, counting down.
ATATCATTATACATAAAAATAAACAATAAACCGAATAAAAATTAAATAATATAACTAATTTCATAAAAAATTTCTCATTATTAAAACGTAACAAGACATTTGTCTTGTTACGTTTATTTATATAAACTTTATATTATATAATTATATTATATAAACTTTATATTATATAATTATATTATATAAACTTTATATTATATAAACTTATATTTATATCAGTTATAAACCATATCTTCCACAAAAAAACTTTTTTTTGCTTAATTTTCTTTTTGCTTAGAGACGTTTTTTTTTTGTTAAACACGTGACAAACAAGAGATTTAAAAAAAATATATATTTGCTTAAAAAGTATAAAAAATTCACTAACTTTAAAATAATAGTATTTTCTATAAAAGCTTTGATCTTCAAAAAATAACTAAAATTAATTATTTTTTTGAAGATCAAAGCTTTTATAGAAAATTCAAAGCTTTTATAGAAAATTAAAACAATAAAAAAATGGATGTATTTATCCTTGTTCGACGGAGCATATACCACAAGAGCAGATCTTCTTGTTTCATTCTACTTAACTTTTTATTTTGACAACAATCATTCAAAAAACAAATCATCTAGTTAGGCTATCAGTAAAGCTACAGCTTTACTGAAGGCCTTACAATTCTGTTCAAAAGTATGATTTTGTCTTGCATCCTCTATAAATTCAAGTTGGACGAGAATTTATATCCAAATTAATTCATGGTCCATAAATTGCTTCACTAATTGAATAAACTAACCTTATCCAATAAAATAACCTTTTGTCTTAATTGCTAAAAAAAATGAAATTAATAAATTTCAACTATTATACAAATTCATTGAGAATAATTTATCTGAACTATGATGCACTTGTGCTATCTTTTGCAAATGATGGTTTGTGATCAGATTCAAAACTTTTATTTAAGACACACAAATTGAGATCTGGTCAAGGCAAACACAAGTTAATTTTAAAACAAAATTTCTTTACAAAGGTATTTATCTCTGCTTGAGGAAAACTACAAATAATAATAGTACTAATAAAAATAATAACTGCTTTTCTTTGAAAAGAATGATAATTTATAAATAATTTCATCAAGTTGTTTTTTGGTGCATAAAAAAAAGCCATATAACTTGTAGATGAACAAAAAAGCGTTTTAAAAAAACCTAAAGTAAAAGTAGGCTAACTTAAAAACATCTAAAAAAATCTGTGCCTTGTGATTTTAAAATCAGAATAACTAGAAAATAACTTGGAAATTGAGTAATATTTTACACAATAAAAATTATTTATACAATTATTATTACGACAATATCAGAATAAATATATAGTGAAATTAAATCTATTCTCTACTTAGTTACAATATATTTTAGTAACATTATATTTGTTAGATTTGTTTTCTTTTTAGTTTTATAACTATTACAATTTAAAACACTTTCTCGTAACTTAGTAAACTGAAATGGTGAACTCTTAAACTGTGATTAATCTTATCAGTTTTAAATTAAATCTCAAATCAAATTTAGACAAAAGCAGATTTGCTTTTTATTTGAAATTTTTATTTACTTAGGTTTTTGTTTTATTGATTGTTGATATTAATTCCATATACATTATTGTACCAAAGACAATGTAGATTTAAACTGTGATTTAGCTTAAACCTCACCTATTTATGTGAATAGAAATCTAAAATACTATATTTACTATAACAAAATTGAGATGGTGTTAACCTAAATACTACTAGTCTACTTTGAACTATGCTATTAGATACTGGGATAAAATCTTTTATTTTGCATAATTAAGTTCACCTGGCCACTGTTTTAATTCTTATTTATATAGGATTGATTGTAAACTACTTTGACTGTAAACTAGATAACTTAAGAATACCAAAACTAGTTTGTTTTAGCAGCAAAGAAGTACAAAATAATTAATTTTCTGACCGCCTGATGAAAACGAATGAGAACAAATATTTGCTTTAGTTAGTTTTTGGATTAAAGATGAACTATTGAAGTTAAGTGTATCCAATCAATTACAAAGGCAAATTTATACCGTTTTCAAAAGAGTAATTATAGATCTGTCACAAAAGGAATTAAAATTGCTTGCTTACTTTGTGACATCATTTTTCTGATCTGGATATTTTTGACCAAGACCTGGCTTATTTCATTTACTATATAATGAAAGCAGATGCTGAATAAAAGAATATCAAAATTCAGCTTATAAAAAAGTGAAGCAAAACCGCCTACAAAAAGCAAAGAAGATGGACTGACACACCTAGATTTATTCCAGATCGATTAATTAATTAAAGAAATAATTCCAAACAATATTCCAAATGGTTTCAAAGATATGATTATTCAAACTTTTTCCTGAATAGTTTAGTTAAAGTTGTTACAAAGAACTGGACCTCCTCCCCCTATTTATTCATTGTTCCGGCAAAAATAAAATATATTAAAATAAAAACCAACGTTTTTTTATTGACCAACGTTTGCCACTGGCCAATAGAGAAAAAAATATATATTATTTACTAAACTAATTTTGTCAAAACTTATTTAGTATAGTAAAAAAAAAAGTAAAAATAAAAATTCAAAAAAATATTTAGAAACATTGAATAAAAAAGTCAAATTATGATTCTAAACTTCCTCAATAAAATTTATCTATTAATGATGTACATTTGCTCATACATACAATGCTCATACATACAATACAGTACATACATACATACAATGTATGTACAATACATACATACAGTATACATACATACATATATAGTATGTTTACAGTATACATACATACATACAATACAATACATACATACAATGCTTATACATACAATACAGCTTATACATACATTTGCTCATACATACAATGCTCTTTACTTCTGTTTTAGGAAAGACCATAATTATATTGATTCTGATAACTCCAACCAAATGATTCAAAAAAAAAAAAAAATTTGAGCATCTTTAACATTTGCACTTTTATAATTCAAGTAATCCTAGGTAATATTTCAACAAATTTTCAAGATCGGATCAAACTTTTAAAGAAACAGTAAAACCAAGTCAGCATCTAAACTAAAGAAACAATTTGATATGGTCAAATGTGTTCTCGTTTTGTTAATGTCAAGTTACTCTCAGGTCCTTAATACAATGAGGGGTGGACGTGAGTTTTTATTAAGATGTAATAAATAAGAAGAGATAGGAAGGGAAGGAGGGGACAGGAGAAGATAGTCTTAACAGACAGATGATTGGGAAATTTTTCTCTTCTTATTAGTGAGTTTATAGTTTTTATTTTTCAAGACCTTAAAAATAAACCGGTCTTAAAAATTGGCAAAAAAAAGTTGAAATTTTTTGAGATTTGAGATAAAGATTCTAATATAAGTAAAATTTAATAAATGAGGGGACCTTAATTAGCTAAGGGTTGATGGAAAAATTTTTCGAAAATTTTTAAACACCAACTTCTGTGTATTAAGCTCTAAGCAGTACCACCTTTTTTTTCACAATTCCTGAATTTCTGAATTCCTGCACAATTCCTGAATTCCTGCACAATTCCTGAATTATAAGTAACAAATTTTTGTAAATTTGAAAAGAAAAAAAACTCTTTGTAAAAACTATAACTAAACTATTCAGAGCAACATAATAAAAAGTTTAAATAGTCATATAAATAATAGTTTAAATATATTATTTATCTATTGTATTATTTAATCTTGATTCTTTTAAATTATCAAAATAGGAAACTTGACAAAGTGTTAAAGGCTACAGTAAATAAAAGAAGAGATTTATCTTCTTTATGTGATGTTATGTCTGCAAAGTTAGGAGACTTTATTACATTATTCTGCACAGCACAAAACCAAGACTTAAGACCATAAGACAAAGGTTTAAGACCTAAGACCAAGACATCACAAAGTAAAACCAAGGCCAAAAACAAGACTTTAGACAAGACATGGATCAAGACTTATAAATGCTCAACAAAATAAGGAGTCATGCTAACATCTGCATATATTTTATTACACTTTTAGCTGATGTTCTATTTTACCATTTATACATCTCGGAAAAGTACCCATTTTACTTTTACTTATGAAAATATCAAAATAGAGTAAACCCTACTCTGATACTTTTGTTTATACTATAAAATTGGCATTTTTAATTAAAAAAAAACCAATGTTATAGTATAAACAAAAGTATCAGAGTATGAGGGAATGTGCTTTACTTCTTTTTTGTATTTTTACAAAGTATATGAAATATTCTAAACACACACACAAAGAAAATATATTTTTTTCTATTGCATTAACTTATCTTGATTCTTTTGAATCATCATAAATAATTTCACCTGGCCACTGTTACATTCCTAATCTATGCAAGTTTGATTATGAACCGTAGAACACAAACATTTAATTGACTTAACAAATTTTGACTTAACTTTGTCAGCCATAGCTTTCTTCATCTTCTCAACATGTGAAACAAAAAAGTCAATCAGTTTTTTGCATATTAACCATTTTAAATTTTAACATTTTTCTTGAAATTAGGAAGTATTATTTCATTATTACAACTGTGTTTCAACTTACATTTTATGATACTATGATTGAACAACCCTCTCTTAACTATATAACTTCAAAACACAAACCTTGACAAAGTTCAGCGCTGTACTACCAAGGTTGTGGTGGGGATCAAAAACGGAACCTCATGCTTATGAGGCAAGTGCTCCACCAGTACACTACAACCACATTGATAAATAATAATTTTGTCTATTAGATATATGTTAACAATATAATATTATGTAATGTTATGTTGTGTGTGACATGGGAAATTAATGTTTACGATTATTAAAGACTTTTTCTATAAAAAAAAATTTCTTTATAATCAACAAAAACAAAAATTTGATAGAAAGTTTATAGAAAATACACGTTGCTCTGTCTACTAATAACAAAACTTTTTAATTTATCTCTTCTGGGGTAAAATGGGTAATCAATGCCAATTTGTTTTAGGACCCAAATTATATTACTATGATGCATAAAAACATATGAAAAAAATCCAGAAATGACATACAATAAAAAGAAGTAAATAAAAAAGAAAAAGGAAAGGTTGTGTAAAAAATATGAAAGCACTGAGAAAATCAATGCTAATGAAGATGAAATATCAGAGTTTGATAGAAAAAGAACTGAAATATTACTAAAAGATAAAGATTTTGTTGTTATAATTGAGCAGTGTACAAGAACTAGCCTTGTGGCTGATCTGCAAAAAAGAAAAAAAACTTTGGTGAAAACATACTTAAACGGGAAGGAAGGAAGGAGAAAGAATTTAAGAAAAATATTCTTTTTTATTCCATTTAAGCAAAAAATGAAATCATTACTACAAAAAGTTAATTTTAAGGCTTAGGTAAATAAAAGAAGAGATTTGTCTATTTTTATTTACCTTCTACAAAAGCTGCTGAAAATCAAATGAAAAAAAAATTAAAATAAAAAAGATAATCTTTGAAAACATTTTTTGTAAAAAAACAAACAAGCAATAGCAGAATAATAAGTGAACAAATAAAAAATCTTTTTTGTTGTTTAAAAACATTTTAAATACTGAATGCTGATAAAATTGTTGTTTACAATCTGATATCCTAGTTTCAAGGTAAAATGTTTAGCAAAAACACCTTCAACTTTATTGTTATTTTTAGTCCCGTAAAGAGCAACACAAAAAATTGTTATAATTTCCTTGAAGAGTGCGTAATTTTATAATTGCATAGTTCGGAGAGTATATAACAATATTTTGCAAAACTATGGCTTTTTAAATCTAAATGATAAAGTATGCCTTCTAAGTACCAGAGATGTGGTCAAGACAGTTAAAGCTAAGACTAAAACTAAGACCAATTAACTACTGCTCAAGACCAAGATATAAGAATTTAAGACAAAAATCAAGACCAAGACATCACAAAATCAATCCAAGACCAAAAACAAGACTTTTCACAAGACAAAGATCAAGAAATATACTCTTAGATGTTCAACATAATACACAGAACTCATGCTCACACCTGCATGTATACTATTACGCCCTTTCTGATGCATTATTTTATCATTTATGCATCTCAAAAAAATATGCATTTACTTATAAAATAATCAAAATAGAGTAAACCTTCTGAAATTTTTGTTTATACTATAAGTTTGGCTTTTTTAATAAAAAACAAACAAACTATGTGTTTTAATTTGTTTTTGTTAACTTCATGTCCAATAGTTCATCTTTAATAATCTAGTATTGCACATAAAATTATTTAAAATGACATTTAAGATTAAAAAATATTAGGTAAGTTATATACAACAAGTAAAATAATAAAAAAACCAAATAAATAAAACCATTATAAATTAAAAACCATTTTTTTAGTGATGCTAAATTAATATTTTGCAGGAACAAAATAAGAAACAAAAAAATCAATTTAATAGTTTTAACTAAAAAAAATTTTTGTTTAAGAATTCATTTTAATTTTTGTGTTGATTTTATATTTTGTGACAATAAAAAAATGTAAAATTTCTTTAACACGTTGTTGAAAGTCATAAAAATTGTTTAAAGATTTAAATTCAGCATACAAAATACATTTTTATACAAACAAAAACAATAATACACAATATACAAATAAAATATAATATAATATAATATTATATATATATATATATATATATATATATATATATATATATATATATATATATATATATATATATATATATATATATATATATAATTATTACTTTGAAGTAGCAAATATAAGAAATGAACAAAAGAATTAAAAAGTTTCACAATAAAAAAAATTTTTTTAATTGAATTTTTTTTCAATTTTATGTTGTTTTTGACTATAAAAATTCTTTAATGATTTAAATTGAGCATACAAAATACAAAATTACACAAATAAAAACTAGATATAAAATAAAAAGTTTTAAAACTGATAATGACTTTATTTTAGAATTACTACCTTTTAAAACTGATAATGACTTTATTTTAGAAAAATCATTAATTTTAAATTAATTATTTTAAATGTTATTACAAATGTTAACGCTTGTTATTACCAATGTAATTTAAAATAATTTTTGCAAAAATAAAAATGGTAATACAAATTTAAATTGTTAATACAAATGTAATTTTTAATTTTTGCTCACTAAAAATTTATCAGTGTAGGTATACTGCAACATTTTTTTTCTATAGGAAAAAAAATTTAAATTTCTTGTTGAATGGAATTTAAAAGCTATTTCATGCAAAGAAAAGAATTTAAATAAGTTTTTAAAAGCCTCATAAAAGTGAACTCAAGACATAAATTTTTCTTATGAACAATTTTTATAAAATATTTATAGGTTCTAAATCAAAAACAAAATATTGTTAAATTAATTAAGGGTTAAATTAATTTGGAGGATTTATAAACATACAGGGCCATTCCCAGGATTTGGGGGCCCTAAAGCTTCCTTCAGCTTGGAGGCCCACGCCCCTTACTCCAAAAAAATAAAAGACCCGTTAAATTTTTTAAAATGGCAAGGTCACTAGTTTATTCTTTTCCATTAGTTAAGCGCGAAAGAAGCTTGATGAGCTTCAATTTACTGAATAAACGCTCACTTGAGGTCACTGTCACTGGAATTGAAGCAAAACTACGTAATGCAATCACTCTAATTCTAAAGAGTTCCCTAAGTCTTATTTCAGAAACTTTGTTTAATAAGTAAAATAGGCAAGAGGTTTCTTTCCAAAACTTGCATTAAGAGTTTATTTTATGTGAAGCAATTCAAGTTCATTTCTAAAATAAGATTTGATCATGTGATCAAATCTTATTCTGCAAAAGTCAAGATAAGCATATAGATATGATTTAAACAAAAGCTCTTGCAGACCAGGATTTAGGGCTGTCCATTCAAAAAAATACGCTTGAAAAATTACCCCCCTTCCTACAAAAAAAAAAAAAAAAAAAGTTCAACAGAAAAAAAATAAAACATCTTTTAAATAGAATAATTTACAACTAAAACAAAAAAGACATCAAAAGTTTACTTTATAGAAAACTATTTAAAAATAAAATGGTTGCTCTGAAAAAAAAAGTTAAAGGTAAAAAAGTTATTAAACTTCTAACTTAAATACATATTTCCAGTTTCCATAACTACAAAAACTCCAAACAAAAAACCTAATGAGACAAAACAGCTAAAAGTTGCAATTTACAAAGTTTTAATTTGCTATACTTTCCATTTTGGTCTACGTGATATTATCAACTTATTAAAAAGTTGCTCAAGTTCATTACAAAATCTGACAATTTATTCTTTTCCAACTTTAAAATTCCAACTTGCTTGATCAAGTATTTTTATATTTACCTTTTCCCCCAATAATTTGGAAAGCAATGAATAACAAAAGTTATTTGATAAAATCGGTATTTCAGCTTTTTTCCAAACTTCCTTCAGCTCACCAAGAACAAGTTTAAAAATATCTCTTGCAGAAGTTTTTTGAATATAAATGTAAATGAGAGTATCTACCTAACACATATTTTATTGTTGGTAGGCGACTGTAGCTTGATAATTTATTGGTTTCAGGGTTACCAATTAAGTAATCTTGATTATTTTTTCTAAGATTCATTGTTATAATGAAAATAAAATATTTGCTTATCCAATAAATTAGTTTTAAAAATTATTGTTTAAATTTCAATTTTGCTAATTGATATAACAACTACTTTTTTTTAAATAAGTTTATGAAATTTATATACTTAATCATGCAACGACTTTTAGTGGTCAATTATGCTTAAAACTAAAATTTTGCATTTTATTTAAAGTATTATGTTTTTTGAAGCATTTAAAGAATTTTTTAGCAATAAAATATGTTAAAAAAAGTAAACTTTATAATACGGTGACCTCTAGACATTAACTATTTTTTATGAAAATTTGGCCAAATGTTCATCTGATAACCTTTATTATATACACCAAGAATATAACGTAATAAGAAACTATTTATTTTTTAAGAATTAATGTCATTTTATGTTGAAATTAAATTCAAAGTTGAAAAAAGGGTAAAACAACGCTACTTTTTCAAGACGAAGACCTCTAAATGATATTTTGAAACTTTTCAAAAATTTACAGACTTTTTTTTGACTCATTACTGAAGGCGTTGTGCATGTAACTTAACTATTTTCGAAAAATTTTCCATAATGAAACACCTTGTGTTGTCTTTTTAAAGCACAACACAGTTTTTAAGAAGTAGAAATATAACTAACTTTATTGAAATACTGAAGGTTTAGCAGGTATGTTTTTTTTTTTGTAATTCACCTCCCCAAGGCCAAGAAGGCCACTACAGATGAGGAGGCTACTTGTGGTTATAACCCTCCCTCAACTCTATAACTTCGAAACACAAACAAGGCTGCTGCGCGGAGAAACAAGATAAGCATGGTACTACCAGGGACCTGGTGGGAATCGAACTTCAAACCTCTTGCTTTTGAAGCAAGCTATATTCCAATACACCACTACCACATTTAACACAGAACTGCAAACTCTGACTAATTTTTCTTTTTTAAATCAACTAAATTAAAAAAAAAAAAGTAACATAGTTGACGTCAAATTGTCTTGACCTCACCCTGTCAACAAATGTCAAAAAAATTCAGACCCCTATTTTGTAGAACATAAATATGGACAATCAATATGTTGCATAACCCCTATTTTGTAGAACATAAAGATGAACATCAATATGTTATGCAACACTAAATTTATTTTTAAAAAAGAACTTTATGAGCTGTTTTATTATTATTTAACTTGAAGCTCTTGATGTGGAAAAAAAAAAGGAAAAAAAAAAACGTAATGCTATTGCCACTGTTGGGGCCCCCATAGGTTCGGGGCATATTGCTTGGGTGATTCACTTTCTGAACGGCTCTGTATGCATATATAAGATTTGTGCAACTAGTTTGTGAATTTTTAAATTATGTTTTGTAGCTTTAAGAAGAATCATTTTGTTATACCTAACTTAAAAAAACAAACCCCCCTACCTTCCTTAAAAAAAAAATTGAATAAATAAAAAGTCTTATCTAAAAATAACCAAAACCACAATAACAATAACTGTCAGCATTTATAAACCGAGCAAGGGTTACACAATGAATTTAATTATTTTAGTTGTCATTTGGGACAGTACATACATGTGACTACTTCAGGTTTTCTGTATTTTCAAAAAGTGATGTGCTCCCATTGCATGAAAGCATCTGCCTTGCAATGAAACAAATTGCGACAAGTACAGTCAGCAAATGAAGCACTCATACATACAATATTGCAAATTTATGAATGTATTTAATAAACCTTAGCAATCAAAAAAACTAAAACTCTTAAATAACAAATAAATAAAAGTATTTAGCATTTTAATTATTATTTATGAATAAAAAAATTTCACTATCAAATAGTGGCAGGCATATATAAATCATTACGCGGGCGCTATGGTACCAGGGAGCACAGAGTTGGGAACCACTGCTCAATATTATTTACATCTTAGTAAACTCCTAAATGAATATCTAAAATAAGCTCACCAAAATGCAACAAAGTTCTTAAACTTACCCAAAATAGAAAACAAAAATGAAGATTCTTTATAGTGTTTTTTAGAAGAATCCAGGTTAACAAGAAACTTTAATAAACTGTTTGGGTTTTTATTGGCTAATCCACAAATCATTGATAAACAACTCTTCAGCCTCTCATTGGCCATAATCTCATCACTACTTAAACAATTATATGCATATACAGATGCACAAAACTCCATTATTGTCAAATGTGCAAATTGATAATAACAACCAAGATCTGTTTCAATCCTTTCTATAAATCCAAAGAAATTACCTTCATTTTTATCAAAGTCATTAATAAAAGCTTGAATTTCATCTTTGGAAAAAATTATTTTATTGTTAACAAACATTTTATATGCAATTTTACAAATATTTAAAATATACTTTTTATTGGAACTGTCTTCCATTATCTCATATATCAGTTTATTGTTTTTTATGATATGTTTTCGCAAAAAGTATAAAAAAATATTTGTATACAAATCTGTCATTGTTAAGAAAGAATTTGTATCTATTTTTTTCGAATCACTTATAATTTTACACATTGAAGATAAATAAAACGGAACAGAGGCCATGGCTTTTGCAATTGAAGACTCCTTTAAAGTTGTTTTTACGAATTCTTTTTTTTCTTCTATAACATGATTTTCTACATAATTATTTATTCCATTTTCATTAAACCCCATTACTTGAATGGTTAACTTATCGCTATGTTCTGTAGATATACTTTGGTATTGATCAATTGCATAAACTCTACCAGCAATTACATGTTTGTATTTTTGAATTTCTCGTAAAACTTTAACAATCGGAGTGCTAGTCAAACTTGGATTTAATAGCTCATTGAAATATTTAAACTCATCCAACCCATCAATTATAAACAGTGCATTGTGACTACTAAATTTAAAATCGTTTACAATATCCTTGTAGAAAATATTTAATAATTCATTAATATTAGAAATATTTGCATATGAATTGAGTATCCTGCATTCCAAATAGAAAACAAGTTCAACATTTTTCCAAATTAAATCATTTGACCAATCAAGCAAACATTTTCTAAGCAACCATGTTTTCCCAATACCAGCTATTCCAGATATTAATATTACTGGTTTTTCTTTCATAAATATATCGCTGTATGGAATTGGTGTATAATGAATTTGCTTTTCAAGAAATTCCTTTCGTTCAACACTGAAATAAGCGTCTATTTGAGCATTAACTGCATCAACAATACATAGATCAATAAATTTTTGTATGAGATCAACATTTGCAGATGCTTTTAATAGTGGTTGAAGTTCACCAATTTTCCCATAATAACTAAGATAAAATTTTTTCAGTTCAGCCGACATCCTCAACAAATCTAAATAAAACAAAACGATTTCTATTAAAGTCATCATCACAATCATAACTTTTTGTGAAATTGATTTTTATTGATTTGAAGTTATATAAAACCAAAATTTTTATTTGCGTTAATGTTATTATATTTGACAAATATTTTTATTTGTTATTGTTTCTTACTTAAGCTGTCAGTTCAAACACAAATTTTTTTATTTATTAATATTATTTATAAAAACTGGTTTTGGGTTTAAAGAAAATTCTTAGAAATTTCTTACTAAATTTCTATTAAATTTTAGAATTTCTTATTAAAATTGTTATTCAATTTTTTTTTAATCAATTTGAACTTTTTTATTTGTTATTAAGACTCACTTAAACATAAAGTTCAAAAACAAACTGAAAGGTACCTTTTTTTAGATGATGTCATAGGTTTATGCAATCGAAATTAATCTTATCTAGAGAACTTAATGCAAAACAAAAAACAAAAAAAATTAAAAGTTATTGTGTCAATAAATAAATTCCTAAAACAGATCTTTAAAGGTTAAGCTATGCAATTGAGTTCTGGAACTCATTGGAGCAAAGGAAAATCTTCAAAGATATTATTGAAGTAAATACTCCAAGATAAACTTACTTCTTTTCAAAAATGTAACCTTATAATAAATTACCCTGTATGATATACTGTGGATGATTAATAAATGTAAATACCTAAAGTTGTTAAACTTTTTAGCTATAACTTTTTAAAGTTATTGAAGCCTTCTTATTACTTACAAAAACTTTCTTTTTTTACTAAAATGTTTTAGAACTTTTTATTAAATCTCTTATGAATTTTATAATTTCTTACTGAATATTAAATTAAGCCGATCTTTAGCAAAACCGAAAAAAAAAAGAAAGATGAACAACAACTTTAAAAACATTAACATCAAGCTATCAAATATTATCATAAGGTTTATAGGAGGTTATAATAAGTTTTAAAGGAAATTATAAGATTCATAGGAGATTATTATAAAGATAATAGGAGGTTACCATAAGGTTTGTAGTGGGTTATCAAAAGATTCATAGGATGTTATCACAAGGTTATAATAACGTTAATAGAAGATTATAATAAGGTTCATATGAGGTTATCAGAAGGTTCATAAGAGGATATCATAAGTTGATTTTGAAAATATTACTTTCTTATTTCAGCATTACAAGTACCTTTTTGAATACTGCATCAAAAACGTATTATAAATATTTATTTTCATTTTTTTGTTATTTATTTATTTTTTCATTAGACTGAATGTTTTTTCCAAATGTCATAAAAACCAGTTCATTTTAGGAAATCAGATCATAATAATGCAGATAAAAAAAAAACTATATAAAAATTAATATTAAAGAAACTTAAAAATGATGCTTAAGAATTAATAAAACGACATTTTTATATAACTTAACTTTTAATCAATTTTTTTATATATTACTATAAAAAACTTGAAATCTAGCAGATACAATTAACGGTTTTTTGATTGATATGTCAACTATTTTTTTGCATTTTAAAAATATTTTTGTTTTCTGAGGTCCCAACATAAAAATTAGTTGCCTGCAGCCTAGTTGGAGTAAATTAGTTTAAAAAAAGTTAGTTAAAAAAGATTGTTGCTTCTTTATATTTTAGCAACTATGAGAATTAATGAATATAAAACTCAGTTTAAACCTAAAATAAAGTTGTTTTTTGTTAAAATATTTGTGCATGAAAAATTTTTATGAACAAAAATTTATTTTAAAATTTTTTATAGCTGCTTTCCAAAATGTGCATATTAAAACCTTCAAAGAATTTTTCCTGAAAAATGATGTAATCATCGAACCTGATTTCAAAAGTACTACTACACTACTATTGCAGGGTAATTCCATATAAAATCATCAAAAAAAAAAAAACAATTTCGACACCCTTACGTCTTAGAATTTGTTCATTTTTACCTCAATTGCAGTCCATATTTAAAAACTATGCTAATTGTAAAAATTTTAGTTAAAAATACACATAGGTTCCAGAGATATTGACAGTTAAAATAATACTGAATCAGCATTTTAGTGATTATCTGAAGTGACTACAATGCAACATATAGTATCATCATAATAGCTTGGGGAAATTTCCTAAAATTTAGTACTGAATAGATTTTTACTTGCGGAATCCAAAAAGAGCACCCTCAAGACTCGACTATCACAGGAAATGCCTTGTTTATCTAATTTTGTTCAAAATTATTGACTTATAAATTCATGATATTTGGAGGTAAAATGAAGACTGTGGTCCAAAATCTTGAATAAATAGTTTAATTGCATATCATTATTTTATCTTAGGTCTAATGAATAAAATTAGATTCATCAATTGTCTCTCTAATACTTGATCAAAATTTGCATTTAAAATTTTTTTGTCTTTTTAAAAAAATTTTAATTTTGTTGCAAAAGCAATTGAAATGTTTTTTAAATCATTTCAATTGCTCAATTGCAAAATCAAAACATTAAATAGTGTTATTTATTGACTAGACATTTATAGTCATAGGCCAAAGAAGGACTAGGGGGCCTCTGACCATTTCTGCCTCCTCCTCCCAGTCTCCCTGGATTTATTTAATATTTTTAATTTTTTTTTTGATGCATTAAATGATATAGTAATAAATAATTATTAAAATTTTATTTAAAAACATTTTTTTTTTTTTAGTTTGAGAAACATTTTTTTTTTCATGATTGACTTCTTAATTCAAAGTAAGCACTCAAAACTAAGATCTTTTCACGATTTTAAAAATCATAAATTTTAAAACCAAAAATATTGAAATGTTTTAAACATTTTAACAATAATCAAACATTTTAACAATCAATATCTTTATATAAAGTAAGCACTTAAAACTAAGATCTTTTCATGATTTTAACCAACTGCCTATATAAGCAATCGCTACCCACCAAAATCGGTCAAAAAAATATGCAATATAATCCATTTTTTTAATGTATAATGAAATCACTTTATTATGTTTGCTTTTTGGAATGATATTAAAAATTTCAATACCTGTATCAATACTTGTTTTTTTATAACTTTATTGTTAAAAGCAATTGGAATAAAAATGATGATACGTCCTTGTGCCAGGAACTGTTCTTCCACCTAAATATCTTTTTTCTAATTGTGCTCATGTTTGGTCAATTTCATCTTTAGAAAAAAATTTAAAACAAATTCCTTTTATCTTGGTTTTACAAAAAGAGTACATAAAATTAACATCTAAAATCTGCCCAGTAGTTATTTGTTTTAGACTTTCTTGACATACTACTCTTTTAACAGTCCCACCAATACCATCACAGGGGGATTTACCATGACTGGTAGCAAAAAATACCTATTCAGCATTTAAATCAAAGTCTTTACTGTGATGACAAAGATTGATAAAGTTTTTAGAATTTTTAAATTGTGCTGCAAAACCATCGGAAAAGTATTTCACGCTTGATACATCAGGTAGATTTTCTTTGATATATATAGTTACTCCAGTGATAACTTTAAACCTCATCATGAACAACATATTAATAACTTCAGCTAAATCTTTTAAAAATATGCATTTGTTTTGGTTAAGATTTTCTATACAGTTTTTCAAGTATCTACTTTGTGTTTTATCAATATATAAAGGAGTGGTAAAGTGCAACCTTTAAAAAGAAAAAAACAAAACATTTGTATGTTTTTGGTATAAAAAAAAGGTAAGCATTCTCCGATTTGAATTGAAATAATGAAAAATAAATTGTTTTTCAAACTAAAACTAACAAAAAAAAATTGCGTTTTTAAATTGAATTTTAATAATTATTTTTTATTATATCATTTAATGCATCAATAAAATTATTAAATAAAAAAATCCAGGGAGATTGGGGGGAGGGCAGAGTTGGTCAGAGGCCCCCTGGCCCTTTCTTTGGCCTATGACTATAAATGTCCTAAACTAGTCAATAAATAACACTATTTGATGTTTTTATTCAAACAAATGATTTAAAAAACATTTCAATTGCTTTTGCTACAAAATTAAAATTTTTCTAAAAAGACAAAATTTTTAAACGCAAACTTTGATCAAGTATTAGAGAGACAATTGATGAATCTAATTTTATTTAGTAGACCTAAGATAAAATAATAATATGCAATTAAACAATTTATTCCAGGCTTTGTGATGAATAAAAACTGCGCAACGCATAAGCACAATGTGATTTTTGACGTCATTAAATTCTTTTTATTTGTTTTTCATATTTATCAACATTAACTGCACCAATTTACTTAATTACCGCAAAACTACTTTAAATCATTAATGTAGAAATGTTATTATTTAAAATTGTTTTGGAATGTTTCGTTTTTTAAAATGTTAAAACATTTGTTTATTTTCTCGACGTTTGACACATTTTGTCTATACTAAGCGAATAAAAAACATAAGTTTTTCAAATAATTATTTTTTCTTTTTAAAAAGTCAGAGGGTAATAAACTGGAAATTTTAATATTGTATGATTAAAAACTGTGCAATAGCTAATATTTTTAATAGCGATTTTATATAATAATTATTTATTTATTTTTATTTATTTTCATAAAGCGGTTGATAAGTACAATCACTCTTATAATTAAAAAACTTTAACAAACATTTTGAATAGATTTTTAATGTTTACAAGGAATTTTATTTTTAGTAAAATAAAATAAAATAAAATGTTAGAATAAAAATCTTTTAGGTATAAAAGAAATATTTCAGCGATAAAATTATTCTTAAAAATTATTCGAAAAACTATTGACGTTCTATTTTTCAGCAGCTGTTCTTGAGCACGCTTTGTGGAGTTGTGATAGTATTACATCTAGAAATTATAAAATATTTAGTGAATCAAATTGTGATACTGCTACATCTAGAAATTATAACATATTTAGTGAATTCAATTGTGATACTGCTACATATAGGAATTATAACATACTTAGTGAATCCAATTAACATCTTTTTATTTTATTTTATTGTGTTAACACTTTTAAAGTCAAACTTGCCACTACAAAGAAATCTTTAAATAAAGGTACTGTCTTTATATATATATCAAATATATTTCAAAACAATAGCATCATGTCACTAAACTTAAGCAACAAGAATACTGCACCTTGACAACAAGCTATCTTTTTGTTAATGATATTACCATCGACATGGGTTCTAATTTATAGTTTCATAAAATAAAACACTTAATTACAATTTTTGTTTTATATATATCAACTTTATAAAATTATAAAAAAAATTTATTTAAAAAATCCCTGATAAATGCAAAACTTAAATTAGTAGTACAATAAATTTTTGTTATTCATCAGTAAACTATTATGTGAGCATTGTATAAAAAAGATTTTTTGAAGTAACCAATGAGATATAAATTTACATAAGCCAGTAACACAATAAACAAAATTGATGATTAGCAACAATAATAAAATAAGCAACTAAATAAATTAATTAGAAAAAGATTAGCAACTGAAGTAAGTAGACATAAAAACATTTAATGAAAAAAGTTGAAGGTTTAATGTAAAAGTTAAAACTTAATGAAATGAATATAAATTTTTTTTACTATTTTTAAAGGAAACAAAGAAAATAACAATTAAAATAAATACCTTTTTTGAAAGAAATATTGGAATCTTTGTTTGGTGAATTTGAAATCTCTAAATAATATAAAGTTCTTACTTATAACTAAAACTATAAAAAAAATCATAAATTAAAATGTAGAACTATATTACAAAAAAATCGAAAAGAGTTAATTTCCGCAAGGTTTAATTACAAATGTCTTTTTATATAATTTTTGTTCACATAAAAAAATTTTCAAAAATTTGTATATGTTTAAAGCCTTGTAACCAATCAAGTATGAAACTGAAAAAACTTGGAGAGTTAAAAAGATAAAAATACTTAAAAAAATGCATATTTTTTATATGCAAATAAAATGCAATTCCTAAAAAAATCAGTCACAGATAGTTAAAATAAAGGAACTAATATTCATTTCAAACCATAATGACACTATATTTGTGTTATTTTTATACCACATATTTAATCATTATATATATATATATATATATATATATATATATATATATATATATATATATATATATATATATATATATATATATATATATATA
>NC_061159.1:63619990-63777490 GCF_022113875.1 Hydra vulgaris | reverse complement strand
TATATATATATATATATATATATATATATATATATATATATATATATATATATATATATATATTAATTATGCCAATCAAATACTAAACTTGACACAGTTAAAAAAACAACACTTATTAATTTTTACATAATATTACACTGTAATACAATATGAATATAAATGTAAACTATAAATGTTTATAAAAAATATATATTATTAATGTATTTGTGCTTTTTTTTTAGCTAAGCAAAATTTAAGAATTTCTATTATCATTTTAAAATAATAAATTAAAAAAAGAAAAATGGGATGTACGAATATAATTATATCATTTATATTATAAATGATATAAATCTAATTATACGATAATTAAAAGTTAAAATAACATTCATGTCATTCATGTAATATAGTATTCATGTAATATATACTTTAAAGTCTCGTATTTAGCTCCATTTCTTTTTTTAAATTTAGCAAAAAAATATATAAATATTTTCTCAAACACTTATAACTTTAAATATATTTATTTCACTGCTAAAACTATTTCATTCTATTTAGTATTCGATGGTAATTATTTTTAACACATTTGGCGTTTGTTGTGTCTATTTACTTTACATTTTGCAATGTTGTCGCGTTTAACAAATGACAGAACAAGTGCATTTAAATGCGTAGTTGTCTGTTTGGGACAAATATTTACCCACTATATTTACTTATAATAAATTACAATACGTACAAATTATGACGCACTGTAGTTTTTTTGTTTCGCATTAGTTTTTATCCAATACTTTTATATTTGAAGATAGATGTTAGATGAAGACGATAGATAGACTTTTTAATTAGAAGATTTTTTATATACTTCAAACTTATATTTATTTTAATGCATGGCATCACAATACTATTAAATAAATACACAAACAAGTACTAATTGGCTTCAGTAGCGTTTTCTGATATCAGAAAACGCATAACAGACGCATCATGATGCGTCTGTTAGGGCGTGTTTCTTTGGCTTTATGCTTTGTGTTTAGTTGTTTCACATTTTTTTAGTACGTCGTTTTTTTATTTTGCGTGTAGCGTTTAAAGAATCACTTGGAGCATTTTTATTATAAGTAAAAAATTAAGTGGGGATAGGTCGCGAAAGTTAATTAATTTCTTTAAAGAAACGTCATAAACATAGAGCCCAAATTTCTGATACACTGTAATAAACTTTAACCTTCCTATGTGTGCTATTTTAATAAAAAAAACTTAGGGTTTGAACAACATTTACTTCCCGGAAGCCATTTTCAAAGACTTATAATTAAGAATTTAAAACTCAACAAACAATATCTTTTGTGAAGAAAATCAACAAAACTCAACAAACAATATCTTAATTAAAGATATTGGGGTAAAGACTTTACCCCAAGTTACATAGATTTTATGCATAATTTTTAAGCATAGAGTCTAGCCACGATAAATAATCTAGCTGAGTCTTGTTTTCCTGCTTGTTGGAAAATGACATCTGTGGTTCCAATATTCAAAAACTCTGGAGAAAATTCTGAACCCTCCAATTATCGTCCGATCAGTCTTCTTTCTGTTATTAGCAAGGTCTTTGAGTCTTTGATCAACAAATTCCTCATATCTCATCTTGAGTCAAATAAACTGCTGTCAGACAATCAATACGGTTTTTGATCCTCTCGCTCTACGGCCGACTTGCTAACTGCTGTAACTGAAAGATTTTATTGTGCATTAGATGGAGGCGGTGAGGCTAGGGCTATTGCTCTCGACATATCTAGAGCTTTCGACAAATTTTGGCATGCTGGTCTTCTCCATAAGCTTGCTTCATATGGTGTTTCTGGGAAAGTTTTTGAGATTATCAAACCATTTCTTTCTAACCGGTTTATTAAAGTTATTGTTGAAGGCCAACACTCTTCTTTATTTCCAGTAACTTCTGGGGTTCCCCAAGGTTCCATCCTGGGCCTTGTTTTGTTTCTTATCTACATAAACGATCTTCCTGACAACTTTTCATCTAAAGTAGATCTTTTTGCTGATGACTCAACTTTATACTCCTGTCTCGACAAAAAGTCTTCTCTTTTCGATCGCCTAGAACAAGCAGCTGATCTTGAATCTGATCTCACTTCAGTAATAGATTGGGGTTCACAGTGGCTTGTGAATTTCAACTTTAAAAAAACCCAGTTGCTTACTGAAAACAACTACCGTAATATAGTCAACATTCCTATATTAATGAATGGCAATCCTCTTACTGAGTCCTCCTCTTTACGTCTCCTTGGATTATCGCTTACTACTGACCTTTCATGGAAACCATATATACAATCGATTGCTAAATTAGCTTCTGCTAAGGTTGCTTCTCTTTATCGTGCTCGCCATTTCCTTACTTCTGATTCCATTCTCTATCTCTACAAATCTCTTATTCGTCCCTGTATGGAATACTGTTGTCATATTTGGGCTGGTTCTTTTAACGATTCACTTTCTCTTCTTGACAAGGTCCAAAAACGCATTGTAAATGTTGTTGGACCTGGACTGTTAAGCTGTCTGTCTGCTAAGCTTGAACCTCTTTCTCATCGTCGTAAAGTTGCATCTCTTTCTCTTTTCTACAGATACTATCATGGTCACTGCTCAAAGGAGTTATCATCTCTAGTTCCATCAATTAAAATTCATTCTCGTTTTACTCGTCATTCAGCTAAGTCTTATTCTTTTATTGTATCTGTCCCTCCATGCTCTAAAAACTTTTATTCATCTAGTTTTTTTCCCCGCACTTCAATCCTTTGGAACTCTCTCCCATCTTCATGTTTTCCTGACTCATACAACCTTCAACTTTTCAAGTCTTCTGTCAACCGTTTCCTTGCTCTATAAACCTGTTCTTTTTTTTTCCTAGTAACTCCCAACTTAATAGTGGTTGCTTGCAGCCTTGTTGGGAGTGAATGCAAATAAAATAAAATAAAAAAAAGCTGGGCCTACGAATTTCGGACCCCTTTCTTAAGTTTAGGGTCATTTTCTGAATACAAGAATTTTTTTAGCAAAACATTTAGAAATGGAAAATTTTTAAGATTCTAACGCCCTAATGACAGTGGTAACTTTAAACTTCTAGCCACAGAATTGTTCGTATGGTATTTTCAGCTCAATAAACACTACATAGGGAAACTGCGCCTATGATGGCAACTTTAAAGCTTCATATTATAAAGACCAATAATAAAAGTTTTGATATAGATAAATTCCTGTTACATGTAGAACAATAATAACTCTAAGACTTTTCATCAGTTATTTTTTTTTTTAAATAGTTATTCCTATTTTTTAAAAAAAAGCACAAGTACGCCATCATAGGCAACCACTGTTCCTATGATGATATAGTGGAGGATGGTGCTGGTTAGGATGTAGGGTAACTTAATGATTTCATTTATTTTTAGAGTCTTCCTTCAGAAAAGCAAGAAATTACTCGGAACCGTTCTAGTTTACCATTTCATGTTATACAGCAGCATTGTAAAGTTTAACGCATGCGCATAGGATATATTACGTATTATGTATTTTATGGATCAAAACTCATTTGGAGCATTGCTTTCGTTTTATTTTATTAAAAAATAAGTTTTTCTCATAAAAAAAAAAGGTTTTCCCAATTCGTCAATATTGTAACACACCCAACTCGTCAGTATGGCATCAAGGGAAGAAGTCATCATTTTCATTAAAACAAGCTGTGTCTGCCTCATTTAAAAAATAAAATTAAAGTAAGTATTCCACTAAATGCACAAAACTTGGATATAAAATGCATGAAAATTCTCTTTCTGCACATTTATTAATAAAATCACAATCTTACGAAGAGAATAAAACTATTACTGCAAATCCCAAAATCGATTTTTGTTGATTATAAAAACAATATTTGCGCACAAGGGTTTCACATGTTTTCACTAAAACTAATGTAAAGTTAGTGTAATTATGTAGTTCTAATCAATTTTTCACCAAAACCAATTTTTATTGAAATATGACCGGTGCTATGCCATTATAGGCGCCATTTCCCTACTTACATATACTAAATTAACTAATTTATTTTTTCTATTGTGACAATAATATTATCAATAAGTTACAAAACTATAATTATTTATATTAATATTATTTAATAAAAACTTACAGCTATTCAAATCTTTCAACATCAAAAATGCAAGCACACTTTTTTAACTCAACTTTCTTTTGATAGCAAATGCAAATGTTCAAATTTTAACAAAAAAAAGTCTATGTTGTTTCTTATCGTCATGCTTTTTATTTGACTTTTAAACAATATCACACACCCATTTATTGACAAATTACTTCGCAGTGTTTTTATGTTACACCTTTACTGCAATTCACGTCTTAAACTTTCTTTGTATGTTCCGGGTAAACAGCAAGTGATTTTTAATTTTTGATATTCGAGCTTCTTTGTGAGTTGCGAAGAAAAAAAAAATTAAAATTATTTTAAACCATCAGATAAGACTTTTTAGTTTAATATAAACCACACGTATATAAAGTGTTTAAGTGTTATTCTTGTGTTTAAGTTTTATTGCTGTGTTTTATTCTTGTGGTTTATATATTTAACATTTCTTTAAAAATGGTTAAACTGATTTTATTGCAAACTTTTAAAATGTATTTATTATATAAAATAATAACTAATATAGTAAAACGACGTTAAATGAAATAAAAGGTGTTGCAACTCTTACAGTAATCAGATTTTAAAATATTCTCATTTTAATTGTAAATAACTTTAGGCTGTAATAATTATTTTACTGCTCATTAAAAAAGTTGTCTTGCTTTTTTGCAGTCAAAAATTTATAATTTATATATATATAATAAAGTTATAATTTATATATATATAATAAAGTTAATTGAGACACGTTCCTTGGAAATATTGCCGGTCTACTTTTTTTGTATGTGTCAACGAGTTGAATGACAAAAGTAACAACAACAACAACAACAACAACAACAACAACAACAACAACAACAACAACAACAACAACAACAACAACAACAACAACAACAACAACAACAACAACAACAACAACAACAGCAACAACATCAACAACAGCAACAACAACAACAACAACAACAACAACAACAACAACAACAACAACAACAACAACAACAACAACAACAACAACAAAAAGGATGCAAAGCGCTGTAAAAGAGTTTAACTCAAAATTCTGAAATTGGATGGTCCATAAAAAACGCCACGCATAATTTATTTAAAAAATGTTAATGCTAATAAAATGATTTTTATTAATTCTACTTTGATTTTTTATGTAACTTAAGGCTCTGTGGATCGTCTGATGATCTTTTTTGTTTTGTTTTAATAAAACAAAAAAGATCATAAGTTTTTACAGTAGTTTACTTATAAAAAATGGGTTTTTTAAAATTCGAATACGGTGCAAAGGGTCAAAAAAGGGCAAGAAAAGGGCAATGCAAAAGTTTCTAGCCTCATATTTTTATAAATGATTATAATAACGAATCTTATTCTGATTAAAAATTGTATAGAAACAATTTTACGCTTGAAATTTAATGGAAAGTTCTCTATTTTACATTTGAAACAAAAAATTTCTATATTAAAATGATGAAATTCGACATCTTTTTGAATATCTTTTTTGCAACTTACGTAATTTAACCGAACTTCTTACAACATATAAAATACCTGGTTTTTATTAACATCAATTTTAAAGTAATGAATTTATTAGAAGAATTTAAAAGTTAAAATATTTTTTAAATAATGAAAATAATAGCTGCTTTGTATTTTCTATTTATATGTCAACATAAATTAATAATAATAAATTAAGCAACTTTTTAAGGTAATTTTTTTTAATGAGAAAATAAAATCCAGGCTGCATAACTGAAAGATTTTTTAATTGTTTTTAACCGATCTAGTAACTTTATATAAAAGGAATTTTGCATTAGCTTTTTTTTAAAATTGCAATTTAAATTAAAGTTTTCTCGAGATTAAGTATTTTAACTTAATGGTATTAATATTAAGTTTGCATTTGTTTGCATATAATTCAAATTGATTTCATTAAATTTAAATGGCTGGTGTTAGCATGTCAACTGCTTCTTTTCAACGAAATGCAACATGTTGTAGGTACGTAGGCTGATTTTTTTAAATTAATTAAATACTATAAAATTATATATCATTAAAAAGCCCTCAAATACAGTATTCTAAAGGTGAAAAAATTATGAATATCGGACTATTCAATAAAAAGTTATAGCGTTTTTAGTAGCAAATTTTCGATATATGGATTTCTTGATAAAACTGTGGTCAAAAAAGTTTTTTTTTTTACATAAATTGTTATATATTTGCGAATTCTTATTCAAATATCTATAATTTGGTATCAAAAGATAGATGTAATAATGGGCTATAATTTCAAACTAGTTTATAGGTAAAAGGCGCATCGAGGGATCCAGAGGGGGTGCTAATCCATCACCTACCCCTCACAAAATTACACTATTTTTTCATAAAAGTGTGTTTTTTTTAAAAATTGGTAGTATTTATATACAACGAGTTGTTTTTTATTTATTCCACACCACTTGCAAATTTTACAGGTCTATCTTAAAGTTTGGTGTTGGTTTGTGGTGCAGGTTTAACACACCCTATAAAAATTTAATTCTTTTAAATATTACAATCTTTACTAAAATAATTAAATCTATGACAAAAAATAAAAAATATATTTCAACACTTAAAAAAATATTGATTATTGGTGTATAAATTGCTTTTATGGAAGAGGGCGTATGCCACCCCCCCCCCTTCCGCTCCTGAAAAAAAAAAATTAAATGAAAATTTTACAAAAATTGTTAAAATGCTTTTTTAAACAGAGAGAAACTAATATAAAAAAAATACATTAATGTAATTGTTTTTGTTTATAGAATTGCCCCTCGAGCCGCTCCCGTATTTCGCTTGCCAAAAAAACAACAACAGAAAAACAGAAATTAGTACCAAAAGTGCTACACTTGTTAAACTATTTGCTTATTATTTGTTTTTTAATGAAATTTGGCATGTGCATAGAAAATGCATGTAAAAAATATTTTTTATAATAAAAAAAGGGGGCTCAACATTTCTTCGACTAAAAATTCATGTGAGAACACCAACCTATTTTTCAGTAGCAAAATAATCCATAAAAAAATTCAATAACAATACATATAGTTCTTATAAAAAACAAGCTTAACTCTTCTTCTTTCCAAAAATATACTATGTGTATATATGTTTCTATAAAGAAATTACTTTAAAATACGTTTGCCTTACACTACCAAAAAAAAAGTCAAAAAAACGAGTCACAGAATTTTAGCACAAAATTCGGTTTCGTAATTCGCTATTTCCGCGTACATAGTTGTTGCTGCTGAAAATTTTTTGGAGCAAGGTCTTTGTCTTTATCTCCTGTAAATTCAACAGTAGAAGATTTGATGAAGCTGTATATTTAACCCGGTTATTCCCTGGAAATTAGCAGTTACCCAACTGTAGTTTGTTCCAGTTGTAGAAGAAATCTTTACATGATCAAGTCCGGTAATACACCCAGAAAATGTTGACCAGAAATTTAAACGGAATGCTCCCAATTAGTAAAACCGAACCAGTTATATCTTTTTCTGCCAATAATTCAAAGCTCTGTGGACAATGCTACTCAATCTTATCAGAAGAAATGCCCACAACTGTTCTTCGTCAACTGCTGTAAAAAACTTGATTATTCTATCCACAAGTCTAGGGAGCATTCAAGCTGAACAAGTTGCTTCAGGTATAATACAAAATAAATTGAGTGCAGACTGCACTTTAACAGGGACAACATTTTCTTTATCAACTGGGGGAAACCCAATGGATGTAACTGTTGGATGTCCTTCTAACAAGGTAAATAGAAGATAAGTAAAACAAGTATCCCTACAAGTTATAAAGGAACTTTAAGTCGTATTAGAGCTTTCAAATAAAAAGACCAAACAATTAATTTCTACTCTTCGGAAAGGAATAGGGAGTAAGACTGTTGTAGAAACTAACATTTTTGGCAAGTTAAATGATCTTTCGAAATCCGTATCACGTTTTTATCATGTAGAAAAGGTAATTTAAATATTTTAAATATATTCATATATATATATTATTTATAGATATCTAGTAATATATTGATCAAAAAATTGCTCTTTTATGATGTTAGATTTTCTAATATAAAATGATATTCAAAAAATAATATTGGGCCTAGCCCGTAAGGGTTAGTGTTACGGTCATCGAGCACGACTATTTTCCTAATAGCAATTACTGTCACCGCGAAAAAAGATTTTTGTCTGTGGAAGATGCCTTGGCTAGCTTTTTAGTCATAAGTCAGTTATAAATCCATGCATAGGTGTTTAATCCATCATGGTTTTCTGGAGTATGGCTGGGCTTGCTTGGTTTGGTTCACAGACAAATCTTTTACGCTGGTTACTAACAATACAAGACTCTACTGAACGACATAAACAGCACAGACTTACACATTACACCTATACACCTTTATGCACATACAGCTTGTTTACATCTTTTGCATGCTTTTTGTTCTTTCATAGATAAACTATCTTTGTTTGAACTCATCCTTATTTAGATAATATCTTCTTTTAATAGATATGTTGTTGAATTGTAGATACAGATTTATATGTTATCTATATGTGTTTATCATGTGTGATTGAATTTTTCATTAAAGGATTCATATGCATATACATATAAGCATAAGAGCGATTTTTATAAACTAGCGGCTTTCGACTTGTTTTTATGAAGTATCTTTTTCCTTGTTATTTTGTTATGGTCTCAAAGTTACATTTAATTCGGACCGTAGAGAAAACTTTATTTTTCGGAAATTTCGATTTAGATATGGTCTCAAAGTTACTTTTAATTCGGACCGTAGAGAAAACTTTACTTTTCGGAAATTTCGATTTAGATATGGTCTCAAAGTTTCTTTTAGTTCGGACCGTAGAGAAAACTTCTTTTCTTAACAATTTTTTTTTTCCCGCTTTCTTCATCGTTTTTATATCACGATTTATATCATTGTTATATAACCCACAACTAATTTTTTAACCACTCATTTGGCTTAAAATTATCTGGTTTTATTACAATATTTAGTTAGTCTTATTGCTATATTTATTAATATATTACTTATCTCCTGATTTTCATATTATTACTGTTTACAGAAACTTTCATGTTATATTATCTTGAATTCATTACTCAGCTTTGTTTTATTTTTCACATGCACAACTTTCATCTTTACTATTATTCAGAGAATATTTTTAATATCCTTCATTTAATGTTTACATATATGTCGCTTACATTTTAAAGGTTTTTGTGCAACGTTCTTTTTTGCTATCATATATTATTCTATTATTGTTATGATTTTGGGTTTCGCGGGTTACTCATTTTCCTACGCTTTTGATTGGTTATCATATTTCGAATGAGGTATCTATGACAGCGTTAGAGTTTATTTAAGGCTATTGTTGTTTTGTTGATTAAAAAACTTTTTCTAATGAGGTATACTACTTTCTGATAATAACACCTATTTGGTTTTATTTCTTAAAATAAATTGATTAATATTTTTATGTTTCTATTAGAATTTTAATTTATTTTGTTTTCATGTTTTCTTTTGGTGGTATGGTAAGTTTTTTATTTTAATTTTTTTTTATTTATTTTTATTTTTGTTTGTTCAGTAATTCTATACTGTTTATATCATATCATCAAAAGAAATATTGGTGCTTTACAAATTTGGGGTTGGTTGGGTTTTGGCTATTTGTAGTGAGTCCTTTTTTACTGCAGTATGGAATAGGCGTAAGTCGCGGGGTAAAGCATATGTGGCAATGACGTTTGTCTGACGGGATAAACTAGTTATAAATGCTGATCCTCATCGAAACGCCAGTAATAATAGACGCGACTCTGAGGAGATGTTTATTACTTATCACTACACTAATTATGTTTACACATTAGCATTAATGTTTTTTTTCCATTATTAGTCCTTTCATTGTCGTTAGCATATTTTTAATTTGTTGAATAGTTTTTTGTTTTACAAATTTTTGACTGGTTATGTACTTCTTGTATATTTTAGTTCATATTGGTAATTATAAAACAATTTTTTTTTATTTATTTTTATATATATATATATATATATATATATATATATATTATTATTATTTGTTTTTATTTTTATTTTTATTTTTTTTTTTTATTTTTTTATTTTTTTTTTTTCATTTAATTTTTTTTTTTTTATATTTTTTTTTTTTTTTTTTTATTGTTATTATGGTTGAGTACTGTTTTGGTTGTATAGCTTGTCTTATTTATTTTTAAATATTCCTCTATTAATCTTTACTTTTGTCTTGACAACTGTCAAAAATGCTTTGTCTAATAAATAATTCTCCTTTATTCTAATGTACTTCATTTCTTCCCTCGGGCGTTCACTGCTCGTGTGTGACCATTCGGCGAATTTTATATGCCAAAGTTTTTAAATTATATTGATCAAAAAATTGCTCTTTTATGATGTTAGATTTTCTAATATAAAATGATATTCAAAAAAGAGAGATCCTTCACTGTGAATAAAACATCCTTATCCTATAGTAAGATAGAAACTGATCTTCTATAGATCAGACAAAACTTTTTTTAGGCTTTTTAGGCTTATTAGATCAGACAAGGCTTTTTTAACTTATTACTTTGAATACTAATCTTCATAGTGGTTGTAAAATATATTCCTAATTTTCATAACAGGCTAACACCAGGAAAGACATTTGGTTGTAAAAAAAGTTGCTTTAACTCTTCCATAAGCCATATAAATATATAAAATGCCATTAAAAAAAATATGTCCTAGCCAAACAAGTGTGTATTATTTATATAACTATTATTTTTTATGGCTAAACATGTTTATTCATTACAAAATGTACTTATACAATGTGTAACCATCCATATATTATTTGTAAAATAGTGAAGCTAATTTAAAGTTGAATGATATTCGAATTAGATTTTGAATAATTTACATAATTATTATGTGTTTTTTATTAATCTTTAAGTTTTCTTAGTAATTTTTAAATACAATATAATGACACTATATGAATGTGACAAAATAATGACACTTATCTATTTATACATCTTTTCAGATAGATTTCCTTGACAATGAATCAGGAATTGTTGAAAAGGATCTTGTGTATGTTAAAGAGTCATCATCTTTCACAATGGATTTGATTAACCGTGGTTTAGACGTTCATTCTGCATTTGTACGAATTTCTATGGATAGTGAAGGATCCTTTTTGAAAATTATAATCAATGTTTTTGATGTAAATGAAAAAAAAGTCTTCTGTAATGTACATGAATGGTGGTGTTTAACGTTGTCAACTTCTTGCTATTGTTAAAGATGTTCCTGAATAAAATAATAACTTAAGAATTATATTAGAAAAACTTAAGTTAAAAGATGTCAATTTTTTTGTAGCATTTGATTTAAAGTGCGCTAATGCTGTGTTTGGTCTATCAGGTCATGCAGGAAAAAGAGCATGCCTGTGGTGTGAAGATTTGAAAAATGGAGAATGTGGAAAGTTAAGAACTCTTGGAAGTCTTTATTATTGGTATGAAAAATACAGTGTCGACAATAAATCTAAAAAATCTAACATGCAACAATATATGAATGTGATATATCCGAGGATTCTCTATCTAGAAAAGTGTCCAGATACTCTAATTCAGCATTTGGTACCACCACCTGAATTACATCTTTTGATTGGAGTTGTATCTACTTTAGGATGTCTACTTATGGATATTTGGCCTGAATTTGATGACTGGCTGAAAACTAAAAGTGTTTATCAGAGAGGGTATCAAGGTAGAGGTTGGGACGGAAATAATTCTAACAAGATCCTGAAAAACCTGGATGAACTTGATAAAGTAGTAGCATCTCAGGTTCCTCAACTGAGACCTATAATTCAGTGTTTGAAAGACTTTAAAATAGTAAAAGATTCCTGTTTTGGTAAAATTCTTTTGACAGAGTATAAAATGGCATTTACTGTGTTTAAAAATTCTTTCCTTTCTACCCAAGAGCTAATGTATCTTTTAAAGCAGTTTTCATGATTTAAACAAAGACTTACAAAAATAATTGCGTTTTCAATGAAGTTATAATCGTTAAAGTTAATAAAACTAATTATGTAACAAACGTATTAGAAGTTTCTGGTTACTAAACACAAACAACGCATACAAAGTAACTCGCGGATGGACAAGCAACGCGCCTGAGGTCACGAAAGAACACAAATATATATAGCAAATAATTAGATTTAAAGAAAAGTTTCTAGATATAGGTTTACTAACTCTAATTATTTTCGCTTAAATTGCCATTCTTAAATCTCGTTATACTTTTTTCTGCTTTAAATACTAATTAAAATTAAAAAGCCCACTCACTAAACATCATCAGCGATATTGTGAAGCAGTTTCGCTTCCTGGTCAATAAGTATTTTTAACCTTTTTAGTTGATTTCTATCTTGATAATTTAATTTCTATAGTAATTCAATGATTTACTTATTTCATTTGTTTATCTTACTAAGAAGAATCGCTTTAAATATGTTAAACTTTTCAAACTACGCGAAACATAAAATAGGTATTAAAAAAATTAACTTTTTTATTTATAAAATAAATTAAGCTTAAGTAAAACTAAAACTTGCAAACTAAGTTAAATAAAAAATATTTGTTTCCCATTTAAACAATCGTAAGTTGTTACTTTATATAAAAACATCGCTTAATTTTATAAAAAAAATTGTAAAAGAGCGATGTTTCGAAAATATATGTTCTAAATGTAATTTATTTAGCTTTAAGTTTTTTTGCGTTTGAAGATATTTTATTTGCCTATTTTTTTTTTTTTTATTGCAACTGTCTCTCATCGGTCCAATTAATCTTTGTCGCTTTTTTTTTTTTTTGCATATTAAAATGTTCTCAAAACGGCTAAAAAATCTGGCCAGCTTTTCGCAACTAAATATTATTTACATGGTCAGCAATCGAGAGCGATCGCTCCCGCTTCCTGACCAAGCCTGATATATATAAAATATACATTTGCAGGTGTTTAGCTAAAAAATGTTAATCGGAAGAAGCAAAAGTGGATGGAGTGGTGCCAGTAAGATGGTATCGATATGATCTAGTATCGATTAAGTAAAAAGTTTTACCGTTTATTTTTAGACTAACTTTTTAATGTATTGTGCTTGAAAAATAAATGTTTTAAATATATATTAATTAAGTTGTTAAAATTTTAAAAGTTTATTATGAATCATAGATTTTATTAGTATATTCTTATTTTCTATTTTAAAAGAGATTGTATTCTTTATGTAAATGTAATTTTGTGTATTTGTTTTTTATCGTAGTGTATCTTTTAAAGCAGTTTTCATGATTTAAACAAAGACTTACAAAAATAATTGCGTTTTCAATGAAGTTATAATCGTTAAAGTTAATAAAACTAATTATGTAACAAACATATTAGAAGTTTCTGGTTACTAAACACAAACAACGCATACAAAGTAACTCGCGGATGAACAAGCAACGCGCCTGAGGTCACGAAAGAACACAAATATATATAGCAAATAATTAGATTTAAAGAAAAGTTTCTAGATATAGGTTTACTAACTCTAATTATTTTCGCTTAAATTGCCATTCTTAAATCTCGTTATACTTTTTTCTGCTTTAAATACTAATTAAAATTAAAAAGCCCACTCACTAAACATCATCAGCGATATTGTGAAGCAGTTTCGCTTCCTGGTCAATAAGTATTTTTAACCTTTTTAGTTGATTTCTATCTTGATAATTTAATTTCTATAGTAATTCAATGATTTACTTATTTCATTTGTTTATCTTACTAAGAAGAATCGCTTTAAATATGTTAAACTTTTCAAACTACGCGAAACATAAAATAGGTATTAAAAAAATTAACTTTTTTATTTATAAAATAAATTAAGCTTAAGTAAAACTAAAACTTGCAAACTTAGTTAAATAAAAAATATTTGTTTCCCTTTTAAACAATCGTAAGTTGTTACTTTATATAAAAACATCGCTTAATTTTATAAAAAAAATTGTAAAAGAGCGATGTTTCGAAAATATATGTTCTAAATGTAATTTATTTAGCTTTAAGTTTTTTTGCGTTTGAAGATATTTTATTTGCCTATTTTTTTTTTTTTTATTGCAACTGTCTCTCATCGGTCCAATTAATCTTTGTCGCTTTTTTTTTTTTTTTTGCATATTAAAATGTTCTCAAAACGGCTAAAAAATCTGGAGAGCTTTTCGCAACTAAATATTATTTACATGGTCAGCAATCAAGAGCGATCGCTCCCGCTTCCTGACCAAGCCTGATATATATAAAATATACATTTGCAGGTGTTTAGCTAAAAAATGTTAATCGGAAGAAGCAAAAGTGGATGGAGTGGTGCCAGTAAGATGGTATCGATATGATCTAGTATCGATTAAGTAAAAAGTTTTACCGTTTATTTTTAGACTAACTTTTTAATGTATTGTGCTTGAAGAACGTTGTTTATTACTTATTAAATTAGAATATTTATTTTCAGACGAAAAAAATAAACCTGTAAATAATTTCTCTCTGTATTTACTTGTTCAAGTGCCAGTGAAACGAACGATAGAAAAATAGAAGCATTCAGTTGGCTTGGAATTTTTTTTTAATATATTTTAAACAATCTGAATAATTTTGTTGTTTTTATTTAGTTAAATGATGAAAATGTTTATACAAAAGATTGGCTCTTTAACTTTTATACTAAATATGTTATTTCCTTGTTAACTGTTGTCTGTCATTAACAAAGCAATTTTAAAAATACTCATAATGACAACAGATTTATATTTAGAACTGTACGCAAAATTTTTGGTTTGGATACAAAAAAACAAGTGAAAATAAAACTGGAAAGGTACACTTAAATCTAAACATCATTGCAGCTTTCTAGTCTTTATTTTTGTTTATGTGTATTTCATCTGTGTTGCTAATGGTATCGCCAGTTTTTATGATTTTATGTTGTTAAGTAAAGCATCCTTATGTTTCAGGCAAAAATAGAGCTTTAAACTAATTCTTTTTTCTAGTTTAAATGAATAACAACACTCAAGGTGTATTCGCTGAATTATTTTTTTGTTTTGATAGTCTTTAGTCAATAACAAATTTTGAATTTTTATGAGTCTACAACACATAATTGAATTTCAGCGAAATTCAATTAAAAAGTCATGTTATAGAAGACAGAAAAATATCAATATCTGTTTTCAATAACTTGTTTTTCATAACAAATCTGAGAGGTGCAAATGTTTAGCTTGATTTATGTATTACATGATAAAATACATCGTTGTACAGTCATTTTGATGGTTTTAAATTTATTTAGCACTCATTTTTATATATATTTTTAGACTGTTTACCGTTTGACTCCTGTCCCAATCTAACCTAGTGGGTTCAAAAAGAAGGGACCGCGTTAGAAACATGAGTGAATTAAAAGGATCAGTTTTAATTTGAAAAAAATAGCTTTTCATATAAGAAACGTAGGAATACTATAGTGTATAGGATACTATAGTATACTAATAAGTATGGCAAAAAAGTCGTTCCCACCCCAAGAAAAAACACTTTTTTAGATTTGCATACTCGACTAAAAAAAGGCGTCTTAAAGACGCATTAATATGTCTTTTCATGACAAGATTAAGATAAAAAAAAAGACGTTTTTTCGATGTCGAATAAAGATGTCGTTTAGATTTGCATATTTGACTAATAAATTGGCGTCTTAAAGACACATTTTTTTATGTCTTTTCATGACAAGATTAATATAAAAAAAGACGTCTTTTCGATGTCGAAAAAAGATGTTTTTTAGATTTGCATAATCGACTTTTAAATAAGACTTATCATAAAAGACTTTTAAATAAGACTTTTAAAGACGTCTTCTCGACGTCTTTTTTTTCCACTGGGATATTTCATTATTTAAAGCTAGCAATTACCAAAATATTAAACTCAGCAAAAACACACAAAAGCTGTTGAACAAATGTTTTTTACTTTCTGTATAAAAAATGAAGAGAACTGACACAAATGACAAGTGTTTAACAAATTGTTCAAAAAGACATTAACTTAATGATGACAGAATTCCTTTTTTAGTATGTGTAAACTGTCAAATTTAATTTACAGTGTTTAAGACAGGAAAATTAAAAGTTAATTCTATTTTCTTATAGAACTTTTCAACTTTTAAACGCATTTGGTGAAATCACAATAAGGTTGACCAAATCCTCTCAAAATTAATGTCAGTTGAAAAGTAGATTTGGCTGTATCTCTTTTGATCTTATCACTACTGCTAATGATTGTTTTTCTGTTGTCTCTACATCTTTTTTTTTTTTTGGTTTACATTTGTTAATCGTTGTACAGCCCAAAATAAAAATAATAATGTAAACTTATAATGGCATAAAACATAACAAACATAAACGAGGTATCTGAAAGATAACCCTGACCAAAGGATTCAAAAAAACATCCAAAACTAAACAAAAACTATACATAAAATATCTGAAAACAAAAACACCAACCAGCGAAAAAATTTACAAAGATTACAAAAATATTTTCGAAAAATCCGAAAAAATTAAAAAAAACTTACTATTCAAAATTAATTAATAAAGTTAAAAAAGACTCAAAAAGCACTTGGCTAGTATTAAAAAAAATTACTGGAAAACAAAAAAAATATGCTCAAGCTCTTTGCCACAAATGCTTAAAGTCAATAACAATAGCTTGTATGAACCACAAATAATAGCTCATAAATTCAATAAATATTTCACTGAAATTGGATCAACTCAGCCAAGTAAATTACCAAAAACCCAAACCTCATTTTATGATTTTTTGATACCTATTGATAAAAATATTTGCTCTGAAGAATTATCTGCCAAACTATCATTTGATGAGTTTGAAAAAACTTTAAAAAAAATAAAGCACCTGGTGCAGATGAAACAAACGGAAATATTGTTATAGATTGCTACGAACAATTAAAAAATATTCTTTTTAAAATTTTCGGAGAATCTATATATCAAGTTATTTTTCCCGAACGTTTAAAACTTGCCAGGGTTACCCCTATCCATAAAGAAGGCGACAGATCCAATATCAGTAATTATTGTCCTATTTCTGTTCTTTCTATATTTTCTAAATTTTAGAAAGAATTATCTTCAATAGGGTATACAATTATTTTAATTACAACAACTTACTTCATAACAATCAGTATGGTTTCAGAAAAGGGAGTTTAACTGAACATGCCAATATTCAATTTATACATAACATCTCTGAATCTTTTGAAAAATCCCAATATACTCTAGGTGTTTTTAATGACCTATTAAAAGCTTTTAATACCATCGATCATCACATTTTAATCCAAAAAATTAAACGTTATGGTTTAAACAATAGAATCCTAAAATGGTTTGAAAGCTATTTAACAAATCGAAAACAACTTGTTTATAGTAATGATGGTCAGCAAAGTGAACCCCTGAGCATAACCTGTGGTGTTCCACAAGGTTCTATTCTCGGACCACTACTATTTTTAATCTATGTAAACGACTTAAACAAAGCTTTGAAATTGAAAAGTATAATGTTCGCTGATGATACTAATTTTTTCTTATCCCATACTGATATTTATGAACTCTTTTCAAATACAAACAAAGAACTAAATCACATTTCTAATTGGTTCAAAGCTAATAAATTAACTTTAAATATTAACAAAACAAAATGGATTATCTTTCACTCCTGCGCAAAAAAACATTTTTCACCAAGTAATAGGCCTCAATTTTATATTAATGAAACGATAATAGAGATACTGTTATAAAATTCTTAGGTGTTTACCTTGATGAGAAAATTACTTGGAGAAAACATATTGATCATATAAGCAAAAAAATTTCCAAAAATATTGACATTTTATACAAAGCCCGATTATCTAAACAAAGAAAACTTAATCCAACTCTATTATTCATTTATACATAATTATATAAATTATGCAATCATCGCTTGGGAAAGTACGGATGAAAGTAAATTACAACATCTTTATCGCCGTCAGAAACATACAATCCGCATAGTTAATTATGCGGATCGCTTTTCACATTCAAAATATTTTTTTTATTATATGAAGGTTCTAGGTGTTTATAAACTGAACATATTTAATGTCTTATGTTTTACTTATATATGGAAAACCGATTTATCTTTATTTGTTTTTAACGACCGTTTTTCTTATTTGTAACATAAATATTTATGTTACGAACGAAAATATTTATTTGTGACGTAAATATTTATGTTACAAACAAAAATATTTATTTGTAACATAAATATTTATGTTACAAATAAATATTTTTATTTTTTAAGATTCCGATAATAAGATTCTTATGATTTTCTTTCGGAAACTTTTTTTAGTCGTACTAACAATATAAAAACTTTCGGAAAGTTTTTATATTGTTAGTACGACTTAAATGTATTACGACTTCGTCAGAACCTTAAAAAAACATTTAGAAAAAAAAAAATTAATAAACTTTTACAAAATTGCAATCCAAACAATCTGCGCGAAGGTGTCACGTTGGGGGGATGGGGGGTGCCATTACAACTTTTGCCTACAAAAAAAAAATTAAAAAAAGAAAAAAAAAAAAAAACGTTTCTCGTTTTCGAAAATTTGCCGACTGCCATGACGACATTTTCCGACTGTCTAAATTACAGACTAACCTATATCAAAAGGGTCAACATTTGCCGACTAAGGGTCGAATATACCGACTAAAAATCATTGAAAGGGGAGGGGGGGATGACAACCCCATACCCCGATCGCGCTGGTCTTGATAATAAATTACAGAAATCTTAAGTGAACTTCTAAAAAATCACTAAAAAAAGTAAAAATCAATGCTTGAGTAACTTAAATTGCATACAATATGTTCTTAAATATGTTCTAAATACTATTCAAGTTATGTTATCGTATATAAAATTTTTAAGTGATGTGGATCTTATGTACAACTTACCCACGTAATGTGGGTAAAGATAATTAATGTTAAAAAATTTTATTATCACGAGGCAAACTGGTAGCATTTTTTCTCTTAATAGCCCCCCCCTAACCCTTTACTCTCTAGTTTAAAAAAGTTGTCTACGGCCATGCTTGATTTCGTCAAGTAAACATTACAAAGATTGTATAATTTGATCCTTATAAGGTTAAGCAAGTAGCATCACCAGTTGAGATGGAAAAAGATTCATCTCCTAATGAAGTTATTTGTCATATTAGTCATTTCCTAATGGAGTTATTTGTCAAGGCAGTAGAAAAAGGCTGATAAGAGATATTTTTGAAATTGTTGTTAGTGGTATTAACAATATTTTTAAACTGGTGTGAAGCACTTAATGTAATATTTGTAATTTCTAAAACAAACATTTTTAAACAGGAATTTCAGCTGCACAAGAATGAATTTTTAACAATACACATAATATTGCAGATTTAGCATAACACAAGCCTTTCTGAGCCTTTTAAGCCATACCTGGCTGTTGTTACCAAATTTTTGTCCTAAGTTTGCTCAAAATAGAGTTAAATGAGAATTTTACAGTACTCTAAATCTTTTTTTGCTTGATGAGCAAAAAACATATAAAGTCTTTGAAGAAGTATTATTTTTTTGCAAGATTTTTTGTTTTTACGGATGTTATGCAACATTTACAAAATCTGAATTTGTCATTTTAGGGAAAAGAAAAAAATATATCTGATCTTGCTCAGACTGTTTAGTTTAAAAAAAAATTTGTTTCAGAAAGATTTTCATTTTCCTCAAACGAAGAAGATGATTTATAATCCTAATCATACAAATGAGTATGATATTCATAAGATTGAATCATACCATGAAAAAACTAAAGAGTTCATTCTAAGGTTTTCAAAACAGGTTTAAAGGTTTGTTTGCTCTTAAATCATCATTAGCAGTTTTTTTAAATCTTTTTTTAATTGATATTATTAGTGATGTTGTCCAATTCCAGAAAACATACTTGAAGAAATATCTCAATTTGAAATGGAACTATTAGATCTCCAAGAAGATCAAAATCTTCAAATGCTGAATAAAAATGTGTCTGGGTACCTAAGTTGGATTAAGCGTCATACAAAAAGTTAAAAACCTGGATTGTTGTAATATACGAGTTAAAAATCCTTCAACCGCCAACTCAGCTCTTGAGTAGTACTTTGGTACGCAAAAATGTTGGTCAATAACGGAAGTTACTTTGGATTAGTCTTAATGACTATTTGTGACTGTTCCTATGCTAAGCCAACAATATCTTCGGATATAAAAACATTGTATAGAAAAATATAGCATGAAAATTCAAATAATAAAAAAAATAAAACTAACTTTATTGGACTTTTAGAAAATAGTTCCTGAAGTTAAGTATTCTCAAAAAAAATATTTTCGGTTATGAAATTTATTAAATGGAAATATCATCCTAATCAAACAGTGAGCATTTTTTAGAGTTGCTTAGAGTATTAACTACAAACATGAAACCAGATTTCAAAATACTTACCTGAAGTGTTAAAAATCATAGTGCCTGATAAATGTATAGTAAATTATGCAAGTTATTAGACAAGATAAATTAATGGTCTTTTACAAAGTAATTGATGTTATAAAAAGAATTCTATCTTTTATGTCAAATTTTTTACTGAACGATAAAAAATTATTTTTTAATTGAAAAAACAAAAGTAATTTGAACTTAATTGAAATTCATTGAAAAATTTATTTTATTTTGTAGTGATTTTTTTATTAAGTTTTTAGTAACTTATGAATAAGAGTTTAATTTGAATAAAAGCAAGTTTAATTTACAAACATTGAAATAATTTTTTTTAAAGAAAGTTTTTTGTTTTTAGATTTTTATATCTTGCTCTTAATTATTTTTTATTAGAAAATTTATGGTTGTTGTAAACACTAAACATAAATTGTTTACTAAGTTTATATTTATAAACAAATTCCGCAAAAAAATCTAGGTTTTAAGTAAACGATATGATGATTATTTTTGCATTGATTACTAATTTAAGCACTGCTGTTAATATGGTGATTTTGAGTTGCTATGGATAACCTAAACTGCTTAGCAACCACATATTTTATTGAACACAACAAATATAAACTGGAAAAAAGTAATAACTATATCAAATTTTTCCCATAACTACCACATTGAGTATTTTTTATACTAAAAATGTACTGGCACTATACATTTTTTGTTTAGTTAATAGTAACGTCTGAAACGCCTAGCTATCGTTAACTTTGCATAGTTTCAAGCTTAATTGACTTCATCAAAGTTATAAACAAGAAGAATTTTATAAGGCATTTTGATTGAAAAATATTTTATGCACTTTAAAGATTAAACAAATACAAGTTTTAATTGTTTTTCATGCATATGCGGGGCACTAATTTTACATCTTGAAACTAGTAAAAATTAAACTACATAAAATTCATTTCCTTTTTTTATATAATATAAATGTTTTTGTTTAAAAATATTTTTTAAATTAAAACACATACATTCTAATAATTGTAAAACAGCTTTAGTTTCTCTCTCTTTACCATCTTGGAGCAAACTACAACCTGATGCACACGATAGTTCCGAAGTTGAAAAAGATGCAGCTAACGGCGCCATTCTCCTTTTCTTTGTATTACGACTTATGGAAACAAAAATCACCCGGGGTCTCCAAGATACTACAGTTTGGAAAAAATCTGAGTTATCTTTATCAATTGATGCAGTATTCTTATTATAAATGGAAACGGTAGAATATTCTTATTATCAATAACAAATTAAACCGATATCGATTCATTTTGCAGCCATTGTGTTGAAATTCTCTTCATAAAAGTATTCAAATATTGTGAAAATTTGACGGAAAAAGTTCAAATATACCGTCATTTAAAATTATTTGATATAACTTTTGTGTTGCATTAGCTTATTTAAAAGATAAATAAATTGATTTTATTTAATTATTTCATAACTAATAAAATAAAGTTTTAATTAATCATGAATTAAAAAGAGGGAATTTTCAAATTAACAACTATTAAAAAGAAAAATTTTTAAATTAACAACTACGTCGGCAGGGCCGTTACACAGAGGGTGTCTAACCCTCTAGAAAAATTAAACAAAACAAGATGCAGCATAATGACTGAAATTGTTACGAAAAAAAATCAAGAGTTTTTTTGTTATTTTTGTTACTGAAAAAAACAACTTGTTTGAAAAAGGTAGGAGTCATTATAATAATACACATAAACGAATCAGTTCACTTTGCAGTTGATATATATGTAATTAATTTAAAGTCTGTTAGAAAACTTCAGAATATTTGTTTAAATTCAGTATCAGAATTTTTAACTTTTAAAAGT
This sequence comes from Hydra vulgaris, assembly GCF_022113875.1. NCBI lineage: Eukaryota > Metazoa > Cnidaria > Hydrozoa > Anthoathecata > Hydridae > Hydra > Hydra vulgaris. The sequence goes on along the minus strand of NC_061159.1, from coordinate 63,755,250 downwards.
TTTGTAATTTTAACAAGTATAATAAACTTTTATGTTTCTCTTGTGAAATTGGAATTGGAAAAATTGGATCTTTGTGTAGTCGGCAGTCGGCAAATATTAGCGACATTAAATTAATATCTTAAAACTAAAAAAAAATTATTATTTTTATTAGATCTTTCTAAAATTACCATCCCCCCTCTTTTTTACTGAAGGACTCGAGAGTAAGTAAAAGAAAGTTGATAGAATTGTGAACATAAATATTCAGGCCTCCATCATTTTAAAATCTCGTATTTGATGAATTGAAACGTAGTTATTCCAATTGTAAATTTGATTTTTCGTTTTTCACCAAGAAACCGTAATGAAAATTTCTTTAGAGGAGTATTTAAAATCAACAAAAAACATTTTTAAATTTTTGAAAATTTTCTTAGGACTTCTGATATTAACATCAAAAATTAAAAACTTGTTTTTATCAAGTTGAAGAAGTTGTACACATTCAGAAATCTTTTTAAACTTTTTTGATTTAAATAATCAAAAAAAAAAATCCATTATCATGAATGTTCGTTTCATTATTAAAAAGGCCATAGTTTTGATTATAAAGTTTAGTTTGAAATTTTTTTTTTTTTAGTTTACAAAGTTATTCGTTTTAAAAAAAAAATAAGCAATTAAAATTATTTTACATATTAAATTATATATACAAATAGTGAAAAAAGTGTAAACTTGGTTTCCGAAAAAAGATCACTAAAATTTTATAATCGGAACCTTAAAAATATTAATAAACAAATTAATTGACGAATACCTTGTAAAGTATACGTAACAATAAAGTAGAATATATATATATAGAGACTTTTTTACATAAGCTTAACTTTAAACAATATAAGCAACATATATAAATTTAAAAACAATTTAAGTTGTTGTAAACAATAAAATTTTAGAAAAAAATATAAAAAATCCAAAATAAAGTTAAATAGATAAATGAATTAGTAGTATAGGGTTGCTCGATTTCGCTTTCTAACCAGTTTCAAAATGTAGTTTCCTTTAACTTGGAAAGTGCTCGTAAATTAAATGTATTTACATTTGATAATATTTTTATAGTTATACTTTATTTTTTGAAGACGAAAAAATAAAACTTTCCAACTTTCCGGGAAGTGGAAATAAATTTCAACCACTTGTGAAGTGGAAATAGAACTCAATCACTTTTCAATTTTCAGAAAATAGAAAGTATTTAAAAAATATTCACTTTCTTTAGGTTTTTGCATTAACTTAAAATTATTATATAACAAACAATTAAAAATGACCTTACTTTTCTTTACTTCCCAATCACTTTCTATTGGAAAGTAAAAAAAAAATTAATTTAGATTTTTTTACTTTGTAATTTACTTAATCAAATTTTTTCATCACAAATAGCTGATTATATATTTCTTCTCTTTGCACTCTTCAAAACTAATGTAAATCTTAAATTTTTTGATGAAAAGCTGCTTCTTTCTTTCTTTTAAACAAAGTTTACTTAACTAAAAGCAGATTTTTTTTTTTTTCTAATTATTTGCCTCCCCAAGGCCCGAGGGGGAGGGGAGGCAAATAATTTTTATTTTCATTTGGCGCCCCTTTGATATCTATCGCCCGGAACATACTACCTCTTTTGCCCCCTTTCCCCTTTCGGAGGCACTGATATGAGTGTAATGATAGAAGTATTAATAAAAGAGAAAATGTAAGATATAATATTTTGTGTAATATTGGCATTGAAGTGTTAAACTTATCAATGCAACACAACTGTAAGGCAGGCGTAAAATTATTCAAGACAAACTTAAAACAATTAACTTTTTAGTAAATGATTCAGACTCATGGTCACTAATTGATGGTTATATGAGGTTTTATTTGAAACATGGCCCTGAGTTAGAACAATTGGAAACAAAATCATTTGTGTTTTTTTTTTCTATCTGACAATAAAAGTAGGAAATCACAACTTCAAATTGTTACAACAAGAAGTCGTTGAACAGGAAGTCAAATTGAGCCAGGCTATGTCACCACATATCTCAGATTTTGCTGATTTTTTTTACAGTTGATAGTACATAAAAAAACAATAAACCTATAAAAATTTTAACTTCTTGCTCCAAGAGGATCATGAAATATGTTTATTTTACTATTAACTGATCTTGGTCAAGCCCCTCTTGTCCCCTTAGAAATGTGACCTTTGTTTAACGGTTCCAAGTCACATAGCTTTAAAAATATTTGATCTTTTGACTTGAAAACTTGTACCTAGCTATTTTTAGGGTTGAAGAATTCAATAAAACAATCAGAAATGTAAAAAAATATATTTAAGAACATGTAATTATTAATTTAAACAAATTTAGGCAATTTTTTATATTTTGATGCTCAAGAAAGCCATGTGGCCTTATGATATAAAAAACAAAAACCATGTGGCCTTAAGAATATAAAAAATTTTTTTTTACACATTATTCTATATTTAATAATCTTTCAGAAAACATAAGGATTTTGATCTGCAAGTATATGGATTTCAATACATGGATAACGGAATTTTGTAACGGAATCTTGCCATTCATTTTTCACTACCTTTCAGACAAGCGATGAAAATTTTGGTATTTATGTAGTGTCAATAAACGTGCATTTTAAAAATAAAAATGGGCCTAAGATACTAAAGGAGAAGGTTGGAGGGATGTGCCCCACTTTTTTGATCGGAGTTTTAAGATTTTTAAGTATCTTTATTATGATTTTTCTTAAAATGTTTTAAGAAAGTTAATGATATAAGAATTTTGATTTGTATATATAAGATTAAAAACAGTCTAAAATAATGATTTTAACAGAGTTTATTTTGTATAATTTAAAATTTTAATTAAAAAAGATTAATATATTTGAAGGCTAAAATGGTAACAGCAATTTGTTTAATTAACTTCCGACAGAAAAAAAACATCATGTCATAACATTACATCAATAATAAAGAAGTTTATCAACTTTTATCTTTATTTTATTTGATATTTGCTAATTATAAATTACAGCAAGTTGTTTTATTAAATATAAGAACTATCAGGGCCGTCTCGAAGAGGTCTTTCATAGGGAAAAGGGGTGTATGTATTTTTTTGCCAACTAGAAACACCAAAATAATAAAAAAAAAGGTTCTCAATATTTGCAATATGCCAACTATAGTTCAAAACTTGCTCAATGTGTCAACTCAAATGCTTGAACGACAGCTTTGGGGGAGGGGGGGGGGAGGGGACACCCCTGATACCCCCTCCTTCGGGACGGCCCTGAGAACTATTCACAGTAACAAAAAAAACAGATGATAAAATTTTAACAATCTGCCTTCATCATGAAAAGATTTTTGGTACACACACAAAAGAATTACACAAAATGTTAAATTTTATTGGAAAAGCATAAATCATAAAAGAAAAGCAATCAAAGTTAAATATTTTTGATAAAATATTATAGTCTTTTTATAGTCAAAAATCTTTTTTGAATAATGAAATTAAAATCTACTAATTTATAAAGATTTGAAAAAAAGTAGATCTTTAAAGAAGTTTCTTTAAAGAAGTTTCTGGATGCACAACTAATTGACAATGACAATGTCGAGGAGGTGTCATTCAATCAGAAAATAGACAGAACAACATTGATCTATCAAACAACAACAATTGAAAAATACAAATTGATGTTATAAGAGACAATAAACAAGTTAACAGCTCATTCCTACAATGCAAAATGTCAAGCAAGATACCTAAAGCAACAAAAGGAAAAGTTAACAAAAGACTGCTGTATTGACTTAGGTGACTTTAAAAAAAACTTCACTTTTGTGATTTAAGATGAAATCCAAAGTTATCATTGGTACAAAAGTCAATGCACATTGCACCCCGTTGCCCTCTATTTATTAAACGAAATTGACCGATTTGAAGAAAAATCGGTTTGCATCATGTCAGAAGCTAATGAGCATGATACTGGTTTTGTGTATGAAGCTCAAACACAAATAGTTAACTATTTAAAAGAATATCATCCTAATATTTCAAAGATTATTTTTTTGGTGGCTGTGCCGCACAGTATAAAAACCACAAAAACGTTTACAATATCTGTCTCCATAAAAATAATTTTGACATTGATGCAGAGTGGACATTTATAACTACAAGTCATGGTAAGTCATCATGTGATGGTATTGATGGCACTGTAAAACGATTAACTACAAATGCAAGTCTACAAAGGCCAATAAATGACCAGATATTAAATTGTAACAAAATGTTTGACTACTGTACTAACAATATTAAAAGGATTATTTTTTTCAAGATTGAAAAAGAAAGACTGACAGAGTTGCGCACTACTTTGAAAACACGTTTTGAGCTAAGTAGAACTATTCCTGGAACTAGGAGCTATCATCAATTTAAACTAGAATCTATAGATACTATTAGCATTGAACGAATAAGTAAAGATGTTCATACAACAGGCATTTTTTCTTTTTCTGGTATTCAAAGTTTTCAAAATGATCAGCGAATTAACATTGATGCCTTGAAATTCGGTGAATTCATTATGTGTTAATATGATGCATTTGGTTAGATTGGTATGATCAATGAAATTGATAATATCGAGCAAGATATTATGGTAACGTTTAAAGACACATTTATTGACACTACATAAACACCAAAATTTTCATTGCTCCAGCTAGTCTGAAAGGTAGTGAAAAATTTATGGCATGATTCCGCTACAAAATAGTGGGGCCTGTGCACCACAGAGCTGGAGACTCGAGTCAACCGACTCGAACTCGAGTCCGACTTAAGTCACACCAGTGACTCGACTCGAGACTCGACTTGGGTTTTACCCTGAGACTTGCGACTTGATTTGAGACTTGCTAATTTCGGCTTAGCGACTTTAAAATTATTATTTTCCGTCTCTTCAAAAATGGAGCAATTTATCTCCTATTTTAATTCAACTGTTTTTTAACTATATTTTATTTTCGAATGTTTTTATTTTAACTTACGTTTAACTGGTTTGTAGTCTAAGCAAGATCCGAAGAAAAATATCGCATTTAGGCTTTTTCGTTTTCAAAAAATTCCAACTTTTTTGTGTGCGTTCTGATTGGTTCATTTTTTCTTTAACTCATGAAATATATTGTTTATAAATGTTCGGTAATTTTAATTTCTTATTTAAATTTTTTTTAATTCTTTCTTTTTCTTTCCTTAACAATCTTCATTTTTCTCTTATTTATTTTTGCTTTCAAAATTATATTTTATTATTATTATTTTTTCATGTAATTTCTTTATAAAATTCATTATAAAAAAGCGTCCGCTATTCCGGAAGTCTTTGCACTGCTGTTCTATTTTTAAGTATTTAAAATTGTGTTTGCTACTAATTTCTGTGATTTGTAAAGTTTCATAAGTTATCTTAAAACTATGAGTGCTATAAAAATTCAAAAAAGGCCTGCAATACCTGGAATAATTAATTTTGGTTATACTGAGAAAAAAAAAAGAAAAAACTAGATCGGCACGATGTAAATTTTGTCAAGCTTTAATTACCGATGGAGTTGCGACTACAAGCAACTTCATTCGCCGTTTAAAAACACATCCAGGAAAATATGAATTATATCAAAAGTTTCTTCAGACAAGACCAACGGCTGCTTCACCAGACCAATCTAAGATTTCAGACTTTCGAGCAGGTTATTTACTTTTGCTAATTTGTTTTTATTTTATTAGATATTTAAAATATATTAAACCCTAGAGTCCGTTCTATGTTTACCTCTAGTAGACAAGTAGTCTACTAGAGGTCTGAGATTCCATAACAGTTCTTATAGTTCTTATTAGCTTGTACAGCAATACGTTGCAGTGTCGCACTACATTTTACCACTTAACCCGAAGCTTTTAAATAAAGCTTTAAACTTAGCGTATATAGCATGGCGTTAAGGATTTTCACTTTATAGAATGAGAATGATATTGCTTTTATTATTTGTAGTTGCTTTGGGAGAGAGTTCTATGACAACATACGGCCGCACCCACCCCAAGCAACGAAGAATTTTGGCAGCCGTTATGAAACGTCTAGTAGTTAGTGCATCACTACCTGTGTCTATAGTTGAAAGTGAACATTTTAGGCGATACAATAACGTTCTTGATCCTCAGTGCTCAACTATTAGTCGTTTTGCCGAAAAAACCTATTTAGAGAAAACGTATACGGATGCAAAGGAAAAATTAACTGAAAATTTATGTCAAGCTGCAAGCATTTCCCTAACACTTGATATTTGGTCAGATAGAAAAATGAGGGGTTACCTTAGTGTAACAGCGTATTACATACATAACTATCACAGTCACATACGACTGTTGGCATGCGATAGGTTCTTAGGTGCTCACACTGGTGATAACATAGCAGAACATTTTGAATCCATTTGTAAAACATACAAAATTCTTGACAAAGTTGTGTATGTTGTGACGGACAATGCCTCAAACATGTGCAAAGCATTTACTACAAATTTTCCAGAAGACCCCGAAGGTGGCGGTGATACATCTGCAGAGGAACTTACATAGGAAAATGAAGACCTATGGGAAGACATTATTGCACCGGACGAAATAATCCAAAATATCAATCAGCTTAACCCAAGAAGAGAGGTTACAAGACTAAGCTGTTTTGCTCACACCATAAAATTAGTTGTTGGCGATGGTCTTAAAGAGGCAAAAATTTACTCCGCTCAAGCTAAAGCATCCAAATATGCACTTTGCTTCATACTAGTACAACATTTAAAGAGGCTTTGATAAAACGTTTGGCTCCAAACAGGGTATTCCTCGAGTAAACGCAACAAGATGGAATTCCACACTCCGTCACATAAAAAGCGTTGTCAATTTAGATGAAAAGAAATTAAAAACCTGCTTGATGAATTAAGTCACCGCAATCTAATACTAAATGAAAGAGAATACGTGCAACTTAGAGAGCTCATTGATTTATTGCAACGATTTCTTGAAGCCACCGAAATGACTCAAGGTGAAAAAAATATAACAATTTCATTAGTTTATCTCTATCGTTGGGCTATATAGTTTTAATAAATTACCAATTCTCCAAAGTGCTGCCATGTATACTTTTGTGGTACCTGCAAGCAGTGCTCCTGTTAAAAGGGTATTCAGTCAGGGTGGCCTGATTATGAACCCTAAGCGTGCAAGTTTAAACTCTGACACTGTTTATCAGTTAGTGTTTTTAAAATGTAACACGGATATATTACTATAACTTTTTATGAAAATCAGCATTTTTAATGTTAAAAAAAATTTTAAATTTTTTTTCAAAAGAATGATAGAATAAAAACATTAGTAAATTGGCTAAATAGCTTATGAAGTGTTATGTCACTGTATTGTGTATTATGACTCCTTAGCTATTTTATTACAGATGGTTTATTTTACTTTTAAAGCTACTTTCGTAAATAAAATAAAATTATAACTATTATCAAGTTGTATTTTATAATTGTAAGGTGACTGTTTGAATGTAGCTAGCAGAGCCATTGCAAGGATCCCCCATACCCCTCTTGTAAGAGAAATTTCGTGGTTTTTATGACAGGTTTTGGAAGGGGCCTCCGAACTCCTAGCCGCGTCACTGATAACCACCACATGCACGGGAATCTTTTATTGTAATATGACTTGACTTGAGACTTGACTTGACATGTCACTATATGACTTGAGACTTGACTTGAGACTTGACCTCAGTGACTTGAGACTTGACTTGAGACTTGCTCCAAAGCGACTTGAAAACAGCTCTGGTGCACCATTATCCATATATGAAAACCGATATATTGCAGATCAAAATCCTTATATTTTCTGAAAGATTATTAAACATAGAATAATGTGTACAATTTTTTTTTATATGATCAAGGTCACATGGCTTTCCTTAGCATCAAAATCAGGTATATAAAAAATTGCCTAAATTTATTTAAATTGATAATTACAAGTACTTAAAAATATTTTTTTAACACTTCTGATTATTTCAGATTACTTCTGATTATTTCTGATTACCATTAAACATAGGCCACACTTCTAAGGGGACAAAAGGGGCCTGACTACGATCAATTAAAAGTAAAATGGTTATATTTCATAAACCTCTAGAAGCTAAAATTTTCTATGAAATTTTTTGTTTTACTATGTACTCTCAATTGAATAAAAATCAGCAAAATCTGAGATGTGTGGTGACATTTTTGAAAAACTCTGGCTCAATTGCCATGAAATTAACTTGATACTAACAGAATTTGGTAGCATCTGTACATAAATGCTTGAAACATAAAAGTTGAATGTTTAAAATATCAATAATCCCTTTTTTGATGTTAATATTTTATTAGCAATTTTAAAAGAGAGCGTAAACTTTCTGATTATATGCTTCTTTGGTAAGAAAAGGGGCGTTAACTTACTGGTTGAGTGCACCTCCGCGGAGCTCTGTGATCAAACTGTTAGAAGACCTTAAAAACTATTTAAAAAAAAAATCCCTGATTGACTTAATTTGTATTTTTACATTATTTCCTTTTTTTATCTATTTTTGCTTTTCAGCCATATATTAAAATTTAAAAATTACTCTTTCTTTTTAAGAAAACATTATTAAATAATAAAATTTTTCAAGATTTGTTTACTTCGATATCATTTTTAACTAGGTTTTGTAAAAAAAGCAATTTTTTGCGACAGACTTGACACATAAAATCACACTAAAAAGAGTTAAATATGCTTGAGAAACTGTTTTCAATATTTTACTTCAAATTATAAAGAAGGTAAATGAAGTTAAAAAGTTTTAACGTTGTGAAATTAACACAAGTTTTACAACACATTTTCAGCCATTATATATATATATATATATATATATATATATATATATATATATATATATATATATATATATATATATATATATATATATATATATATATATATATATATATATATATATATATATATATATATATATATATATATATATATATATATATATACTTATATATATTCGTAAACATCTGTTATCATAATGAATATTATTTAAAAAATAAATTACTTGTTTAATTTATCATACTTTTCTGCAGTTTATCATATCTTCGCCTATCTTACTTTTTTGTCAATGTCTTTATTGAAATATTTAGGAAGGCGGTTTTAATTTAGCATTATGCATCAAAAATGGTATTTTATTCGTTGAACCATGAAATTAAATTATTATTTTTAATTCACATGAACAAAGCACGGATTAAACATTATGATTGTGTATTAAATATGAACAGTTTTGTAAAGTACGACCAAAAACAAACTCCAAAGGATAGTATTTCAAAGTAGATGTTCTTTTGTCATCAAAGTTGTTGTTTTCTCATCATCAATATAGATGTTCTTTAAAACTTTAATTCATAATTTTAGAAGCAAAAGTTATCAAAATTCTTATGCAAACACAAGTGCTAATTTATTTTATATTTTCAGCCATAATGAACAAAAAAAGTTATACTGTTTTTGTTTTAATTTAAATTTGTACTATATATAAAAAAAAAAAAAATCAATTTTGAAATGGTTAATTAAAAAAAATTCCATTTCGTAGCGTGTAGCTTAATGTAAAAAAATTTACAAGTGTAAAAATTTAAATTTTTTTTATAATTTTGTTATGTTTTTATAATTTTATCTAAACTGATATTGAAATGATTCACCTGGTGATGACCTCTAAATTAATTTATTAACTACATAAAGCACGTAAAAATAATTTATTTTCAATATAAGTAACTGCTAATGTGTAATAAATTAGAGCGTTATGAAATCAGAGAATTGACCTTGTCAATTATCGATCAGATTGTCTAAAAACTTTTTTAGATTTTTTAGGTTTTGCGAAAATATTTTCAACATTTTCAGATTATTCCTCACCAATCAGACCGTACCGTACCAGTAAGTTTTGTCGGGGCCTTTTTAAAAAAGGAGGTAGCTTAGAGTACCAAATAAATATTGATCTTGATTTTTATAACAAAGTTCTCGTGTAACTTTGCAACTAGATCGAAAAGTCCAGTTACTTTATGAAACACATACAGCCATACATACAAGGAAACAAAAGACAAAATAACAAAACAAAGTTATATTAGAGTAAGTGTTACCGGCTTTTGCATTTAATCTGGTGAATTTTCGCACAAATCTGGCGGGTTTTTCATTTAATCTGGCGGTTTTTTTCATTTAATCTGGTGGTTTTTTGCATTCAATCTGGTGGTCTTTCTTTATTATAATAAACAGTTTTGTTTTTATTGCTTTATTTAATTTAACTTCCTTATTTACAATTTAAGCCCGTTTTCTCTTAATTTTTTTAAAAATTTAAAATTTAATAACACACGAAGACAATGCTCAGAGATTAATGCTGAAGTAAGAAATTTGATCGTTAATCTTGTAATTAACGAAGGAAAAAGTGTGAAAGAAGTATCGAAACTCGTGCATAGAAGCGAGACTTCAATACGACACCTGGTCCATCGATATTTATCAACAGGTAATATCAATCCTGGTATTATAGGCGACTTTCGACAGTCAGGTTGTTCTGAGGAAATAATAATAAGCTACATGAATTGATTGGAGATAACAAAAACTATGATCTACAAGAGTTAAAGGTAAAACTGGGACTTGATGTCAGAACTATAATCTACAGGAGTTAAAGGTAAAACTGTGACTTGATGTCTCTACATTATGACAATGGTTAAAAAAATTGAATTATACATACAAAATATTAAGACCCATGAGTGAAAGACATAATACTACAGAGGTAAAAGAAGAAAGAAAAACATTTGTTTCATGGTATTTACACTTGACATTGCAACAACGCCGCTACAGAAACATCATTTACATCGATGAAAGTCCGTTCAATCTTCATATGATAAGAAACCATGGATACAGTCTCCGAGAAACGAACCCAAATCAACGTGTGTTATCATCAAGAGGCCGTAACATAACTATGATATTAGCATTAAATTGTTTAAACATAGTCCACTAAAAAGCAATAATTGGCGTGGGGGTGACAGCAGAAATCTTAAAGGATTCTTAAATACGCTTAAAAGTATTTTGGGAGAAGAATAAGAGTTTACCTTGGTGATGGACAACGTTAAGTTTTATCATTCATTATCAGATTTTTATGATAGTTATCCCTATGAAGTTCGTTTTTTACCCCAATACTCACCTTTTCCATTCTCGAAAATTAAGAATACTACAAGAGGACAAATAGCTCCGATCTGAAATAACGATTTGTTAGAAGAAATGAGGAACGGTTGTGAGGACGTTACTGAACTTTCAAACTTTGTGACACAGTGCGAATCTTTTCTCACACAATGTGTCAATATATATAATGTATATAAATAAATCATTTCTGAAAATGTCTTTCTAATAAGCCTCCATTTATTAAACTCAGTGTAAAATAAAATTTGGTTTGATAAGTGACTATTTAGACGTGGAGTCTTCATATGTATATATATATATATATATATATATATATATATATATATATATATATATATATATATATATATATATATATATATATATATATATATATATATATATATATATATTGTATTTTTAATTTAAATATAATAATTTATGTTATAGGCTTTCTTTTTTTAGTGAGGTTTCTTATGGACTCAACCGTTTTTTTCCCCGGTAAAATGTCTTTTTTTATTTCATTAGTTTTTCAATCAATTAAAACATAAAATGTTAACTATTTTTTTATTAGCTTATAAATAAAATTAGACATAAGCTAATTTTACCAAACAACCTCACCACCAAGACCTAATATTGACCCTTAAAAAGTCTAGGGGATCGAACTAAAATTAAAAATACTGTGTAGTGTTGATATTTTCGTTAAGAAAATAATTATAGTTCTCGTTAACAAAAGGCTTCAATTTTTGTTCTTTTTTCGTGCACGAAAATATCACATACAGTCAACTCTTGATATCTTGAATAGTTGATATCTCGAACTTTTTTGAATCCAGTCGAACCCTTATTTATGGATTATACTCTCGATAACTCGAACATTCTCTCGAACTAATTAATCGGTCCTTTGGAGGTTTGAGATATCGAGAGTTGTCTAATTAATTATAGTAATAGTTCTAGTTCTCGTTAACGAAAAGCTTTAATTTTTATTATAAATCTTTCATTCAAAAATATCACTGTTGATGACAAAGTTTAATTTGTTTTTAATTTAAAGGTTAACCTATTAAACACCTATATAACTATACCTATAGTTATATAGGTGTTTAATAGATTAACCTTTGTCAGGTGTCACAAAACTGTAAGCACAAAAAGTTATTTAATGCAATGTTTCTTTCCTGATAATAAAAAGGCTTTAAAATTTTATAGGTTTAAAAAACAATTTAGTATTTATTTGATTTTTATTTTCATACCCTGACTAATAGTTAAAAGATATATTCAATATCTTGAATATATCTTTTAATTATTAGTCAGGGTATGAAATAATAATCACAATATCTTGTGATTATTAATTATATAAATTGTTGTATATTAAGTGAAGCAAAGAAGAAACATATTAAAGATTATAAATTTGTCAAGAAACACTAAGACAAAAACAATTAAAAACAAAATTTAAATAAAAAAAGAAGTCTATTTACTCTTCATCTTCAGAATCAATATTTTCATGAAATGTCTCGATAACCTCCTGATTGTATGGCAAAGAATCGTAAACCTGAGCATTGGATGTAAACCTTTTTAATACTTTTTTTTTTTTTTTTTTTTCGCGTGTTTCACTTGAAGAGATAAGACGTATTTTATTTTGGCGTAAGTCTTTTTTTTTTTTTCCTGCATTATAAGTATTTTGCTATCAACTTTTTCACTCCAATATATCTCATCTCTATTTATATATCTCATCAACTATATCTCATACTTCTATTTCTTAGTTTTGGTATTTACTTTACTTTTTTAGTAATACTTTTTTAGTATTACTTTCGCTACTTTTCTACATTTACTATTATATATTCACGTGCTTTTGAGTAATTTAATTATAGTATTTTGTTTCTTAATATTTACTCGTATATACATAATTATATACCTCTATTATATGTTATTGTTGTAAACATTAATTTAATTAACGGTTTTACTTTTTCTTAAATTCAGTGTTATTATCTTAGAGAGTTTTTTGAAAGTTTCAGCGACTTTTTATTTTTTATTTTTATTATACTCAAGTCGTATTCTAAATTCTAAAGTTGCCCTTCTATCTTTTTTTAATCTTTTTGTTTATTTTCACTTAGATAATAAGTCATTGTTCGTATAGAGAAACTATTGCATTTATTGTAAAAAAAAAAAAAAAAAAAAAAAAAGTTATTTATAAAAAATTTATATAAATTATATGAAATTTATATTCGTTATAATAATACAAATATATTATTATATGTCTATATATATTTGTATATATACATATATATATCAATATATATATAATTTAAATGTTATATAAACTATATATACTGTTGTTTAAACATATTTACGCTAAATGCCTCTAAAAGCCGACAATTCTGAGTTGAATAACAAGTATGAGACGCTTCTAAAGCAAGTAGAAGCGTTATCAAAAACAGTTGTTGAGCAAACATCGACAATCATCGCCCTCACAAAGCGAATCCAACAACTTGAGGAAAAACCTATTGCTTCCTCAACTACAACGGAAACTTTGTGGTCGGAAAAAAATCAACTAAAACGCCAGCTCAACTAGATATGCTTAATTGTGTAGCTAATGAGAACAAAGATAGAATGAAGCGTGACAAAAATCTTATCGTCTTTGGCATTCCAGCATCGACTAAAAAAGAACCTAACGAGAAGCAAGTAGACGATGAGAACAAAATAAAAGAGCTTCTAACCAACGTTAAAATTAATTCGGACAACATAATAAAATGTTTTCGCTTACGGTCAAAAGATCCGAATAAACCTCCACCTATTATAGTTGAGACGACAGACACTGTCGCCAGAAATAATATTGTTAAAGCAGCCTGGCGTAAATTTGAAGGCATCTATGTTAATCCAGATCTGACAGAAGCACAAAGAAGACAAGATAGACAATTACGAGACGAGTTGAAAAAGAAAAACGAGCCTCTTAATTTAAAAAACAACTGGGCAAAGACAAGTCTTTAGTACGTTATTCGTAATAATGCCGTAGTTAAAGTAGACAAATAGCAATCAACAGTAAGTAATTTAAAACCATATAATGACAATTTAAATATAAACGAAATTTCTTTAGAGCGAAAGTCATTTTCAACTATTAGTCTACTACAACAGTCAGCTTTCCATAAAATACCATGCTGTTATACCAATGCTACATCTCTTAACAATAAAATGCCAGAGTTTCTAGCATCAATTGAGACATACAACCCTAAAATAATCTTTGTTACAGAAACTTGGTGGCATGAATCATCGATAACTAACATTGAAAACTATATGTTATTCAGAAAAGATCGCGTGTCCAGTAGAGGAGGTGGGGTGGCTATTTATGTCGACACTTCATTAAAACCTAATGAATTAAGCGAAATTGTTTTATTAGATTCCCCTGAACAAATTTGGTGCGAAATATCGTACGGTTCCGAACACAAGTTACTAAGTCCACTTTTCAACTTGATGAAATTACATCGAACAATACTCTTGATCTAATTATAGCCGAAAATGAAAATCGGGTCCTCGATATTATTCACCATGCACCTTTAACGTCTCTGAAGAAATCTCACCACGTCCTTCAATGGGATTACGTTGTTAAAAGCGCTGCAGTTGTAGGAAAACACATTGAAAAACGCGTTTATCATAAAAGTAACTTTTTAAAGATATCCGAATATTTTAACAATATCAACTGGCAGATGGAATTCAATGGACACAATACTGATGACTGTTATAACATTTTCCTGAACCACTACGAGGCTGCATGCAAAAATTATGTCCCAGTGACTATCTTAAAATGGATTCGTCGTAGAAGTGAATGGATGAATGATGACATCAAAAATAAAATAAAAGCTAAAAATAAACTATGGTTTCGATGTAGAGCGAATGGATATAAAAATCTTAAACTAGTCAACGAATACAAAGCGTGTAATATTCAATTGAAGAAGCTCATATATAAAGCTCGTTGTGAGTTTGAACTTGATTTAGCGATAAAATCGAAGCACAACCCAAAGATCCTCTTCAAGTATGTTAATAGTAAACAAAATGTTAGAACTACAATAACAGCCTTAAAATGAATCAATGGCAACACTATCACAAATCCAATAGAAATTGCAAATTGGCTGAACAATCACTTTCAAAGTGTTTTCAACAAAAATGAAGACGATGAACTGCCATATTTTATAAAACGAACTGAAGCCATCTGCAAATACTCGCAAATAACGCTAGATCTGGTTAAAAACAAGCTGAGCAATTTATCAGTTGTCAAAACCGTTGGTTTGGATGGTGTAAGCGCATATGTACTGAAGAACTGTTCTGACAGCTTCTCAATACCTTTAAGCGCAATTTTTCAGAAGTCGCTATATAGTGGGTGTTGTCCTAAAGTATGGAAAAAAGCTAATGTAACACCACTGTTTAAAAATGGAAGTGGACTCGACCCAGGCAATTACCGGCCTATATCCTTAACATCAGTTGTATGTAAAGTGATGGAGAAAATATTACGTGACACTATGGTCAATCATTTAGTCGAACATAGCCTTATTTCAAAAAATCAACATGGTTTTGTCAATAAAAAAGCTTGTGTGACTAATTTGTTGGAGTCGATTGACATGATGTCAAAAGCATTATCTGACAAGATATCTATGGACGTAGCTTTTATAGATTTCAGTAAAGCATTCGATATGGTTTCCCACAAGAGACTAATTTACAAACTTGAGGCATATGGTTTTACTGGAAATCTCCTGAATTGGATAAAATCGTTTTTACACCAGCGTTTTCAACGAATCGTCATGGGCGATTATGTTTCCTCGTGGCTTGAGGTATTTAGTGGCGTCCCTCAAGGATCCGTATTAGGTCCAAAACTTTTTATCATTTTTGTGAACGATATATCCGATATTGTTAACTATCCATGTAAAATGTATGCTGATGACACTAAACTGCTGGCCCGTTTAGACCACCCATTAGCTTCACAAACGCTTCAAACTGATATCTACAACATAGCCGATTGGTGTAATACCTGGAAAATGAAACTTAATCTCGATAAATGTAAAATCATGCACATAGGTAAAAAAAAACAACTTTTATGTCTACTCAATGCCAGCTAATAACAATAACAGTGTCGAACTTGCATCAACTTTAGTCGAACGTGATTTAGGCATCATGATTACGCCAGACTTAAAATGGCATAACAATTCAACTTTTGCCACCAATAAAGCTAACCGTGTATTAGGCAAGTTGTATCGTACTTTCAGTCACATGACTCAGCAACTACTTAAAATTCTATATACAACTTTTGTACGACCTCATCTGGAATTTGCGGTAGCAGCCAGCAATCCATCATCAAGAATAGATATTGACAAAATCGAGAAAGTACAAAGAAGAGCTACCCGTTTAGTACCTTCGTACCGTCATATGTCATACAAAGATCGTCTGAATATACTGAACTTAACGTCTTTAGAAACCCGTCGCATTAGGGGAGATCTGATACAGGCCTATAAAATTATTAACAATATAGACATTGTCTCATGGAGTGAACCACATGTCCTTCGTGTTAGGCAGTCAAATAAAATAAAAACTAGAGGACATCATCTAAAAATGACTAGAGAATATGTTAAAAATTGTGAGCAAAGGCACCAGTTTTTTACTAATCGAATAGTGAATCATTGGAATGCATTGCCGTCAGAAGTTGTATGCGCTTCATCAGTTAACAGTTTCAAGGCTAAGCTTGATGCAGAAATTTCAAATAATCCGCATAAGTATCGAGATTATAACTGAAAAAAAAAAAAAAAAAAAAAAAACAATAAAGGAAAAACAATAAAGTACAAACTTATACTTTATACTATATATCTTATTGTAAATTTTTATATATATCGATATGAATAAAATTAATGTATGAAGTAGATAAGGCTGCCAAAACCTGTAGGTTATACAGGGAAACCTGTTGCAGCAATTTCTCTACTACTACTACTACTTGTAAATCTCTGTACTTTGCCATAGAGATGCAAAGTTTTGCATTATACAGAATGGGGATTTCACTATTTATAGTGTTCTTCTTATTATTTTTTTAATTAGTTTTCAACAATAATCCATTCCACGAATCACGATGAAATACAATGCCATTTGAATCTCCTCTGAAACAAATTATACAAAGAGGACAAGTTGGAATTGGACATTTATTCTTATAAAATGGTCTCATAAAATCAGTTATACTTTCAACCATACCTTGCGTTAATTCTATGCAATGAAACAGAGTGGGTTTTTTACGAGCATTTTTGAATGTTTTAATCCAATCTGATGGACCACTAGTGGGTGTTTTGCAATTAATTAATCCCATATCTTTATCACATTCCATAACAGAATGACCACGTTTTGGAAATGTAACTTTAATAAAGTCAAGCTTTTTGTTTTCATGAACAAGAAAATCCATAAAACGAATTAATGTATAGTTTTTGTTTTAGCCAGCACATGAATCACAAAATAGCTCTACAGATCAAATTTCTTTGTCTAAATGTTTTATAAAAAAATCATCGAAGTTACTTCATCAGCCCCTTTTTTAGCTATAGTTTCATCATAACAAAAAAAATAAACTTGCTTCAAATTTGTACTCCCTTTGTGCTTTAAACCAAGCTTGAACAACAATTGCATGAGCTTGAGTTACAGAAAGAACAGCACCACAAAGATGCAGATATATTTTATGTGAGGAAAAGAAACCTAACATAAAATATTTCTGCATCTTTGTGGTGCTGTTCTTTCTGTAACTCAAGCTCATGCAATTGTTGTTCAAGCTTTGTAAATTCTGAATTAAAAGATAGTTCAATTTTCATTTCATCAATTTTAATTTTAAACTCATCGCATTTAGAACGTGTCAGTCCTAGGGTACCCAAAAGAAATGTTAAAACTTTTGTTAAATATGTTGCGATAAGATTCATATGACAATTTATCATTTTCATACTTGATTTTAAACAAGTCTTACATCTTGGTTATAATTAATAGATCTTGGTATCAACCTCTGAAAGAAGAAATGTGATCACATATTTTATTTTTTAGTTGAGGAGTAAAATTGTTATACTGGTTCTTGTGTTTACCTCTTCTATCATGGGGAGAGTGACCTATAATAAAAAAAATTATTTTTATATATAAGAAAACTTCCATTAAAAATAAGCATTCTATATTCAATAAAAATATATAAATTACCTTTAGTTAAAAGGCTTCTTTTAATGGTCTCTAATCTCGCAGAAAAGCAAACATAAATAAACGAACACGTAAGTATCTCGTGATTTGTTATAAAATGTTTACATTTGTAACTGCTATTATAACCTTTTGAATTAATATTTCGTGGTTTTCTTCTTGAAACGTTATTTAAAGTTATTAAACTTGCAAGATACGAATCTTGATCATCCTTGCTGGATAGAGAGTTAAAATAACTTATTAACACTTTTCTATCTTCTTTTTTAAGCATTTCAGCCTTATACAGTTACATTCAATTCGCCCTGTTTTATGCAATACTAATCTTTGTTTTTTTATACTTTCACGCAATCTTTCCTTACTCTTTTTTTCCTTGGATTTTTTTAGCTTTTTTATTGGTATTTCAAGTGTCGCCATTTTTTTATTATTTAATTTACATTAACCAAATCACCTGTGATTATTTTGAAAAATAAAGACTTATAGCCGTAAGTATGTCTTGATAACTCAAAAAATAAAAATGGTAAACTTGGTTTATGGTATTGGTTTATGGTAAACTTGGTTTATGCAAATATTATTTTAACTCATTAACACTTGTCTTTTCGGGGAGGTATGTATTGTATAATAAAAAAAAGTGATTAAGTTCCATAAAACTATAAAAGTACATCCAATTGATTTGAATTTTTTTGATTTGAATTCAGATAAAATGTATAATAATATTGTTTATAAAGTTAAAAAGTATAAAATGTCAAAATTTTCAAAATGTGACCCTGCCGTTTCTTCCCGTGGAGTCTTTATATAAATGTATATATATATATATATATATATATATATATATATATATATATATATATATATATATATATATATAATATATATATATATATATATTTTACTAATGCATATATATATATATATATATATATATATATATATTATATATATATATATATATATATATATATATATATATATATATATATATATATATATATGCATTAGTAATATATATATATATATATATATATATATATATATATATATATATATATATATATATATATATATATATATATATATATATATTATTTGTTACACATCTAAATTTATTTTTAACTGGAGTGTGTAGAATATTTATTACTACTAATTATTTAAGCAATTCACAACATGCAATAAAACTGATATAAATTTTAAAACCGCCAGAATCAAATAATTATGTGGATGAAATGGAAGAAATTTATCATATTTATTCCCAGCAGTAAAAGTAGTACAGGTCAGATCAAATGAAATTTTTCAAAGCTGTATAAAGTTTGCAACGAAGACAAGTGATATTCAGTAAATAAAATAGTATCAATAGTTATATATTAGTTGAACCTTATTTCAAGGTCACATATCTTGGAGAGATATGTCACCTTGAATTAGGTTACAACTAATATATAATTATGGTAAATTATTTTTATTGTTTTTTTTCTCCTAAAGAATCAATGTATTCAATTCTAGAAACTAGTATTCTCATATTAGGGGCCCTTAGGTATCGATTTCACTGCTCGTTTGCCCCATTTGGGAAATTTGGATCAAAAGCTATAAAAGCTTGGTCAAAAGCAAAAAAATTAAGTTTAGATAAATAAATAGAGCTTTTTCAAACTGTCAGTGTAAACAAAATCATTTACATTTATAAATATCAAGAAAATACGTAAAAATCTTAGGGCTATTTTCCCCCATTCAGGGCAAATGGGCCAAAAACAGTCAAAGTTCTATACAAACAATAAAAATTAAATTTAGTTAAAAAAGGTCTTTTTCAAACTATCAGAATAAACAAATTCATTTATATTTATAAATATTAGGTAAAAATGTAAAAATACAAAGGACCCGTTTTCCCGTCTTAGGGCAAACTGGGCCGAGAGTACAAAAAGCTCTATTAAAACCGTAAAAATTAACTTTAGTTAAAGAAAAAGCTTTTTTAAACTGTCAGAGTAAACAAAATCATTTAAATTTATAAACATCAAAAAAATATGTAAAAATTTTAGGGCTTACTTCCCCAGTCAGGGCGATTGGGCTAAGAACAATCAAAGTTCTGTACAAACAGTAAAAATTAATTTTAGTTAAAAAAGAAATTTTCCAAACTGTCAGAATGTACAAATTCATTTTTATTTATAAATATTAGGAAACTATGTAAAAATACACATAACCTGTTTCCCATTTTGGGGCAAATCGGGCGAGGAGAACAAAAAAAAACTCTGTTAAAACCGTAACAAATAATTTTATTTAAAGAAAAAGAGATTTTTCAAACTGTCAGACTGAACAGATTTATTTACATTTATAAATGTAAAAAATAAATGTAAATATTTTAGCTCTAATTGCCCGCATTGAGGCGATTGGACCGATAACAATTAAGGCTCTGTAAAGATAATAAAAATTAACTTTAGTTAAAGAAAAAGTGTTTTTTCATATTGCCAAAGTGAAGAAGTTCATACACATTTATAAAAACCCAAAATATACGTAAAAATCCCAGTGCTTATTTGCCCCAATTGGCAATTGGTTCAAAAGGAATGAAATTTCTGTAAAAACCAAAAAAATAAACTTTAGTTAAAAAACAAATGCTTTTTTTATATCGTAAGAGTAAACAAATTCATATACATTTATAAAAAAAAAAAATTTTCCGGAAAGAAATGTCTTTGTAAACCATTGAAATAAAATGCTTTACTTTGTCCAATCACTGTCTAAAACACTCCATGTACTTTCTTCTGGGGCATTTTAATCTTAAAACATGAAAAATAATGAGTAGTTCTTCTTTTTAATATCAAATTTGGTAGAAAAGAGTTTCCGAGAGACACAAGTTGTTATTCTGATTGTTTATCCTATCAGTGCATGAATTCCGTTTGTGCAAACACCACTGGCGTAGGCAAATTTATTCAAAAGGACTAATATTTACAAATCGACTGCTTATCTAGGGATAGATTACTGGAAGATTACTGGAAGATTACTGGAAGTTTAGAAATTTGGAAGATTATATAGTGATTACTGCAAAAAAAATTAGGCAAAGTTACAGATATGGGACTGTCCATAAATTACGCAACGCTAAATTTAACGTTAAAGCAAATAAGATCAAACGTTTTCCCTCGCAGATCCTTCTTAAACCAAAAGTCAAATTAGTTCTTTAAGTTCAATTAAAATTGCTGCGCAAAAGTGCAAATGATCTCCAACTTCTATTTATTAAATAAAATTTCGCGTTGCGTAATTTATGGACAATCCCTATGCGATCTAAAATAATTTTATTTAATCGCTTGTTGCGCTTTCATGTGGAGATCTCAAAGTGATGACTTTTTAATATAAACATAAAGAATATTTATTGGCTTTAATACATATATCGACTACTTTATAGTCTGCTGCTACAAGGAAGTGCTGCAACATTCATTATCTTATAGCCTGCTGCTACAAGGGATTGACTGAGGAATTTGCATAGGGCTTATTTCATCATTTCAATTAAAATATTTAAAAACTCTTCACTAACAAGAGCGTAACAAGGGCATTCCGGCATTTCGGCCTAAAATATTATAATCCGGCCGGAACCGGAATAATCTAAAAGTCACAAAATCTTGCCGGAATTTCGGAACGAAGTTCCCGTACATCCCTAAATAAGATATAGTCTGTTCACACGTGCATGCGAATAGATTCACCCCTTATTTAATTATGCTGTTTTTGAAAAAAATTCCAAATAAAGGAAACTTCTGACTGATTTTAACTAGAAGACCACAAACCATTTTTTTTTTAAGAACTCTTCAGTCATCTTTTAAATCCTGCAAAAATGAAGAAATTATAGTTTCAAAAATTTTTTTAATCGATTAACAATTATGAGTTAGCGGAAAAGCTTTATTTAAATCAATGGCACCCAAAATGTTATAAAATAATTTCAAGTTATTAATAAGAAACAATTATAAATTTTCAGTCTTTGGCATCAGTGACTTTTATCCTTCAATTGTCTTAGTATATCATAAATGTCTTACTTAACTCTTCTTATAGGTGTAATTAAAATTGGTGTTTGTAAGTAAAAAAACATTTATACAGCGTGAAAAAGTAAACGGACAAGCAAATAACTGTAGATAACTTTTGATTAAAAAGTCCCATTTCTTTTATATTTCCACTAAAATGTCAAAAAAATTGATTAAAAATCTAAAAGCAAATGAATTTTTACTAAGCCATCTTATCTTAAAAGTTCATTTAATTGAAGTTTGCGCGTGCAAAAGTATCGGGACAGAAAAAAAAAACTTGCCTTAAATTTTTTTTTATATTTTTTAAATTGAATATGTTTTATTAGATTTATTTTAATATGACCTTTTTAGATTTATTTAAAAAAAAAAATTATTTCCTGGTAAGTGACGTTAAGTACTTTGTCTGGAAGTCCTTAGCATTAATTACTGCTTGATTACAGCTTACTTGATTACTTAGCATTAATTAAAGTGACAAAGCATTGAGCCCACCAGCTTCTTAATTAAAAAAATTTTCATATTTTCCATTCTTGTTTAAGAATATTCAACAAATAATATTAACTTGTTGGTTTTTAACCTAAAAAGTGTCAATTTATATGTTTTTATAGATGTTCAATTAAAATTAAGGTCAGGACTTTGCTATGGCCATTAAATTAATTGAGTTTTTCTGTTTTTAAATAAGTCTTTTACTAGGTTTCAAGTGTAATTAGAATCGTTATCCTGCTGAAATATACATCCTCGAACTATGAAAAATGATCCACGCAAAATCCTGTCTTAGTAAATGCTGAAATTGAAGAACTTTTAAAGTCTGCAAATCTATTTGAAAAATGTCCTACAAAAAACGTTAAGTACAAAGATGCAGTTAATAATGTTATGCTACCACATGCTAAAAACAAAATGCCTCAAGGAAGGATGTTTAGGGACAATGAACCAAAAGGACAATGAACGAAAAACCACTTCAACCCTTGTGAAAAAGCTTTTTCAAAACCATAGAAATTCGATTGATCGAGTTGCAAGCAAAGTACCTTAACTCTATTAAATGTTTATGCATGCTAATTGATCGACAAATTTCAGGTCAAAAACCAACAAGTTAATATGATATTGAATACTCTGAAACAAAAAAGCGGAAAATTCAAAATTATTGTGATTATGAAACTGGTAGAGAAAACAATGATTTGTCACTGTCAAGCAGAAATCAATGCTAAGGGCTTTCCGACGAAGTATTAAAGTAATTTACTTTAAAATAATGCATTTTCAATTCAAAAAACGTTTTAAAAAAAACATGTTCAGTTTATTTTTTTGTCCGGATACTTTCGCACGCGCATATTCTAATTAAATGAGCTTTTTAGATTAGTTTTTTTAAATTTAGTAAAAAAACATTTGATTTTAGATTTGTAATCAACTTTTTTACATTTCAGTGAAAATTTGAAAGAAATTGGATTTTTCATTCAAAAGTTCATCTCAAATTATGTTCTTCTCCAGTTATTTATGCACGCAACTGTATCTGTAACAAATGAATATAAATAACGACAAAAAAAGAAAAATGAAAAAAAGTGTGCACATTTTTAAAATTCATAACCTTCTTATATCAATAAATCGCAATCTGAAAGTCAAATAATCTTGAGGTAAGCTGAACTTTTGGAAAATCATTCCAACTTTACAGTAAACCGAGTAATAACCTTAACTATATAGATGTTAATTCCAATTATCTACCTACACTATAAAATGTCTGGTACGATCTTTTGAGTTGAGACAGTCTGCGACATTGTCATGAGAAGTTATTTTTACGAAAGTGCATTGAAAAAATGCGGTTATTATTGTACACTCAAGTATCAACCAAACTTAAAACTAAACTTAAGAAAAAAGTTCAAACTCATTTCCATATGTTAGATAAGTGGGATTATAACTGCTGCTTTTTCTACTGAATCTTCTAGCTCTGGTCTAAGTTTTTTTTGAAAAACTAGATTTTCTTTTAATATTAGTTTCAGAAAACTTTATTCTTTTTTTAAATGAATTTTTGATAACAATTTAAATACTAAAATGGTTAGTGAGTGCTTCTTACAAGTGCAACTGTATATTTGATGTTTTATTTGTTGATCTTTCATAATATTAAACACCTTGATTATGATGAAATAATCTTTCTAACAAAAATTAAAACAAAATTAAGTGAGTTTTTTGCAACAATTTTTACTTCTGCATTCAACTCGGCTTTTTGTGTACGTAGATTTGCATTTGCAATTTCTTTTTGTAAATTTATTCAATACGCTAATGATTCAACTAAAATTAACAGTTTTGCACCTTCTGATATTTTGTTTATGGAATTCAAAAACATTGTTGATGCGTACTTTATAAAAAATAACTTTTTAGAGTTTTCACAGTTTATGTCTTATTTATGGCATTCTCTAAAATACACAAACAAATATTTATGGTCTTCTGTAAATTAAACAAGTTATATTGACTTGAAAAATACATGGCTTAAAGGAATCAAAACAAACGATAAGATTAAAAATGATGATGATAAATTTTAGCAATAATTTGTTATAATATAATGATAAATTTTAACAATAATTTATGATAGTTTATTAAACGGTTAATAGTTTATTAAACGATTAAAGCTCATGACTACAATACGAAACTCAGTATTATTCTCATAATTGTGTAGATTAATATGACGCATAATGATGAACCCTGCTTTTTTACAGTTCATAGCGTGGTTAGCTTTGAATGTTTTTCTACATGGATACTTTGATAATCCACTAATATCTCGATTTTAATCCACTAATATCTCGATTTTAGTGATATTGAAAATTAGTTTAATTTTCAACTTTATTTAATATATATTTTGTATAATGTTATTTTATAAATTATAACAAAAAATTTTAAAATTATTTTGAAAAAGATTTTTAAATATTATTATTTTTTTTTTTTGTCCTTCATCATAATTATTTTCTAAAAAAAGAAATTTTAAAACTCCAAATTTGAACTTGAAATTTAAATGAACAAACTTGTTTCTCCACGCAGCAGTACCAGTAGTAGTTGTTCGATAGCCTGTGGTCTAATGTGCTTCCAAACCAACAAAGATAACTGTTCTGTATCGTTTTAGATTAAAATGATCAAAGTTACTTTTTATTACTATTTTGCTTTTTTTCAATTTGTTTTGTGTCAAGGCTTGACTAAATAGCGAAAAAGTTTGGTAAATGGTCAGATATATCCGTTTTTAGGATACTATTTTGTATAACATGATATTGTTATCTAGCAGAGTTACTGTGTTCACTTTCACTCTAGTTTAGAAATTTATAAGGAGTACAGCTAGAGCCGTGATTAGATAACCCCCTTTCCTGATTAGGGAGGAGGTCTAGCAGTTTTAAGTGGGTTTTTTTTTTCAAATTAATTTTTTTTTTTTTTTTTTTTTTTTTTTGTTGTAATACCTAATAGATGATCGTTAAGCTCTACAGCCAACTAGCCACGTCACCGGGTACAGTTCATGCTTCAAAGATAGTCTAAAAAATTTCAGTTTTGTGGACGTTGTAGTATAGTTTGTTGTAGTTTATTTTTAAACTTCCTTTTTTTTAATCAGACTTGTTATAAAAAAAGTAAAGTATCCGCTAGATAATAGCATTGTAATAAAGTGTTTCTTGTATGATTTTTATTTCTATAGTAAAAACTTCTTTACTCCTTAAGCTTATATTAATGTTAAGAAATTTATCTAATCATAATTTTTGCCATATGTTTTCTTAAAAAAAGAAATACATTTAAAACTCTGAAAATACTTTCTTTATTTTAAAATATTAACTTTTAGTTTAAGTTAAGTTTCTTTATTCAGTAGTTAATTTCATAAAACTTTAAAAATGTCAAAATGTTTTAATTTTAATAATAATTAAATTATATTATAGCCATTTTCAGTTTTTTTGACGACTATGTTGGTGAAGAAGTGAAATCGTTCGGATCAGTTCGTCACTAGCTGTTTATCTAGACGAAGGTTGTGGCTGCGTAGATTGTTGTGATAGATTGAGGCGAAGCAGTCGATCTTTTCAATTTCGTGTGTAATTTTATATGGTTGAATTAAGTCCCCACGTTTGCTTCTTGCTTCTAAAGTCGTTTAGTCTAGTGTACAGAACCTTTTTGCGTAGGAAAGATGTTTTAGTTCAGTTATTGCTTTGGAAGCTCTGTGTTGGATTTGCTGGAGTCGTTTTATGTCGCATTGAAGGTGAGGAGATCACGCTTGGACTGTAAACTGGACTATAAAAGTGGTAAACAAGACTTTCCAGAGCTGTTTTTTTAAGCATCTGAATAATTTATTGAGTTTTCCTAACATCATATTATTCATAATTGCTGCGTATTCGACTTCCTTGGTGACTTTGAGGTCGTCTAATACCAGCACTCCGAGGTCTCTTTTTGTAATTGTGACTTTGACTTGGTGTCAAGAGCCGTCTGCTTTAGCCATGGTGTAGTTGTGCATTGATTTGTTGCTTTTTTTCCTGCGTGCATTACTTTGTACTTAGTCAACCCTTACGGAAATATTCCATGGAAAACCCATGGAATTCCATGAGTAAACCATGGTTTTCCCATGAAAAACGGGAATTCCATGGAATTTCCATGGGTAAATTTCATGAATATTGAAATCCTATGGAATTTCCATGGGTGAACCATGTTTTTTTTTTCATAGCTTAAGCTGCGCCATGGTTGTTACAAATGCGCTTTTAAAGATGGCGTCATAGCTCGTAGAGTTATGATTATTTTTAAATTAGAAAACAATACTTACTGCATTCTTCTGTTTTTCTGTGTTTAATAAGGCTATGAATTATATGTTTTTTATAATGCAATACATTTATATGTTTTAACTAAACATACAGATATAAACAACTAGATATATTTATCATATTATAATGCATTATAAAAGGGATTATTTTTAATTATATTTTATTATATATCATTTATGCATATACTTATTTTAACTGTTTCCAGTAGCTTTGCTTACTTTGCATAACTTGCAATAGTATAGCAAGTATGTCAAGTAAACCAGTTTGAATTTTAATGCCTACTTGGCAAATTATTTGCCAAATAATTATTATTTGGTTTACAACAAATAAATGTTTAGTTTTAATCTACATTAAATAACTAGTGTATTAATGTACATAGTGTAATTTAATGTACATTCAAACTAGTATAATTATTATTATAAAATTTATCGAACGTATTAAAGAAACATTTAAAATATTAATATACAAGCAGTATATTAGATAAGATTAGATAACTAAGATAATAAGATTAGATAACTAATGTACAAAAGATAACTAGTATGACCTTTTTTATTTTTTTTTTATAATAGCCTTAGATTACATAAAAATGCTTGAAGTTTATTGTATCGTAAATGTTCATTAAGTATTAAAAAACATTTTTTTATGATAAATGTTCTATTCAATTTTAGTTCTGTTAAGTTGTTTTTGTCTGTTGTAGTTTTTTCTTTAGAATTATTAGAATATGTAAATAATGTAATATAAATAATGTTTATAAATTCTTTTATATTTACTTTATTATTTCATTTAAATTACTACATTATAAGCCAACAGGTTTGACTGGCAATATAAATAATGTTGTTCATCGTTTATATTGTTTATAACATCGTCAGTTTTTATATGCATTTAATATTTTTAAAAATAGTTCAAAAGCTGTCAAAATAAAATGGTGAATTGAGTTAAAACCAGAAAAGATATAAACATAATCTTTGGGATTCAACTTGTAAGGATGTTCCAAGAACCACTTAGTTGGAGAAGGAAAACTGTGGTAATATTTTATAAGTATCAGTAAGGGAATTTACTTAATGCACAAGATTTTACTTCATAGTTAAATATAAGCATATAAAAGCAATGTTTATAAATAATACACTATTATTTATTATAATACAATTATTTTTATTTGTTTATATTTAACTGATGTAAAGTGCTCGTCTTTAGTTAAAATAAATTAATTTTTGCACACACTTTGATATTTACTATGCTTTTACATTACTATACTTTATAAATTACATATTTGTTATGTTTTAAATAGTGAAGTAAAAATATAATAAATTTTTGAATTTAATGGTATGTGCGTAAGTTCTTTTATTTTAACTTTATCATTTTATTTAAATTACTGCATTATAAGCAGGTAAGTTTGACTGACAATATAAATAATGTTGTACATCATGCAGACAGCTCAGACAAAGAAGTAAGTTTTTACTTAAAATTACAATTTATAAGTTATACTATATTTGTTGCTGCCTTATTCTATATAAATGTTACTAACATGCAGGTAAAATTTATATATGTGTATAAATCTTTTCATTTTAACCTTATCATTTCATTTAAATATAAATTTTTAATTTATTTATTTAGCCGTTCATTAACAAGTCCTGTGCTTTATAATATATTAAAAAATGGAAGGACGTGAAGAAAACAGGTTTGTAAATGATGTTGTACATCATGCAGATAGCTCAGAAGAAGAAGTAAGTTTTTTTTTTAATTACAAAAGTAAATATATAATATAATATTTGTTGCTGCCTTGTTCTATATAAATGTTTCTAACATGCAGGTAACATTTATATATGTATTAGTTTGAATAAATCATTTTAATAAAGTTACATTATAGGCAGGAATGTTTGACTGGAAATATAAACGATGTTGTACATAATGCAGATAGCTTAGGCAAAAAAGAGGTAACAATCTAATAATTTGCATTTATAAATAATGATATATTCATTGCTACTTTTTTCTATATACCTAACATTTGGCAACATTCATAATTGTGTATAATGCCTAATTATAAAGTAAGTTATAATAGATAATAATTATAAGTAAAATGAATTAGTAAATAAAGAAAACTAGTTAGAATGTATATAATAGTTGTATGATGTATTGTCTAGATTGGTGAAATGGAGAATGAGACTAACTAGGGTGAAAAAAAATGAATATTAATATGTGAATGGTACTTTGTTTAACATCTACCTGTTTCTACAGATACAGTACAGACGCATTTATAAATGGGCTTGATGTTTTTTTGAATTAAATATGTTGTATTGATGGTTCTTTTTAACTTGTTAAAACTTGAAGTTATTATCAAATTTATATATACTATTTTTATCAAATAGTTAATATAAAATAATAAACATGTAAATTGTTTTATTTTTTGTAAAAATTGTTTTCTTGATAAATTTCAATTGTTTATCACTATGTATATCACTTATAGTATTATATTACTTGTAATTTTTTGTTTTATTTATTTTCAGTATGTTATACATATGCGTGCATTAAATATTGTGGGGAAGTCAAGTTTTGATGTTTTAGGTGCATTATAGCTATTAATTTTCAAAGATTTGTAGGATTTAACAAGATTTAAATTTTATTTTGTTTATTGATTTTATTTGAAGAAAGCGATCTCATAGATTAAGGGAACTCAATAATAGTGGGATAAAATTTGCTTTTATGATTTAATATGACAATTCAAATAACATTAGATAAAAAACTTGAAAACAAATCATGCTTTTTTATCATGAAAAATCCATAAGTTTTCATTGGAAAGGTGTTCCTAATACCTATGGAAATTCCATGGTTTTTCCATGGATGGAAAATCATTGAATATCCATGGTATTTGGAACACTTTTCCATGAAAAACTTAAAGATTTTTCATGGGAAATTCATGTGTTTTCCATGGAAAACTCATGGTTTTTCCATGGAAAACTCATGGTTTTTCCATGGAAAACTCATGTTTTTTCCATGGAAAACTCATGGTTTTTCCATGGAAAACTCATGGTTTTTCCATGGAAAACTCATGTTTTTTCCATGGAAAACTCATGGTTTTTCCATGGAAAACTCATGGTTTTTCCATGGAAAACTCATGGTTTTTCCATGGAAAACTCATGGTTTTTCCATGGAAAACTCATGGTTTTTCCATGGAAAACTCATGGTTTTTCCATGGAAAACTCATGGTTTTTCCATGGAAAACTCATGGTTTTTCCATGGAAAACTCATGGTTTTTTCATGGAAAACTCATGGTTTTTTCATGGAAACGTGTTCCAAATACCCATGGTTTTTCCATGGGTTTTTTTTCTAAAATTCCCATGGGAAATTTTCGTACGGGAAACGCTTTGGCAAAGGCTGTGTTGATCACGTTGATGGAGCTGTTTTGGAGTGCAGCTTCGGTCAAGATGTCTCTAGTAGGTTGCTTCTAGTAGGTTTGTGACGCATCCTCTTTTGTTCATAAAACCATTTTGTGCCCTAGTTATGAGACTATGCTGGTTTCAGAAATGCATAATTAGGTCGTGTATGATACTTTCGAGGAATTTGCAGGGTACTGATGTTAGTGATACCGGGCGATACTTAAATGCTTTGCGTCTGCGTCTCTTTCTTGAAGATCAATGTGACGTTTGAGCGGCGCTAGAGGCTGGGAACTATGCTGTCTTCAGGCAATTTGCAGTAGAAAAACGTAAACAGTGTCGCAAAGTCTGTTGCGAAAGCTCTTTAGGACCCTTGGCTGAAGAACATCAATGCCTATTGATTTGGACTCAACTAGGCTTTCGAGTCTGCGTTGGACTTAGGTGTACGTGATATACGACTCGTTCATATCACATACGGCGTTAACTCGCTTTTCGAAAGTGGGCATTAGGTCATCGGCGGGTTCTAAAGCAAAAACTGATTGAAAGTAACTACTATGGATGCTTACTATTACTTTTCTGTTTTTTATCTTCAAGTGATCGGAAGATGTCCTGGAGTTGCTGTTGATGCTTTACGTAGTTGTGAAGGGGTTTTGGGTCGGCATTAAACCCGCTTGCGATGTCTTTCTCATAGTTTGCCACTGCTGCCTAAACGCCCAGACGATAACATTCTTGCTTGAGACCTTATACTCGATTCGGTTTGTGTCATGTGTCCATATACCTAAAGCTCAGTATTTAGCCCAATGGTAGCGTTTCAGTCTGACTGCTTCTCGAACTTTGGGCGTGTTCCAGGGCTCTTTTTTCTTCTCATAAGGGATAAATTAAAGGGAATAAGGCGTTTGACTGCCTCGTTGTAGTTGTCGACGATTTGTTCGTGAACCAAGCTTAGCAACCGGGTGAACAGCAGGGGCATTGGTTCCCCAATAATTTTTCAAGTAAATAAGTTATTATAAAGAAGAAATTGACTAAAAAAATTCCATAAAAAAAGGTCCTTAAAACTCTTTCGGGGTAGTGCTGCCCCCCTCCCAATATAATTTTTGTTCTAACGGCCCTGTAGATATGTATAAATTGTAGAATTATATTTAATATAGGTATGCGGAGTACAACAAAAACTGTATTTTAGACACGAATTCGTTACATTAATATATTCGTTAATATATAATATAATATTAAGTTAATATATTCGTGTCTAAAATATAATAGAAAAGTAATTATGAAGCAAATAAGAGGCAGTAATAAGTAGAGAAAGAAGTTCTGTGGTGGAAAGGAGATAAAAAAAAAAATTTAAATTTCCTTAAAACTTACGCTTAAACAAAAACACGTCTTTTCGACTCAAAGGCTTGAGGGTAAATATTAAAAGTGTAACAAATATTAAAAGCGATTTCAGTAATTTCGTTCTATTTTAAGATTGGTTTTATTCGATTTTTGTTGAAATATTTTAGGAATCATTTTCAAAAGTTGCGTGTGATTTATTTGTTGTAAACTTACTTTTGCATACTTTTAGTATATAAATATTTAGCGTTTAGTTCTTTTTTAATTACTCATTTGTGTATATGACAAAATTCTCATTTACGTACAATCGCTCGTTCCAAAGTTTCACCGGATTGTACTTGTTTATTATTTGAGCTTTTGTTTTTATAATTTAAACATTGAACAACTATGAATCTGTTTTTTAATGATGTTTTTAACAATTTTTAAGGATCTGATTTTTAACTTCGACATTTTTTTTCCTTGATGGGTTCTTTCAGTAATAATGTATTTTTCAATTTTATGTTAGGTTTTCAGCATTCCCTGATTTTTTTTCTCACTCTTTTCACTTTACTATTTTACAATACTTTTTAAAAGTATTGTAAAATAATAAAACTCTTTTCAAATATATTGTAACAAAGATACTAGCAGAGATAATTGTTACTCATAGAGGTAAACAAATACGTTACTAACAGAGATAAACAAAGCTATCGAATTTACAAGTAAAAGCTACATTAGAAATATCATTGAAATTACAGAATTAAAAAAAAAATAATCTTCAATTACATATGAAGTATTAAATCTATACAACTCATATTTAGAGCCGTGGCTAGCCTACCCCTAACCTCGAAATTAAAATAGGGGGAGAGGGCCGCAAAATAAAAGTCAAAAAATCAAAATATAAACTTCTTCCTGAGTATTATTAATATATAAAAAATAAATTCCTCAAGTTTGCTAAAGCGTCCCATTTACATATTTGGGGACGCTTTAGCAAACTTGAGGAATTTTTTTTTTTATATTAATAATACTCATGAAGAAGTTTATATTTTGATTTTTTGACTTACAGGTTTTTGAAAGAAAAGGGGGTTTTTAACTCACTAGCCACGGCACTGCAAATATTTGATGTATTTTCGATGAGAAATAGTATTCATGAAATAATTCAAGGTAGAGTATAGCGGTTTAAAAATTATTGTACATTTTTTAAACTATTGCGACATAAACACACACAAAAAAGATAAAAATGTAGTTAACTTAATCTGTTAGCCTAAATTAGTGTAAAATTTTGTTGACTTTAAAACATAAAAGTATGCATATACTTTTATGTTTTAAAGTCTAGCTAGCTAGCTCCTAGATTCCAATTGTTAAAATAAAAATATAAAAAAGATTACGCAAAGAAATAAAAATGTCTCAGAGGCATCTACATTCTATATGTATTGTTTGGTGTTTTTTTATATCTCAGCAAAAATGTGTTTTTTTCATATATGGATAGGTAGTACCCTAGTAAGGCACGCCAGGAAGGATAGTGTTCCCCATTGACGAGCGATGGTTTATCTTTCTGATTGAAATAAGTTCACATAATCCGTTTTATTGTTTATTCTATGGAGCTGAATAATAGAGGTTAATATAACAACAAAACTGGTTGTTCCACATTAAGTACATTTTTTTTCTTTGTAATTACCAATGTGCAGATTTAATTACGGACATACAGAAAGTAAATAAAATATTATTTGTAGTTTTATGTTTTAAATTTTTTTTTTTTTTTTTTTTTTGAATAGCTTCACTGAGCGTCGTTGCATATATATTGCATAGTTTAAAATGTCGCCTAGTTCGTAAGTTAATAGGAGCACTCTAAAAAAATGCTATTTTAATTTGATCCGTTTGAGAGAAACATTGAAGAAAAACACCTTTCTTTAAATTTAGGTAATTATATACTATATTAATGGTTTAAATTTTTTTTGTATTACAATATCCTTTGAATAGAAGAAATAAAGACAGACAATTATTAAATGAAGGACCAGTTTATAACTGCATCAACAAAAACAAATCTTTGTTCTTTAATTTTCTCGGACAATCTAGCTTTTGTGGCAAAAAAAAATAAAGAATCTATATTCAGATTTTAGACTTATCAAGTATAAATTATAACTTAACTAAGTTGATTATGCACATATGTGAATTATGAGAATTAAATACTTTTTTTTTAATGGGCCTTATTGTCTTAAAAGCGATTTTATGAGAAAACCAGGCAACGCTCAAAAGTGATATTACGCTCAATCTTTTATGCAGTAACGCTAATTGAATAACAAAAAAGCCTCTTTAATATTTAAAGTTTCTGAATTATGGTTGGTCAAACATTTGACCATTTAGCACATGGAAATTCTGTTGTTAACTTCAAAGTGTTGTTATTGAAATGAGGCAATCGCATTACATCGGGTGTCACATAAAATCGATGATTTAGTCAAGTTTGCTAATTATTAAAAGTATAGGTAAAACTTTCATATAAAAGAATCAATATAACTGAAA
The DNA here is from genome assembly GCF_022113875.1 of Hydra vulgaris. NCBI lineage: Eukaryota > Metazoa > Cnidaria > Hydrozoa > Anthoathecata > Hydridae > Hydra > Hydra vulgaris. The sequence continues at coordinate 63,721,066 of NC_061159.1, read as the reverse complement.
AAAAAACCTTGCTTAATCTAAAAATCATAAGCTGAAAAGACAAGTTTTTTAATTTGTGATTTTAGCTTATGATTTTGAGACAAATACTTAAAAAACTAAGCTATAACCACTCTATCGTAACAAAAGCATGCGTAAGCAAAAGCTATACGTGTTATTATTTTTTTTAAAAAAAAAGAACAATCAAAACCTCTTTTTGAAATTAGTTAAAATGGTACTATTGTATAAAAATAAAAATAAAAGCGTAATTTTCCACAAAAAAGAATCCAAAATTTTTGCTTTTGAAAGCCTTGATAAAAAATCTAAATTATGGTTAAAAGATCATTTCCGAAAGGGTTTTACTATATAAATATGGTTCTTTATTTACATTTAATTTGAAAATTTTTTGAACTTTAATTAGTCGTTTTGATTGTGTTACTAACATTTCAATAAAGTTTTCTTTTGTTCCATGGTCACTTGTTAAGCTGTATAACGTTTTAGAGTCAACTACCACTTTAAGTGGTTAGCATTCCCTGATATTACAAAGTAAAGGCCAGTGAGATCATTTATGAAATTTTACACTATTTCCTTTAAAACAGCACGGAGACTATAAGTTTGTAGAAATAAGAGGTTTGAAAGAACCTAAAATAAATTTCAAGCAGTAATGCATTAAAATAAAGACATGTAATGCATTAAAATAAATGCATTAAAATAAGGATATGTAAACCAATTTATAACTCAAAACAATGACGTTCAAAGAATTTTATTTTTGCTTCGGAAATGATACTTTGTGCTTTGTGCACACTCCAAAATTTAAGTTGTGTCAAGCTTTGTGCACACTCCAAACTTAAGTATGTTAACCAAAATACCAGTAAAAGATCACCCCCTCTATACCTTAAATGTGAAGGAATAATTAAAATATATTTTTACTATCTTATACTAAATTTAAATTCATGGACAGGCTTTAAATTTTCGCGTTTTTAATAAAATCCTGACCCGAATATAATAAGTAATTGAATATCGAATTCGTTTTTAAAAGTGATAAGTTAAAACAAATTTTGCTATAATATATTTAAAATAGTTATCTAATACAATATGCATAATAATTATTTATCTATCGCAAATTATTATAAGATAATGAATATACACGGTTACATTGATTTAAATTATTCGGGTTTTCATTTTATAAAAACGCAAAACCTAGATTAGCTCATTGGAAAAAAGTATCAACCGTTTAATAATAACGGTGCTGTTTTTTATCAAGTTTAAAGATAAATATAAAAAGATGATAAAGATTTAATTTATAAATATTTAGCATATTAAGTTTACTAAAAAGTATTTTAATTTTTTTTTTTTTTTTTTTTTTTTTTTTTTTGCGCACGCTTTCCACGAGAAAAGATGCGTTTTTTTATTGCTGCTAAAATAAGTTTTTATATTTTGAAATAATTCAAAAATGGCAAAATCTTTAACAATTGTAAAAGAATTTTTGGAATGTCATGAAAGCACTCTACTAAAAACCTTTGGAGAGAGATTTGATAAATTAGAAGAAAAATTTTACAACGAAATTGAAAAATTAAAAAACGAAAATGCTTTACTGAAGAGAGAAGTAGCTGAAGCTACTAAAGCAATGAATTTCCAGAATGAATATTATGAACAAACTGTTAAGAAATCAAATGACCTAAAAGTTAAACTCGATAATTACAACAAAGACAACGAGAATCTAAAATGCATCGAAATTATTCAAGATAAATTAGCCGAATTAGAAGATAGAAGTAGACGAAACAATCTTTGTTTTGATGGCTTTGACGAAAGAGAAGAAGAAACTTGGGAAGATAGCCAATCGAAAGTTAAAGAGTTCTTAAAGGAGAAACTCAGAATTAAAAACAACATTGCAATCGAAAGAGCACACAGGACTGGGAAGAAGCATGTATCTGGAAAAAGAAGAAGAACTATCGTGGTAAAGTTTCTTAACTATAAAGATAGAGAAATTGTATTAAATGAGTATAAAAAAAGAAAGCTATGGAATGAAAAAATATATCTCAACGAAGACTATAGCAATCGCACAATCGAAAAAAGACGATTTCTATTTACAAAAGCAAAAGAACTTCGAGCTTAGGGTAAGTTTGCTAAAGTTATATATACCAAACTTGTAACACGCGCTTTAGAAGTATAAGAAATTATTTTAAATCTTATTCAGCACACAAAAAATCATAACAACAAAAAATATAAAATGGATGAATATGAATCACTTATTTTTAACTTTAGAAACAAATACATTGGATCTGATGAAAACACAGATCCAGATTTTAATTATTTTAATGACTTAAAAGTAGTTTGTTTTTATCATTATGCTAAGAATTTTTTTTTAAAAATGGCGATGAAAACAAAAAAAATAGAATCGTCCATATAAATATAAGAAGTATGAACAAAAATTTTGAAAATCTTCGACATTTTATAGAAGAAACTAAAACCTATTTTGATATTATTTGCTTAACGGAAACTTGGTGTTCACAAAATGAGCATAATAATAACTCTAATTTCCATCTTAATTAATAATTTTGAAACAATTTTATTATAAAGACAATTAAATAAACGCGGTGGAGGAATTCTGATTTACGTAAAACAAAACATTGCGCATAACGTTAGGAATGATTTGTGCGTTTCTGATGGCGATAAAGAAATCGTTAAAATTGAAATTTTAAACAATAAAAGCGAAAAGTTAAAAAGCAAAAGCATTCTACTAAGATGTTGTTATAGACCACCTGGTGGTGCGTCAGAAAATTTAAGCTTATACTTAAAGCACAATATTTTTCATAAAGGTAACAGAGAAAAGAAAAAAAACTTTGTAATTGGCGATTTAAATATGGATTGCTTACGATATAGCGAAAACGAAAAAAATAAAAAAATTTTATTATGAAATATTTGTATCAGGAGCAATACCGCTTATCAACCGACCTACTCGAATAACAGCAAACTCAACCACCTTTATTGACAATATTTTAACAACAAATATATATGACAATGACATTCAAATAGGCATTATAAAATCAGATATATCAGACCATTTCCCCATTTTTCTAACAATTAACACAATTTCAACTCCTAACATTAATAAAAGTCAAACTATAAGAAAACGTATTTTTAACAAAAAAAATTTTGAAGCATTTAAATATCAATTATCATTGTTAAACTGGAAGCATATAAATTTTAATGAAGACATAAATGTAATCTATAATAAGTTCTTTAATACAATCTTCTCGGTGTACGATGCGAATTTTCCCGTTTCCGATATAACCTTAAAACCAAAAACCAAAAAAAAAAAGTAGAAAAAAACAAAACAAAAAAAAAAGTAGAAAAAAAAAAACAAAAAAAAGTAGAAAAAAAAAAGTAGAAAAAAACTAAAAAAAAATAACAAAAAAAAACAAAAAAAAAAGTAGTAAAACCAAAAAAAAAAAAGTAGTCCTTGGAATACCAAGGTTCTTAAAAAATCTTTAAAAATTAAACAAAAATTGTATATAAAACATTTAAAAGTCAAAATAATTAAAAGTCAAAAATTGTATATAAAATATTTAAAAGTCATAAAATATTTAATTTGTCAAGTCAGGTTTATCCTGCTACTGGTAACATGTATTCCAGTACAATCTGCTTCATGTCCTGCTGCCTTGTAGGATATGTCATTTTAGGCAATAACTAGGAGATGCAAACTTCGACATAAAACACCCCCTGCCTTGGGGCTCTTGGTTGAGTAAAGGCTAGAGATGGTGTCTCGATAAAAATACTCATCTTGGGCAGATGTTACATGCATCCGTTTTTGCTTGTGTCTCTGTTTTTATGACTAGGCAACTCATTCTATTATCTCCAAATGAGGGTACAGCTCTAAAACTCAGTTTTATGGTTCTGAGGCCGGCTGGTAGTCAGGTTTCCCGAACTCTGTGGTAGCTCTCAGAGAGTCTGATTCCATCAACAGCTGAAAAATATCAGAGTACTAACAGTGCCATGTTGCGCATGGATGGTGTCCCTGTTTGTACTTTTGGTGTGCATTGCTCAGGCCACGTTGGAGCCCTTTGTTACGGCTTAGGGTTTATTAGTGGAAATGAGGCAATTGCTTGAGCTATAGAACAGTGTACTGAGTGCTATCTATGTTTTGAGTCAAGTTCTTTAACAAATTTAAAAATGAATAAAAAAACAAAAACTATAAAACTCAAAAAACCACAGTCATCACCAAGTTCGCTAAACATCATTCACCAATATTCGTGGTCTTGGAAGTAACTTTTCTTCTATTGAGTCTTATCTCTTGCAAAGTTCACCAGACCTGCTTGCTCTTTGTGAGACTAATTTGAGTTCAGCTGTCTCATCTTGTGATCTTGATGTCGATGACTATCTTCCTTTAATTTGTAAAGACTCCAATAGTCACATGCTTGGCCTAGGCATTTACATTTATAAGAATTCACCCATTTGTCGGGAAACTAGGTTTGAATCCACAGACTACTCTTTTATGTGCTTTCGTTTAGCACCACTTCACTCTATCACCTTTCTCTTTGTTCTATATCGCTCTCCCTCATCCCAAGACTGCACTCTTCTTGATGTTATTTCTGATTATATTGACCAAGCCCTCATTCTTTATTCATCAGCCAATTTTGTTGTTGTCGGTGACTTTAATGTTCATCACACTGAATGGCTTGGCTCTGATGTCAGTTTCTCTGCAGGCATTAAAGCCCACAACTTTTGTCTTCCTCAATCCCTAACTCAAATATTCAACTTTCCAACTCGCTTTCCAGACAACCAGAATCATTTACCTTCTCTACTCAACTTATGTCTTGTTTCTGATCCTAGTCAGTGTTCAGTTTCTTCACACTCACCCTTAGGTGCGTTTTACCATGATTTGGTCTTTCTAAAATTATTATCTCATTCTTCTTTACCATTAGAATCCCCTTATCATCGTACATCTTACAACTACCTTTATGCTGACTGGGACTCTTTTCGTGACTTTTTTCGTGATGGCCTCTGGGTAGAAATCTTTCGTCTCCCTGTTGACAAATGTGCTTCTTACATAACTTCGTGGATTCCGGCTGGCATGGAATCCCTTATTCCCTCTTGACGATTCCAGGTCAAGCCTCACTCTTCTCCATGGTTTTCCTCACATTGTGCTGCTGCAATTGCCAATCGAAACCATTACTTCCATATCTATCAGCAAAAGAGTTTTCCAGAAAACAGACGCCCGGACAACGTACCTGTTATAGTCTTGCAGAAGTGTTCTCCGGAGCTGTCGTCTATCCTTTTAAAACTATTTAACAAGTGTTTATCAGAGTCTTGTTTTCCAGCCGGCTGGAAAGGAGCATCTCTTATCTTTGTTTTTAAAAATTCTGGAGAGCGATCTGACTCAACTAACTACCGTCCCATTAGTCTTCTTCCTATCATAAGCAAGGTTTTTGATTCTTTAATTTGCAAACATTTAATCTCTCATCTCGAATCTCATAACCTACTTTCTGGTCATCAGTATGGATTTCGATATTCTCGTTCTAAGGCTGATTTGCTATCAGTAATAACCGATAGGTTTTATCGCGCATTAGATAAAGGTGGAGATGTTAAAGCCATTGTTCTTGACATTTCTAAAGCGTTTGATAAAGTTTGGCATGCTGGTTTTCTACACAAGCTTTCTTCTTATGGTGTATATGGAAACATCTTTGAGATTATTGAATCCTTCCTTTCCAATCGTAGTATAAAAGTTGTCCTTGATGGACAGCACTCTTCTTCTTATTCTGTAACTTTAGGGGTTCCCCAAGGTTCAATCCTTGGCTCTATACTCTTTTTAATTTACATTGATGATCTTCCAGATATTCTCACATCTAAAGTGACATTGTTCGCTGATGATACTACCTTTTATTCTTGTCACGATAAAAAGCCAACTTCCTCTGATTGCTTGCAGGGAGCATCTGAGCTTGAAAAAAATCTCACTTCTGCTACAGCATGGGGCTTGCAGTGGCTGGTGGATTTTAATTCAGATAAAACTCAATTTTTTTCAGCCAATCGTTATTGCAATAAATTAGACCTTCCTATATTTATGATCGGTAATGTACTCGATGAGTCTCCTACTTTTCATCTTCTAGAATTAACTCTTACTTCTGATCTTTCTTGGAAACCTTATATCAAATCCGTTGCAAAATCAAAATCTGCTAAAGTTTCTTCTTTTTATCGAGCTCGTCACTTTCTTACTCTGGATTCTATTCTCTATCTCTATAAATCTCAAATCCGGCCTTGAATGGAATACTGTTGCCATATCTGGGGCGGATCTTCTGATGATGCCCTTTCTTTTTTAGACAAGGTGCAAAAACGCATTGTAAACATAGTTGGACCTGCTCTTGCAGCCAACCTTTAACCTCTGTCACATCATTGTAATGTTGCTTCTCTTTCTCTTTTCTACAAATACTATAATGGGCACTGCTCTAAAGAGCTAGCGTCTCTTGTGCCATCTACTAATATTTATTCTTGTGTTATTCGTCATTCAATTAAGTCTCATCCTTTTTCTGTTACTGTTCCTAAATGCTCCAAAAACTCTTATTCGTCTGGTTTTTTTCCTCGAACATCAGTTGTTTGGAATTCGCTTCCTTCATCTTGCTTTCCTGATTCATATAATTTGCAATATTTTAAGTCGTCTGTCAATCGTTATCTTGCTCTAAAATGTTCATCTTTTCTTTTCCATTATCTTCCAACACTAATTAGTGGTTGCTTGCAACCTTGTTGGAAGCGAAGATAATTTAATTAAAAAGAAAAAAAAAAATCTTATGCTAATTTACACAAAAAAAAAAAAAAAAAAAAAAAAAAAAACACAAACAAAGAAAAAAATTTACACATAAAAATTACAAAACTCTATTTGAAAAAATTCGCAAAAACCTAAAATAATTATTACTCTAATTTAATCACTAAATATAAAAACGACTCAAAACAAATATGGAAAATATTGAAAGAAATAACGGGAAAACAGAAAACCTGTTCAAATTTCCTTTTGAAAATGATTAAGTTAAACAATGTATGTGTATATGAATCAAATAAAATATATATCAACAAAAGTTGCGAAAAGTATTGGTATCCTCTATTAGGCTAGAAATTATCTAAATCTATACTAGAGTAGTATAGTTGTTTTAAAATAATTTAAAACAACTATACTACTCATTTATTCATAGCTATATAAACTATGCAAATATTGCCTGGGGAAGTACAGGTAAAAGTAAATTGCAACGTCTTTACCGCCATCAGAAACATGCAATGCGAATAATATATTTTTTAAATCTTTTTTTAAATACAAAACCTCTATTTAAAGATATGAATGTATTAAATGTTTATGAACTTAACTTGTACAATATTTTATGTTTTACGTTTTGTTGTATGAATAACCCCTTATTTCATGTTTTTAAAGATCTATTTACCTTTAAAGTAAAGAATAAATATAGTTTGCGAAATAATAACTATTTAAAAGAACCCTTTTGTCAAACAAAGTTTAATCAAGTTTGTATAGATTATCGAGCACCTTATATCTCAAATAAAATTGTACAATCTAATTTAGATTCATCTATCTCTTTTTTTCTGTTTTTAAAAACAAGTTAAAGAAAATTATTTTTTCTACGGGTAATATATTGAAATATTTTTGAGATATTATTTTAACCATTTCTTATTTCAAATGTTTTGAATTCTTATTTTTTTATAAACTACCTGTACTATTCTCAAGGCCGGCGCGATAGGGGTGTGTGTGTGTGGGAGGGAGGGGGGGAAGGTGTGACACCCCCCCTCCTCCTCCATCAATGATTTTTAGTTGGCAAACTGGACCCTTAGTCGGCAAATTGGACCTTTTTAGACTAGTTAGTCGGCAAATGTCGACCCTTTCGATATAGGTTAGACAGTCGGCAAATGTCGTCATGACAGTCGGCAAATTTTGGAAAACGAGTACCTTTTTTTTTTTTGAAATAATGTATAAAAAAAAAATAATCTCTTTCTTTGTTATGTTATTTTTTTCTTTGTTTGTGTTTTTTTTTTTTTTTTTTTTTTTGCAACAAAGCAGTAAACTTGTTGTCAGAACCTTATAAAATACAAGCAAGCAAAATAAAGACAAGTATAACATGCAAAGACAAGTATAAATGCAAAACAAAGACATGTATAAGATGAAAAAATAAAAGTAAAATTCAAAAATAAAAAGTAATAAAACCCAAGTCAAATAACAATTTTTAAAATATCAAAAGTATCTAAGTATATTTTCAAGTGAAAAAGTACATTTTTTAAGATAGAGCTTGAAAAGATAAAAGGATGTTGGTTGATCGTGAATTCGCAGAACAATACTATTCCATAGGTGGGGTCCACGATAAGCAAATTAAATTTTATGTGACAAAACGGCTCATTTTAAAAATTTATGTTTCTCATATCGTATTTGTTGTTAGGTTTGAGTTTGAAAATATTACTAAAAGCGGTAGGGGATAAATTATTTCTCCATAAATATACAAAACATAAAACTTTAAATACATTGAGCTCAAATAGATTTAATAATCTTATTTCAGTAAAAATAGGTTTTTGTATGTGTAAAACGATCAGCATAGTTAATTATGCAGATCGCATGTTTTTGACGACGATAAAGAAGTTTTAATTTACTTTTAACAGTACTCGCCCAAGCAGTGTTAGCATAGTTTGTGTAACTTTGGATAAAAGAGTAATAAAGTTGACTTAAGCAATTTTATAAGGTAGTTACGAGCTTTATATAGAATCCCAATGTTTTTTGAAATGTTTTTTAATAGTAACATAATAAATATGTTGATTCCAGGAGATGTTTTCATCGAGATAAACGCCTAAGAATTTTGTAACGAAATCATTTTTTATTTCAAATTCGTCTATATAATATTGTGGCAAGTTTGTTGGTAATAATCGCTATTTTGCATACGAATGGAATAGAGTCCATTTGGTTTTATTAATATTTAAAGTTAGCTTATTACATTTAAACCAGTTTGATATATGTTGTAGTTCTTTATTCATAGTGGTAAAGAGTTCATATATATTACTGTTTGAGAGAAATAGATTGGTATCATCTGCGTACATGATACTTATAAAGTTGGAAGCTTTATTCAAATCATTTATATATATATCAGGAAAAGTAGGGGTCCGAGGGTTGAACCTTGAGGAATACTGCATACGATATCAAGATAATTTTTTGATAACCATCGTTACTAATTACAAATTGTTTTCTTTTTTTAAGTAGCTCCTAAACCATTTTAAGCAGTACCTTTAATTCAATAATATTTAATTTTTTTCAGTGAAATATAGTGATCTACAGTGTCGAAAGCTTTTGATAGGTCAATGAAGATACCTAACAGGTACTGTGATTTTTCAAAAGATTTCGAGATTTTATGCACAAACTGGATTATTGCATGCTCCAATGAGTTACCTTTTTTAAAGCCAAATTGTTTGTTATATAGGAAGTCATTTTTGTTGATATGTTTTTATATTCTGTTAGACATTATTCGTTCCAAAATTTTTGAAAATACCGAAAGAACACAGATAGGACGATAGTTGCTAATATTCGATATATCTGATATTAAAAATAGGAGTAATTTTAGCAACTTTTAATTGTTCTGCAAATTTTACTTGGTTAATAAAAGCTTTAAAAAATTTAAAAAGAACATGTTTTAATATATTAAAACATTTTATAATTACATTTCCATTAATTTCATCTGCTCCTGTTGCTTTGTTTCTTTTCAAGGAATTTAAAGCTACTTCCCAGCCAACATTAACAAACGGGTACACTAAGGTTTTTGTCTGGGCTTATGGGAACTATATGGTAATAAAATCAAGCATATTTGCTCGTTTGGGTTTTATCGGGTTTTTACCAAGGCTGAATAATCTGGGGATTTAACGGGTTTTCCATAAGGTTCTCAAAAGGTTTAAACTGATAATTAAAAAAATCATTACAAAACTTACACGATGGTTGCCATTTATAAATCGTATTGTGCGTAAAATAAGATTTAAAGTTTAACTTTTATGCATTATATTTTTTGTATACATTATATTTACATTGTAAGTAAAAGAAAAAAAAAAATTTTTTGATGTATTTTGTCACTGTGAAACTCCATTAAAAAGACGTTGTTTTAAAATTTCATTTGTTTATTACCATTATGAAAGAATTTTTTTATATATATTTTTTAAATAAATTTACTAAGTTTAACATATTTGTTGAACATATGTTCCAAAAACTATTAAACATGTAGTAAATATTCCATTGAGACACTGTTTGCATTTTTAAAATGATCGAAATATAAAGTTATGTTTCTGCAAGTAATTGTAACAAATGGTTTGAGTTTAATTAAAATATTGGTATAGTCAGACACATTTAAAAAGAGCTAACAGGCGAATGAAATGTAATGGATAGGTAATATTTAGGGAATTAAAAGCTTTTAAATTGTTTTTACAGAGCCACTCTTTTCCATTGATTTTTCTATATTTTATGCAAGCAAAATGGCTGATGTTAATGAAGTTTACCCATCTTCAGATATAAATAAAGATAAAATTAGATGTTTAAATGCAAAAAAATAGCTTTTTTGTGATGCATCAACCTCATTTTTTATTCATTAGTATTTTTTGATTTTATTTAAAGTTGTACACTTGCAATATTTACAATAATTTCATAATATACATAATAATAACTTATACTTACAATACCTATACTTGTAAATACTTGTAATATAATACTTATGTTTATAATTCTGATAAAATTGTTATTGATATGAACTTTTGCATTCAAACTTTAGTTATAAAACTTTATTTTAATTTAATAACTTTAACATAAATAGCAATAACTAAAAAAATATAATAGTTATTATATAGATTATAACCATATGCTTATTTATTATAATTGATTTAAAGTAAGTTAAAAACGGTAAAATGTTAAGTTCCAGGCAATAGGTCCTATATGATATGTATCTTATGTATATCTTTTATTTTGCAGCATGTTCAAGAATATTTTTGCATGGTGCACTCTGACTGTTGACATTATTTGCATACTGATATGAGTAAAAGTGACTTCAACAACCAGAATGTATTTTTGATAAATTTTTGTAATAACAGGTTAGTGAATATAATTATAATAATAATGGTAATAACTTTTTATTGTTAGAACTAGTGAGATACTTATGTATAATAGAACTGCGTTAACTTTGGGGGACAAATATAATTATTTGAGTAAATATTACCGTTGTTTATAACCTTAATTAGGGTAATGTAAGAAAATATTATTTTTATCTAAAGAATATTCGGCAAAAGTCAGTATTTCCTAAGTATAAAATATTATTAAAAAACATGTGTTTAAAAAAATCTATCATAAAATAAAAAAATAAGTATTTGAGTATAAAAAAAACACATTTATTATTATAATGTATATACATCATAATAACTATGTTGTCTATAAAGTAGAATAATACATTATAAATATTTTATATAAAAACATATAGAAATTTGTTCAATGAAAATATAAAATAGTGACAAAATTTAAACATACATGCAAAAAATTTTTAAATAAAATTTGTGAAAAGCTATTGCTATTTATAAATGTTGACGTCAGAGCCTAGGCCTAGGACAATATTTGGGGACCCAAATTGGTTTATTAGAAATTTGTTTAAAAAGTGGTGCCCAAAAATCTAATTTTTAATTATCTTAAGGAGACCAACTATCTTTTGTTCAAAAAGAGTACACTTTGCGAGTATTTCATAGGTGAAAAAAAAAAGGAAAAAAACGATAAAAACTTTATTTTCTTTCAAAAATATATTTTTCTTCAGAGTGAATTTTTTTTGATAAATGAGGATGTTCGTCTAATAATGTAGTCGCATCCGATCATATTAAATTGCATATTAAATTTGACTGTTAAGATAATGTTTTTACAGAAAGTTGCAACTTCTCACTGCTCCAATAATCATTCCTTAATGAAAATACCCTTTCAAAAGCAGCATTAGTGCCTGGACAACATAAAGAAATTTCTATTAAAACCTTTAAATTTTATTGTCGGGTATGTTCTACTCTAAAATGCCGTAAAATTTCTATCTATTCTTTGTCTCTTCTAAACTTACTCTTCGAATTTCTTCAAAGAGAAAATTTTCATTAATAACAATATCTTTTACTTCCTTCATTACAAATTAGACTGCTGAAGAAACATCTTTCCATTCAATTTTTCTATTTTTAAGGGTCCATTTGAAACAATTCAATGCTCTAAAGTTCATTATCCATTCTTCGATAAATTCATAGCAAATTTTGTAAAAATTTTTAACTTCTTTTAAAAGTTCATTTTTTATTCCGGGATTGGAATCTTCCAAAGCTGTCAGTTTTAATATAGGCTTAAATATAGCCTTTAATATTGTATGTAGTAGTGTATGTATATATTCTTTTGTTTAAATTTGCCTTTAATTTACATTTTTATATTTTCTCTGCAAAAATTTAAGCATTTAAGGTGGTCACACCTTCACTTTTAATACACCTTCACTTTTATTTACTATATCTTTAAAACCTTTTCGCTCTGCACGAAGCAGCTTTCTTTTTTGTTTTATTGTGTTAAGCAACTTTTTTTCCATCATGTTTATTCTTTCTTGGTCAATTTTAGTTCAGTACTGAGGCAAATGTACCTGGTGTAACATTTAAATATTCAAATATGTTTAATACACCTTTTGACTATAGATTTCATAAAACAATCTACAATTCCAGAAACTTCCATAGATCCAACAGAACCTTCGTGATTATTTAAACAATCATGGGTTTCCAAAAAATTTTCATAAAGTTTTGGATCACTATCTTTTTTTGATTCCCATGATGTACAGGCATTGCATATTTTTAAAAGAACTCGATAGTCAACACATTTCCCTGAGTCACTAGCATTAACAGTAACAACACCATTAAGTGAGAAATGACCCCTTTTTTGGCAAGTTCCATCACAGGAAACAACAACATCAGCTATTACATTAATATCAAAATCATTTGGTTGGATATCATTGTTAAGAAATTGAAATTAATTTGCTGCATTTTTCACTTTTACATTAGCTCCAATTTGATATATGATATGAATTTTATCTTAAACATCATTAAATGCTTTTATGTTCATTGGAGGAGGTAAGTTCATTAAACCACAAAATTTTTCCAAACCAGAATGACTTTTTCCAATCTCTCTCATTACAACAACAAATCTACAATTTATTTCAAATAGTGACATTCCTGGACCTTGCTTTGCTAGAATAAAAAGACTGTTTCCAATTACATGAAGGTATTGCACAAGAAATGTTTAAAAACACTGCCAAGCCTTTCTTTTTTGATAAATCAGCTGAGATTTTAATTGAATTGTTATGGCTTTAAGGACAATGTCCAATCAAAGTAACAACTGATTTTAAAATGTTTGTGTCAATAAGTATAAAGCATGAAGGCAATTTATTTGAAACATTAATTTTTGCATTACTATTTTTACTGCTATGTCATAACTTTTTTGAAGATGTTGATGTCAAGATTTTTGATTGAGTTAAGTTAGTGATTTCCGATTGAGAAGTTAAATTAATGCTAGTTGTTGATACTGAGGAAAATTGATTTCCTCTAAAGTATTTTTTTTTTTTGAAAATCCTGTTACCACCTGCTTTCCTTCTTAAATTTGAATCACATTTAATTTTTCCCAAATTAAAAACAAGCACAAAGCAAATAAAGTATAACACGAGGCTGATTGTTTTTCTATAAGTAATATATGTAAACATAGTAATTGTACTTAAAAGTCATGGCTTATTTAGAAAAATAAACAAATCAAAAGTCTTCATTGATGAAAATATTTTTTCCTTTCAGATAAAAAGATTTTTTAAGAATTTCTGTTTTATCTTTGAAATCCAAGAGTTTTAGTACGATTGTTCTTGGCTTTTTTGCCAGTTCTGTGAGCTCGTTCTATTTTAACACTCTTTACATCTAGATAATCTTCTAATAATTTTTTTACCTTTGATTTGGTCTCTTCCCAGCTTTCGTTTTCATTCTCTTTTACACCGTCTATTCTTAAGTTATTTTGTCTCGAACGATCTTCCATTTCCCTTAACTTGTTTTTTATATTAAGGAATTCCGAGTTTAGTTTAGTTGTTTCACTACCAGATGGATTTATCATTTCCTGATAACTAATTGCAGTTTTTATTTTAGCATCAACAAGCTGTTCATGAAAAATTAAGCTTAATTTATTTCTTCAACATCTTTTATTATTGACTTAACTCGTTCGACATTGTCGATTATATTTTTTTCAATTTTATCTAAGCGGTCATGAATTATTTTTGTGCTTGAACTTACAATGGCTAGAATGTTTATTTCTTGTTGCTTTAAGATTTCTTCAAATTGTTTTTTGTAATCACTAAACATCTCCTTCAATATTTTTTTAATCTCATCTCAAGTAACTGCCATAATTAACTTAAATGATTGATAAAATCTCAATTCAATTATTTTGATAAAATCTTATTACATAGTTACTAAAATGTATCAGTTTGTATTTTTTCTGTAGTTTTATTATTAAACTATTATTTAAAACTTTTTTTTTTTAATAAAAACTTTTTAGATTAAAACAAAATTTACGCAATAAAAAAAACCCGTCCGTTCACTTCAGAAGGCGAGCAAAAAATTCAAATTGCCGAACTGTGTAATCTTTGTGCAGTAATTTACAAACCGGTCTTTAAATTTTGCAATAAAATCAAAATGATGTATTTTTCAGATTCCATGATTCCATTATACATACCCGACGGGCATTTGTTTTTAAAAGTTACGTTCTAAATGTGTTTTAAACGTCTTTTAAACGTCTTTTAAACATTAATGTTTAAAAGGCGTTTTAAACATTGTTTTAAACAGTTTATAAATAGTTGTTTAAAACAGTCTTTTAAACATTAATGTTTAAAAGACGTTTTAAACATTGTTTTAAACAGTTTATAAACAGTTGTTTAAAACAGTCTTTTAAACATTAATGTTTAAAACAAAAACGTTTAAAAGACGTTTAAAACACATTTAGAACGTAACTTTTAAAAACAAATGCCCGTCGGGTATTTGCATATTTTATATTTTATTTTCTTAAAGTTGTTTAATCACCATGAAAAATTTCAAGTCAAAAATAAAAACGATTCAAAAGTTATGAAAAAGTCAGTGAGAACCTAAAAATGTATAAATTAGTTAAAAATCTGTAAAATAGGTGATTCTAGAGAATCCCGAAAAATTTACAAAAAATTTTTGGAATTTTATTTTTTAATAGTTAGTAGGTCACAATAGAAAATTCCACGTCAAATGTATCAACTTTTAAAAAGTTATTCAAAAGTCAGTATGACCCCAAAAAAATATAAATTTGTAAAAGGCCTTAGTCTGTAAAATAAAAAAAATAGTGAAATAGATTCTGATCATTCCCGACTGATTTAAAAATAAATAAATTTGGAATTTTTTTTTTTATAGTTGGTTGGTCACTATGGGAATTTTGGTGCAATAACCAACCCAATTTTCCATACTTAAGCCTTACACCTTTTGTAAAAAAATCATCAATTTTTCCACTACAAAAAAGTTCAATAACGTTTGATCCGCATAACTTCAAAGGCCAAATGACCCCTCATTTTACATCTACAATTAATAACTGGAATGGCGTTAACCCTAATACCATCTTTTAATCCATTTTTAGGATTCTTAATTAGGGTTTTTCTTGTTTCCATAATCTGAACAACAGCAATTGTTCTATAAACCTGTTCTTCAGAATAAAGTAGAGCAGCAATAAAATTTTCAGGTTGGAGACAAAAAGAGTTTCTATAAATTATGGCCAATGTAATTTTGAACTTCAGTATCAATTGACTTTATATTTCAAACCAATTGACTTTATATTTGAAACTTTAGATTGCTCAAAACTAGCATTAAAGCATACTCGCTCTTTCTCTCTCTTCATTTTACTTGGGTCAATTGCATCATTAAGATGTAGATAACCAATATCTTGAAGTAGAGCATTAGCTACAGGGGCAGCTGCTTTATCTGATATTCCATATCTAATTATCTCTAAAGCAAATTTGAGATAGTGGGTAGTGTTATAGTACTTTGATCTAGTCTGATTTAATGATGAAATTGAAGTTTCACACTGTAATTATAGAAAAAAATACAACAAAACTTCCAGAAATTAAAAATCATAACAATTAAAATTTTACATTTAATTGTATTAACATTTAAGATGCTCTAATTAACTTTAGAGCATTATATTTAAAAGAATTAAGAAATTTAAGAATTTTCTCCCTTTGGTCTTTTAAATAGGAGCGCTCTTCCAAAGGAACCTAAATAAATAGTTCTGGTTTTAAATATTATTTTCAATTAATTTGTGTAAAACGTATTACTATCTAAAAATATAAAAAATAATAATAAAATATAAAAAAATTTATCAATAAAAATTAAATAAGTTGTTTAAAGTTTAATTTAAAATAAATTACTTTAAATTTGTTTAACTTACTTTTGTACTACCAACACAACTACAGTAAAGATGCACATTTGAACAACCTGAGCATTTGATATTCCTGTCATCACAAGGAAAAACTTCAAGCTTGCAGTTACATGCTATCAGATCAAAAAGTTTTTCTTTATTTTTTTCAAACAATTTTTTGGTCAAAGGTTTAATTTTAATTCTATTCCAAGAAATAACATTATTATAAAATCTTAAAAGTTTAACAATCAAACATTTTTCAGGTAACAAAACTAATTTGGAATTGCAATTGAACCATACAGAGGCGGATGAAAATATCTTGGGGCCCGGGGCTATTTTTGTTTTTGGAGGCCTTTTTATAGAGCAGAGCCTAAAAATGACATAAAAAAAAGGGAAGGTCCTCTAAAATTTTTTGGGGCCCCTAAAACAGCGGGGCCTGGGGCTATAGTCCCCCTAGCCTCCCTTGATCCGGCAATGGAACCATTTTTCTTTTAAACTACAAAGCGTTCTTTGAATAATAACATTTTTGTCTTTAATACCATCTAAATCTTTTAATTTGTAGAAAAATCTTGCTACATCACCATAAGTTGCTAGATCTGTAATAAGAAGATCAGAAGGGCTACCACCATATAAATTACACCGTCTTGTACTTTTTACAGGAGGCATTTTTTTCTTATTGTAATAAATTAAGTTTGTTAATATAGTTAATATATATTAAAGATTTTATAACTCCTTAAAAATAACATAAAAACGCTTTTGCAAGGTTCAATCTACAATTTGATACTCTACTTTTTGGTTTATTTACATTTTTTTAAGGCCGGATGTCATAATACACAGGGTGTCAACTCAAAACAAACTTAAAAAAATGTACAAAACTATTTTTAAAAAACACAATTAAATAACTGGAAAATGTGTTTTTTATAATCATTGAATCAATTATGCACAAAAAATATATTTTTCAGTTTTTTTAAAATAAATTACTTTAAATTTGTTTAACTTACTTTTGTACTACCAACACAACTACAGTAAAGATGCACATTTGAACAACCTGAGCATTTGATATTCCTGTCATCACAAGGAAAAACTTCAAGCTTGCAGTTACATGCTATCAGATCAAAAAGTATTTCTTTATTATTAGAAGGCCTTTCAAAACAGTCCTTTCTAGTTCTTTCAGTTTATCCAGCAGAGTGAACACCCCGATATATCCAATAAAAATGGCAACTTATAAGAAATTATTTAAGTTGGAATTTTAATGCTTATTTTTAAAATAAAAAAAGCTTCTACTCAACTTTAAAACTTTTTTCGCTAAAATTCTTTTATAAGATAATTACTCCAGCTTGAAGTGATAAATTTCCAGAAATTGCTGGTGTCTAATGGGCAGTTGAATTATTAATAACACTAAACCTCTTTTGTTTTTCATTAGTAAAATAAACTTTTATTTTAACTTTGTCAAACAAAGTTATTAAAATAAAAAACTTTATTAAGATGCACGTAAAAAATATATATTATTGGCTATAAATTCAACTTGTTCAGATTTGCAAAGAAGTCAACAAAATAAGGAATTTTGTGAAAATAGTTACTTTTGTCAAAAAGTGCTTAAATGTGTGGTTTAGACTTTTGATTTAAAAATGTTTTCAAGTTATCGCGAAAATAAAAAAAACATGTTTAAAAACTTTGCCTCTAGACAACCCCTTCACATCAGTGTGAAATAACATAATATTATTGAATGCTACGTAAAGCACAACCTTATACGATAATCACGGCATTTACAATGTTTTTCAGAATTTCTTGAAATTCTTGTAGCAAAGATTTAATTGCTAATTGTACAGTGAGTTTCGATGACAGCCGGCCATAAACCTAAAGATCATATAAACAGAGTAAATAACTTTTAATTAATCAAAACGTTTTTATTAAAATTTTATCAAATTTATGGCTTTAAATTGTTTGCAAAAGTAAATAAAATATAATTTCTTTAAACATTTCAACTTAGTAATACAGTATAAATCATTTTAGAGAATTATAGTGATAAAATTATAAACTGAACCAAATTACACCAGAATGGAGTATAAAAGAGATTTTTTTTTTTTGAGGCCCTGGAAGTGCTTCAAGCAATTTTTAATTACACCAAATGTCACTTAAAATGTTACCTTAAGTCATACTCTGCAAGACTACACTTTATTATTTAAAAAGAAATGTGTTGTTAGAACTGCGAAGCTCAAAGAATAAAAAGAAAAGCAACCAGCCTTGTCCACCCCTTGTCCAGCCTCGTCCACCCCTGTTCCTGAATATATTTGTGTTAACAATCTTTAATATTTACTGAATTTTAGTATTTCGCCGTTATATCATTTGTCGATTTATAATTTAAAGTTTGAAGTTAAAATCATAAAAATAAGTGAACAAATAAAAAAAAAAACTAAAAAACACATATACCTTCTTTTTTTAATGAGCTGCTAAATAGACCATTTCCCATTACCTTGTAGAAACCATATAATAAACTTGTAAAACGATAAGTAATATGTTAATACCAAGAAAATATCTTTTTAATAATATATATAAATTTAATATATATAGACCCATAGTAAGGTTAAAAAGACCCGTTGTAAGGTAAAAAGTAGTTCTAGTTTTAATTGCTTTTAAAAACTGCTTTAGTTACTTTTAGATTATGTTGTTGAACTATTCGATGTACATAATGATCTGTTAAATAAGTATTATATATATTCATATATTAAAAACTTTATTTTTATGGTTAACTAGTCACTGAGATTAGCATTAAATGCTGATTAGGGATTCCAGAATCATACAACCTAAGTTGAAAATAAAATATACAAAAAAACATGGTCTCAGAAATTGATCATTTTTACAAAATTAAATTTTTTTAAAAATATGTTTTTGTACACAAGTTTATGTCTACACCATAAATCAAAAGAGAATTATACTCAAAAAAAGAAGAAATAAAAACAAGAGTCACTTGATCTGAAACCACCTAAATTACTTTAAAATTAGATATACATAATTAAAAATAAATTTAAAATGGAAATTTTATAAAAACTAAAAAATCAGAAAAATAAATAGTAAAAGTATTCTCAAAAGTTTTATTTTTCGTGAAATTTCATTTAACCACATTTTTGAAACTCTTGTTAATACATCTGCTTTGTTTTTAGAAGACGGAACCCACTTCATTATGATGTTCGTACTGTATTTCTTTATTAAATCACGCAATAATGAAAGTCTTCGTTTGATAAGCATTTTTAATAGTCCATTTGATCGAACCCTATGACTTTCAGTCAGCACACTTTTCAACCATCCATGAACCAAGTCGGTAAATATCATTAGGTTCTTGATGTCCCACTTAACAGCTAGGTTTATTCCACGCACCACAGTATATAATTCGGACGTATTAAAATGCATGACATCATTTATACTTCGTAGCCATGCTGCATCCTCAACTATTACGCCGTTATATTCAATTGCAACACCCATTGCAATACTACTAACATCACACCACAATATTGCTCCATTTTGAATACCATCATTATTCCATGTCCCTTTTACAGGATCACTAGCTTCCAAACGGCGCATTATTTCGACCAACCATGACTGTGCTTGATCTCCTATTAGATTATCTTTAGCATCTCCATGACTATAACGTTTTGTAAAACTGCAGGCAATTCTGAGCCAGTTTCTAATTGGATAGTGTCCAATAAAGTGACCACATATTGAAAACAATCTCTAACGTGTTATTTTTTCATTTTCGATGTCTTCTGACTTTGAAATGATATTGCCGCGTTTCCAACAAAGCACTTTATAATCGTTTCTAAATATTTGCTAACCCAAAACTCGTGCACCATCACATTCTTCCGGCTCTTTTTTTAACAAACCATACCGTTCCAAATAATTTACGACATTTTCAACCGATCTCTTTTTCAAATCAACGATTATGTCGTCGATATAATGGTCAGTTGCTTCACCAATAACTGCATCAAGACTTAGCACTTTGCCTAAGATTGACGACATAATCTTTGAAAGAAATTACGACATATTTATACTAAGCATTTGTAAACGCTGTTAAATTATAATAGCGTTTACAAATTAGCTATTAACACTAAGTGTAATAACTTTTAAAATTATGCTTTACTAGTATTAGTCTCGACGCAACGTGTAACTTTTTCTTGGAAATGAAGTAGACATTACAAAAACTACTTAAATAGTTTAACATTTAAATTTTGAATGAGAAAAACTTTACGTGCCTTTCTAAAAGTGCTTAAAGTGTCACATTTGGGCCCTTAATTCGTACTGATGACGTCATTTTGAATTTTTTTTTTAAAAAATCAAACTAAATAAAACATATTTTCGTCAAAAGTTAGATAAACTCTTAAGAAAACCTTATAATAAATAGTAAAATCTTGAAAAAAACTTACGTGCCTTTCTGAAAGTGCTTAAAGAGTCAAATTTGATTAACTTTATTGTTCTGAGAATAATTTTAAAAATAAGTTCTTATCAAATTCAATATCGAGGACCTTTTTTATGGAAAAATTTTATTAAAAACTTTAATAATAAACACTACTTTTTAGAAAAATTAAAAACAGTTTCTAAAAGAATCTTACTTCAATTTTTTTTTTTTTTTATTCCGTGAACACTTTAGCGAACGGACGTGTTTATTATTGGCTAATAAAAATATTACTCAATTGCTCAATTAAAAGAAATTATGGATATTCACGAAAACACAATAATGAAGTTATTTAGCGATAGGATTGATAAATAAGAAAGCAAAATATTAGTTATGCAGTAAGAAAATAAAAATTACTATCGGATATAGATGTTTTTAAAAAAACAACAATGCCATATCAATTGAACGATACAAAAATGAATTTAGGAAACGATAACGTTATTTAAGATAAGTTGGCTGAACTTGAAGATAGGAGTCGCCGAAATAATTTGAGATTTAATGGTATAGAAGAAAAGGAAATTGAAACCTGGCAAGAAACTGAAGATAAAATAAAAGAACTTTTAAAAGATAAATTGGGACTAAATGGTAATATTGAAATTGAAAGAGCTCATAGAGTTGGAAAAAAGGAGTTGGGTGATAAAAGGAAAAATAGAACTATTGTTGTAAAATTTTTAAGCTTTAAAGACAAGAACGCGATTTTGGAAAAGTTCGTAAAGGCTAAACTCTGGAAAGAAAATGTGTTTATAAATGAAGATTTTAGTTAACGTACTATGGAAATAAGAAGAAAGTTATTTGCGGGTGCAAAAGAGCTACGAAGAAAAGGAAAGTATGCTAAGGTAACTTATAATAAATTATTCACACGCGATTTTAAGTAAATTTTATTTTCATTTCATAGTTATAAAATTATTTAAATTCTAAATTCTAAAATGGATTCAAACCAACAAAATAGTTTCGAGTCAAGTTTATTTAACTTTTTTCAAACTAATGATTTTTTACTTGATAATGAATCCGATCCTGACATAAATTATTTTAGTGAAGCAAGTGCTCTGCAAAACTGCTCTTGTTTTTATAACAATGAATTGAAAGATTTTCTTAAAGGAGATTTTCTTTATGTTATTCATTTTAATATAAGTAAAATTTTGATGATTTTCATAGTAATATAGAAGAAACTTCTAATATTTTTAACATAATATGAATTTTAAGTATTAAAACTTCAACTAAAAATACCAAAAATATAATTTTAAGTTGTTGTTATCACCCACCAAATGGCGTAGTTAAGAATTTTAATGCATTTTTACATAATTATATAATTAAGAAAAGGAAATTAAACTACATAATTGGTGATTTTAATTTAAATTGCTTTGAATACCATACTAATAATAACATTAAAAAAATTTACAATGGCATTTTTGAAATTGGAGCGATACCGTTAATAAATAAGCCTACCAGAATATCATCAACATCATCATCTATATTAGAAAATATAATTACAACTGACGTTTTTAACTTATCTTTAAAAAAAGTTATTATTAAAAGTGACTTCTTTGATCACTTTCCTATTTTTTTCTCCATAAACACAGACATCAAAATAATTCTACACCAAAATAAACCTTTCATTAAACGTTTTTTTACGGAAGCGAGTTGCATTGCTTTTAAGGAACAATTATCTTTACTTCATTGGAAACACATACATTCTAATGATGCTAATTTAGCCTATAATTTATTTTTAAAAACATTTTTTTTTAATTATGATATTAATTTTCCTCAACATAAAATACTAAAAAAAAAATAAAGCTTTCACGTCACCATGGATTACAAAAGATCTTAGAAAAAGTTCTAAAGTTAAGCAAAAGTTGTATATAAAGTATTTAAAAACGAGAACATTAGAAAGATTTTAAAATTTATAAGAATTACGCTAAAAAATTTGAAATCCAAAGAAAAAATTAAAAAAAAAGATACTATATAAATTTACAAGAAAAATATAAAGAGAATTTAAAGCAAACATGGCAAATTATAAGGGAAATCACAAGCATTAAGAAATTAATAGCTAGCTCTCTACCTAGAACTATTAAAATTGATAATAAAATATTTTATGATCCGAGAGTGGTAGCAAATAAAATGAATGAATTCTTTACTTCAGTTGGACTAAATTTGGCAAAGAAAATTTCTAATATAAATAAAATAATAAACAAATGTAGTTTTCCTTAGTATTTTGTCTAAATTCTTTTGAATTGTCTTTTGATGAACTTGATAGAGCTTTTAAAATGCTAAAGCAAAATAAAGCAGTCGGTCCTGATGATATTAATGGAAACATTGTTATTTATTCCTTATTAATATTATGATATCATAAAAAATATCCTTTTTAAAATATTTAAATGTTCAATTCAACAAGGAATTTTTCCTGATGAATTAAAAATAGCTAGAGTTTCACCAATATTTAAAGGTGGAGACTTACTTAATGTTAGTAATTACCGTCCAATATCTGTTCTCTCTGTTTTCTCAAAAATTATAGAGAGAATTCTTTATAATAAAATTTTGAATCATCTTTCTCAAAATAATATCCTATAAAAAAATCAATATGGATTTAAAAAAAGTAACTCCACTGAACACGCTATACTTCAAACAACACAATATATTACTGAATCATTTGAAAATTCCAAGTTTACTTTAGGCATTTTTATTGACTTGTCTAAAGCCTTCGATACGATTGATCATAAAATTCTATTTAAAAAACTTAAATATTATGTAATCTCTGGCAATGTTTTGAAGCTTTTAAAAATTTATTTAAGCAGTAGAAAGCAATTTGTTCACTATGACGCATCATCGAAATCAAAATTGTTAGATATAACATGTGGAGTTCCCCAAAGGTCTTTCCTAGGACCACTACTATTTCTCATATACATAAACGATCTCTTTGAAGCATCTAATTTAATGTTAATTATGTTTGCTGACGACACAAACTTTTTTTATCTCATAGCAACATAGCGACACTATTTCAAAGTATGAACATAGAATTAATTAAAATTTCTGAATGGTTTAAATTAAATAAGCTTTCTCTTAATATTGAAAAAACAAAATGGTCTCTTTTTCATCCATGTTACAAAAAGTATCTTCTACCGAGTGAATTGCCTGCTCTTTCTATAGATGACATGCAAATTAAAAGAGTAACGGCTACAAATTTTTTACGAGTTTTTATTAATGAAAATCTGACATGGAAAAAACACATTGAAAACTTATCATCTAAAATTTCCAAAAGTATAGGAATACTATTCAAAATAAGAAACATGCTAAATAGACATACTTTAGTTCAGTTATACAACTCTTTTATTCATTGCCATCTAAAATATGCAAATGCGGCTCGGGGTAGTGTTAGCAAAACTAAATTAGAACCACTTTATCGACTTATTAATTTTAAAAATCGTTTTTATCATGCTAAGCTTCTTTTAAACGAAATGAATATTCTTAATATATATCAACTTAATATTTTTAATGTATTGTGTTTTATGTTTAAATGTAAAACACGCACATCTCCTATTTCTTTTCACAATTTATATTCATTAAAAGTTAAAAATAAATACAATTTGCGTAATGAAAATTTTATTCTTCAACCAGTTTTCAAAACTAATTTTGGAAAGTTTAGCATTTCAATTAGAGGAGCATTTTTATGGAACAAAGTAGTATTAAAACTTTTTGATTTTTCTTAAGAATGGAGCTTTCTCTTATTTAATAGAAAGTTGAAAAAAATTATTTTCTTAATTGAAAACATTCTTATATATTTTTAAGTTTGTTTTGTTTTATATTAATACTCTTAATATATATATAATGTTGGTGGCCAAGGGATACAAGTGAATCTCTGCCCTGTGCTGTTTTCTACTGGAAAAACATAACAACAGCTGAGTATATTTAACAAAAATACTTTAACTTTAAACAGCTGTATCTCAAAACTATGAAAATGTCACTTGTACCCCTTGGCTTCTGACCCACTCATATATATATATATATATATATATATATATATATATATATATATATATATATATATATATATATATATATATATATATATATATATATATATATATATATATATATATATATATATATATATATATATATACAAGTATAAATATTTGTATGTTTTTATAGAATTAAATGTGTAAAAAATTATATTTTTATTTAAGTGTGAATATCTATATATGAATTATTAGAGGATTATTTCTTATTTAAATCTGTTTAGGCAGCTCTCGATGACAAGATCTTATGATCTTCTGCGAGTGTCCGCGTTCTTCTTATTTTAACGCTAACAAAGTTTGTAACTTTTACTTTATGTATTTTATGAATCTTATTCATTCTTATATTGTAAAACTTATTTTAAATAAATAAAAAAAAAAAAAAAAAAAATTAGATTTTTATTCCATTGACTTTATTTTTTTTTTTTAAAGGAAATTTTTAAATAGAAGACATTTTTCTATTAACACTAAATATATTTTGTTATATGTATCAAATATATTTGTATTAGTATATTTATTATTAGACAAAAGTTATATATTCTTTAACGTTTTTTTGTATATTTTATTTATATTTGTTTATAAACAAGGGCAATTTAAACGGGGCTCGGAGATAAGACAGTCATTGTTTGCTCCAGCCATTTTTTATAAATGTAATATGTCTTTGTTGTAAATATATGAAACGACAAAAAAAAAATTATAAAATAAAAATAAATAAATAAATAAACTTTAGCAAAAATTATTGAAACATTTTTGTAAAATACACTCAAATTGGTCAGACTTAGAAGAAACAAAGAGTAGTAGGGGGCATAATTTATTTTGGGTCAACTCAAAAAATTTCCTGTTAACTTTCCTAATTATAACTGATCCTTTTTTTCCAAATAAATTTTTAGAATTAGAATTTTCTCAAAATAGTGTTAAATAGTTTTTTAAATTGTACTTTAGAAATCTATAATATTTTGGTAAATTATATTTGGTTTAATATTTTAAGTTGTATTAATCTACTTACGTCTATAAAGATCTTACAGACGTTTATATGGTATAATAAAAAAAAATTTCGAGTACAAGTTATATATACAAAGATAAACCAAAAAGTTAGTTCAATAATATTTTTCATAATAAGTGTCAACCTGGTACGCACTTAACATACTGCCTGACTAGTAGTTGGACTCTTCGACCTATTTCACTAACTGTTGAAACTACTGGAAAAAAAATGGTGCCTTTTAACGTTGCACAGTTGGAAATTGAATAGGCAAATATTAAAGAAGCGACATAATTCAAACAATATATCTGACAATGGGTTTTGTTACTAACACCCTTACAAAGAACTTTTTATTATATGAACATCTAAATATGGTAGATGGTGCCGGACAGAGCAATTTGGGGGCCCTAGGC
The DNA here is from genome assembly GCF_022113875.1 of Hydra vulgaris. Lineage (NCBI taxonomy): Eukaryota > Metazoa > Cnidaria > Hydrozoa > Anthoathecata > Hydridae > Hydra > Hydra vulgaris. Next base: position 63,694,791 of record NC_061159.1, on the reverse strand, counting down.
GGACACGGATGTGGTGGTCCCCCCCCCCCCACATATATTTGTTTTTCTTCAATTTTTAAGTAATTTTTATTATTAATATTTATACAGGAAATCATGATAAAATTGATGTAAGTACTGTATATTTTACTACAATCCCATTTAAACACGAAAATGAACTTTATAAATTATTGCAAAGCCACTTTTCGTATCATTGATTATCTCATCATACTTCAAATTAGTACTTATTTCATGTTCAATGCTCAATAACTTAATAAAAAATCAATGACTAATTGACAGTATATGCAAGGTTAGAAAGATTATAATATAAACTGTTAAAAAGTTTACTAAAAAGGTTGGTACTACAATTTTTATGCATTAAAAGTAAAAAATTTATCACAAAAGTACAAATTTTCAACTTTGATTTAGAATTAAAAAATTATTTCAATTTACACCTTTTCCATATTTTGATGTTTTTTCGTTTATAGCGTCTACTAACTACCCTGAGAAGTGTGGCTGCAATGATCCGCAATTTTGAGCGCTAAATAATTTTGAAGTAATAACAATTTTCAAATGTGATAAAATGTTTATTTTTACTTTGTAAGCATTTTATTGTGAATTAAGGTGACTGATGAAGATGATTTAAGACAAATGGTAGAAGGTTTCGAAAAATCTTTTCGAAAATTTAGATTGTTAGTTTAAATAGTATACTGATACTCGAGTCAAAGTAAAATACTGATAATCGTCAAAGTAAAATACTGATAATCGTCAAAGTAAAATACTGATAATCGAGTCAAAGAAGACCAAGTCAATTTATTAAGAAAAAGATTAAAGCTAACTCAATAAAACAAAGTTTGTTGCACTATGATAAAAATTTTTTGAATTTTTTATTTTCTTATAAAAATTGTATAAAATTGCCTTAAAAGAAATATTTTTTATTTTTTTTACATTTTAGAAATAAGTACACAAAAAAAATAATACTTTGATATCGTTTGTTTTGTGGCTATCAGAAACCGCTAGAAATTTTTAGAAAAATTCTAAAATAGCTTTAAAATGAGAGAAATCGTTCAAGCAAAATAGTTATGAAGCGATTTTCAATAAATATTCCTTATTCCTTTTTGAAATTTGAAATGAATTGAGTTTTAAATAAGATCTTGGAATAACAAAACTATCAGATGAAAATTTAGTGGGATATTTATGAGATATTTCGGTAAAGTAAGACTGAAATATATTAGGAGATAACGCATGTTTTGTTTTAAACGTAAATAGCATAATATATTAATATATTAATATATTATATAATAGCATATATATTAAGTTTGTAAATATTAAGCACATTAAGTTTCTTTAAAAGAGATTCACCATTAACAGTTCTGTTAACGCCAAAAATAATCCTACAAGCATGTTTTTGTTTGCTATAAATTTTTTTGAGCTTCCCATAATTGGTACTTGCCCATGCAAGATTACAATAGGAAAGATAACTATGAATAAATGAGAAATATATAATTTTTAAAGATTCCGTATTAAGAAAAGGTTTAACTTTATATAGCATTGAAATATTTTTGGAGATTTTATTTTCAATAGATCTAATATGATATTTCCATGATATATTTTCATCTAATATCACTCCTAGAAAGTTAATAGTTGACTCTCTTTTAATAACTTTTTTGTTCATAAAGAGATCAGGTAGTTTTAAAAAAAGGTTATCATCTTTACTAGGTTTGTGGAACAACATAAATTTAGTTTTCCCAACATTTAATGAAAGTTTATTATTCGTAATCCATTCATTTATTTTTAATAACTCTTCATTAAAACTTCTAAACAGATCTTTAATATTTCTGTTAGAGTAAAAAAGATTTGAGCCATCAGAAAACAAAATAACGTTTAGAATTTTGGATGCTAAATACAAATCATTAATGAACAGTATGAATAATAAGGGCCCTAAGATTGATCCCTGGGGAACACCACAAGTTATGATATGTTTTTTTTCTTCATTTTCTGTATATATTATGTATTGTTTCCTGTTTGAAAGGTAACTTTTAAACCATTGTAAGTTATTGTTTAATACTCCATACATTTCTAGTTTTTTTATTAGAATATCATGATTAACAGTGTCAAATGCTTTTGACAAATCAATAAAAACTCCTAATGTATAGCAATCATTATTGAACCCATTGGATACAAAATTTATTAGATCGACTACTGCATGGTCCGTTGAATGACTTTTTTTAAACCCAAATTGTTTATTATACAGAATATTGTTCTCAGTTAAATTGTTTGTAATATAATATATGGATTTATGTGAGCAAACAATTGAAAAAAGAAAACTCTTTTTTTTCTTAACAAACGATTTTAGAGGTGACAGTAAAGTTATATATAACAAATTTTTTACGTTCTCTTTAAGGTTTATTATAAAAATATTATTTAACTTTTTTTTATCAGATTCCGAAAATACTAAAAAGGGTGACTATGAAACCTTTATATAGCAGTCGTAGCGCAGTGGTTAGCACACTTTCTTCATCTATTGTTCAACATATTTAATGTAAGTTTTATAACATCGATAAGGAAGGAGGCGTGATATGGGCCCGACGTCATATATATCTTTACTGATATGGGCCCGACGTCATTATTCTGATGTCGGCCCAACGTTGTTTTACTAATATCGGCCCGACGACATTGGGCCTACATCATTCTGATGAGCAAAAACTACGTCGGTCCAACGTAGTTAAACTACCATCGACCGCTGTAAAAGTCAATGTTGTGCCGACTGCTCTTTTACGGTGCTCTTTAAAGGTATTTCAAATGAATAAATTAAATAGCAAATGAATAAATTAAATTTCAAACGAATAAATTTAATTTAATTTTCAAAATAAATACTTAAATTCAGATCTCAACTCAGATCAAGGTATTAACATTTTTTAATGATGTGAACACGTGATCTTATCAATTAAACAAACATATAAAATAGTTAAAAAAAAATCCAATCCAAACCTACCTAGATATATAAAAGCTATAAGCCTCTTTTTGAAAATGTTTGTAAAAATTTCTTAAAAAATTATTACTCTAATCTTATTATTAAATATAAAAATGACTCAAAACAATTATGAAGAATATATATGAAAAAAAAAATAGAAAAACAAAAAACCTGCTTAAGTATCCTAAAAAAAGGTAATAAAATAAACAACGTGAAACAAAATGAAATAATAAATACTTTACAAATATCAAAGATAATTTTAATACTAAGATCCCTTCTTTTAATATTTCCATAATTCAATTTTTAAAATCAGCCAGTAATTCATTTTTCTAACATGAATTATTTCTAGATTTATCAAAAATAGTTGAAAAGCCTTTAAATCTCTAAAAAGAAAGAAAACTGCACGAACGAAACTGAAGAAACAATTATAGATTGCTAAGAAAACTTAAAAGATATTATTTTTAAAGTTTTCAATTTTGGAGTTATTGGAATTCACAAACAATCAAATAAATAAAATAAAAAATCTTTGAACCTAATGAGCTTGGTGTTTGCTGACAATATCAATTTTATTTTATCAGACAAAGACATAATCAAACTTCTTTTAAATTTGGATAAGGATCTTGTACAAAATTGTACCTCGTTCAATTGCATTAAAATAATCTTATTGATAAAACAAAATAAATTCTTTTCCATTCTTCAACACAAAAATGTCTTTATTCACTTGTCCCATTATGGTAAAATACCTTAGGTAGAGCCTCGCATGGGATTTGTATTATGGGTTGTAAGATAGGAGTAATATCGTTATAAACTTAAATAGAGTATTTATAGGAATGCACTTTTAATTTACTAACCTCTTCATCATAGCTATCACATGTTTTTGACAATTCTTACAACTAATATTTTGAACTCTTTGTTTCTAATAGAAAGAAATTATGGAAAAGAGTATTTAAGGTTACTGTATATGAAGTTTTATTTTTAAAAAAAGTCACGCAATATGACTTTATAAATGTAAAAAGAAACAAAACAATCTGTGCGAACGGAGTTACTGAAGAAACAATTACTTAAAACACAGATTTCTAAATATAAAGCTTTCTTAATGTAAACCAGTTGGAGTAAGTTTAAAAGCTTTCTTAAAACTTTTTTAACTTTTTTCAAATATACACACACATATAAGTTTTTAGCGTAGTTAATAAAGTTTAATAAATGTTTTCATAATATAAATATTGCTGTTAAATTTTGATAATATGATATAGTTTCAAGGTAATTAAATCATTAAAAACGGCAGTAAAAAGATTATTTTTACATACGTTTATACAAAACTTAAAATATTAAAAATATTAAGTTTGAACGATTAAGAACTCTCATTTCAGAATGCGACAAATGCAGGAGAATTTAAGAAAGCAGTTGTGTTGACAGAAATAACTATTAGATTAAATGAATATTCCAATTTTTTAACTTTTATTAACCAACTCTAATTTTTATTATGCAAGTAAATATTCAACATTTAAAAAACGCAAATTGGACGAGGTGGGGGGAGCACGTGTTTTCCTGTGCCCTCCTCCATCTCCTCTCTACGGCCCTGATAATTGTTTTTTAAACTTTTCAATATTATTTATATTAAATATGCGCTTACTTATTTTAATATTAGTTTTAGTTATAATTTTATTATTTGAGTTGAATGATAGAGATATTTGGAAATGATCAGATATACCTGCTTTCAATAAACCTTTTTGTATATTGAAGACTTAATTTGTAATAATGTTGTCAATGTAGCTGAGTTTATTGATATAGAGTATCAGTTAGACGATTAATTAATTTTTTTTCTCCTTAATGCCATACAGCCGTTTTTCAAAACGCCTTAAAAAAACCATTTGCAGTATCTTTTTTTAAGGCGTTTGAAAAACGGCCTATTTTGATAACATTTTCCTTAAAAAGCTAAAAGATTAAATTCCGAGCTTAGGTTCTCGTGCTCAAATCGTCACACAGTGGGGCAAAATAACTTTAACACTAGAAGCCCCAGGTTTTTATATACCTAGAAACCCCAAACTTGATCAATTGATCCCACTTAATTTTTATATGCATTTAGACATTTAGTTAGTTTCAATAGTATACTGATACTATATTTCTTATATGCATTTAGACTTTTTTGTTTAAATGTATGAAACTAACAGTTAAAACTGTTAATTTTGATTTAAATTAAATAAAAATATAAATTTCTTTCACCTTACATATATATACATAGATTTTATGCCCAAAAACGGCGTGTTTTACTCTAAGTGGATGATTTTATATAGACAATGTAGCGTTTTCAATTTGAAGACATTATGAATATACATTGGATATACATTCAGAACGTAGAGAGCTGATAAATTTGCTATTATGTCATGGGTGCTGACAAGATTGTCAAAAATGCTGTTCCCAACTAATGCTCGGTGTCTCTTTACACAGTATATGCCTCATAAACCGGATAAGTTCGGAATCGAATTCTGGATTTTAGCTGATCTAAGAAGCAAATTTTGTCTCAATATCAAACCGTATCTACGTAAAGATGAAAACCGTGTAGAAAATTTAGGTACTGATGTGATCATGTCACAAATGGAACCTTGTTTAGGTCGCAAGTATAATATTACTACAGATAACTTTTTTACAAATCTATATATGGCAACAAAACTTTTGCAAAAGAAAACATCAAATATTGGAACAGGTAAGCATAATAGAAAAGAAATTCCAGTATTTGATCTACTTTCTCTTTACGATACAACTTTCTACAAAAATAGACCATTGAGTTTGATTGTCTACCATGCAAAGAAGAAGAAAACTGTTATTTTATTATCAACAGTTCATAAAGGGGCGAATAAGTAAAGTGACGGGAAGAAAAAACTAGATGCAATACTTTATTACAAAGAAATAAATGTAGAACTGATATGTTAGATTCAATGTGTTGACAAATTTCAACATAATCTGGGTGCAGACGCTAGCGGTTAGCGCTTTTGGGTGCAAACGCTGTTTTATTCAATATTTTGGACCTGACCGGTGTAAATGCTTAGATCATTTTTTAAAAAGTTACACAACAAAAAATTTCAAGATAAAAGTTGCTTTACATTTTACCTAAACAGTTAAGAGAAGCAAATATTACTCCCTAGTTGCTGCATACAGTAATACACAATTATCAACCCGTTTGAGATAAAAACAGACTGCAAAGTAATGTGATATCAACAGCAGTGCCGCCACGAGGAGAGAGGGTCGCGATGGGCAGCTTGTCCCGGGCGGCAGATATCCAAGGGCCGCCAAATAAAAAGAAGGTATCTAAATAAAAAAAAAGGTCTTTTATAAATAATATATGGAAATTTTTGTAAATAAGGGCGCCAATTGGGATTGCTGTCCCAGGCGACGTAACGGCTCTCGGCGGCCCTGATCAACAGTATGTGCAAATTGTATGTAACCTTTTTGTGGAAAGTGCTTGTCAAATATATGCAAACATTGCAAATAAACTTAACTAGCTGAGTTGACCCGTAAAAATACGGGTCTTTGTAAGTCTATTCCACACAAACCTTTTGCCTTATTTTCTTAATCTAGCTGTCCGTATCGGTAAATACAGGTCTTTTCTTCTACTTCTATATTTATCAATTCCACGCCAATCATTTCTTTACTTGTTCTTTATTTACTTCAATATTTTTTAGTAAACTGTGAAAAAAAATTCATTAAAAAAATTTGCTTTAAGAGCAAAAAAAAACTTTAACATACGCACTTTTTCCGCATGCGTATATAGCTTATTAAACCCCGTTTATTTTTTAATTTTTTTAAAATTCTGAACTAAACTACTTCCTACTTTTAGACCAGCCATGGACCATGGTTTATGGTCGCGTCCTAGCCATATTCAATAGTTTACTATATTTATTATTATTTGCTTAGTTTTAAATAATAACGGTCTTTTATAGTTATCTTTGTATTAGACGGAAACGGTAATGCAATTCTTTAAAACGTTGGTCGCTTAAAGCGTCAAAAGTCATGCAAAAAAATAAATTATAAATTTTGTGGTTTAAAAGTTGAAGAATTAATAATATTATAACAAAAAGTTTGGTAATTTTTAAACGTTATTATTTAGCTCTTACTTATGGTATTTATTTTGTTTTCATTTTACATTTTTAAAAAAATGTTGAAGCACCTAACTTTGATAGCTCACAAGTTAAGTGCGCAGTCATCAGAGTCGCTGTGCAAGACTTCAAATCCGCGCCTAAAAAATCTCAATACATTTTTTTAAATTTTTTTAATCTGGCTATATTTATAGCGAAAAATTAAATATAACAAAAAACCTTTTAATTGCTTTTTTTTTCCCTGCCTCCACTGCAATACCATGTGGAGTTGCAGGACGGTTTTATCAAATTTATGCCTTAATAGGTTTTAGGACCTTTTTTTTTAAGACTATCCGAAGCTTATTAGGACCAATTATGCGAGAACAGTATCAAAATCGTGACACACACGCAAAAAATTTCGCCACGTTCATTGGTGTTTTAAGAAATCCAAAAAATTTATAAATTTAAAAAAAAAAAAACGGTTAAAGTGTATATTATTTAACTTGTTTAACAAATATTTTGTAATTTAAAGAAAAAAATCAAATATTTTGTAATTTACACAAATATTTTGTAATTTAAAGAAAATAATCGCTGGCGGTAAATTTGAACCACGACTATTACCAGTGGTGTACGACTCGCTCGATTTCTTGTAATTCGGCGAACGGGGATTCTGGGATGTCTAGTACAGCCAGATTTGTAAACAACAATACGTATGTAAATACGTTTTGACAGAATAATGCTTTTGTAAAGATATTTTAACTTATTTTTAAACAATAATGCTTTAATAAGATGTAGCATCAATCTTTTTTTACTTGTAAACTAAATGGTTTATTTTGAAAACGCAGGAATATGTTAGTATAAAACTTTTTATAGCATTTAAAGCTTGTATTTTTGTTATAATTTGAACAATAAAAAATAACATTCAATTTTATTTTTAATGTTCAAAATATAACAAAAGTACAAACATTAAATGCCATAAATTAAATGTCATACTATTTTATACTTATATATTACAGCTTTTTTAAAATTGTATATTGCTACACTGTTTACTAACAATGTAAAAATTATTGTAACAATCATTTGAACCATGTAACATTGTTACAAATGTTACATTGTCTAACGAAGTAAACGTATTAGTTATATAAACTTGTTTTTTTTTTTCAATATATGTACGTTTCAATTCTTAACTACCCTCTGCAGTATGCTAGAAGGTTTATAATATAACTGTATGGTTGACAGCAATCAGGGTTTCAACTAAACATAAGAAAAATTTTTAACAACCCTACAATAAGGCTATATTATATTTTTGTGAATGTTTCAATATTTAGACATTTTATTTAGTAGCCTAAAATTATACAACTGCTGTATGAATTGTTTATTGAGCTTTGTTAGTATAAAACAACTCAAACATTCCTTCTAGTTTTAATATTTTTTCAATATTGTTTTTTTATACTTTTATATATGTTTTTGCTATTTTTATTATCCTAATCTTATATATAATATAAAAAAATTAAAGGATATTAGAATTTATAATTTCAATTTAGTACATTATAAATAAATACACATTTTTTAACTAAATATAATCTTTTACTATTTATGAGTAATACGAGCCATTTTTTTGAGGCATTTTTTATAACGTGGAGCTATGTCACGATTGTAAAATTTGATGAAATAATAAATTCGAATATCAACAAAATAGTGTATCAGTTTTCTCTTCAAATGCGATGCATGTTTTGGGTGGAGGTTGTATAAAAAAACGAAATTGCAGTCTTTCTTGATAGCTTTAATGATAGTTCCTGCTATATTTTTGCATACAATTATTTTATTAATGTTGTTAGTGAAAATGGCTTCCATTACTCTTACAACTTCGCATAAACAAGAACTTGGTTCTATTGAATGATTTTTTGTTTCATATTTCTTAGTATAGACAAATTCATCAAAATTACCACAGATTTCAGCAGATGGTTGAGATAAAATATTTGTGCATAATTGACATAAAGAAACTTTTTTAATTAGCCAACCAGCAAGAGAATATAAACTCTGTTCTACAGTTTCAGAACATATTTGTAATTTCAAATCCTTTATTAGTATCAAAGGTTTTACATTACATGTGAGTTGACTTTTGTTCATTGAATAATGAGTTATTTGCTACATTACTTTGTTCATTTACTAAATTAAGGCATAAGTCTAACGATATTGCTGCAGTAAAATCAGATTCTGAAACACAATTTGTATTAGACTTAGTTTGTTCAACAAAAGTAAGTAGTAAAGCATTTTTGTATGTAGACTTAAATTGTTTGGCTGTTGGCCTGTCATTCCAACCACCTTTACTTTACTTTACAGTGACTGGAAATACTAGTCTGACTTCTAGCATTTTCATAATGCCATGTAGAAATCCAATTCTTAATATCTTCCAAGGTTTTCATAGTCTCTCCTTCAGTTAATGCACACCTAGCTGGTTTGTCTGCTTTTAATTTTCTAGAGTTCATTATATCAAAAAGAGTGTCAACTTTTTTAATGAATTCACATGTTGCCAAAGCATCAGGTGGTAAAAGCTTTGCGATTATACATAAGGACATAGCTGCTGAAACTTGGTGACTAAAAACTTGTGTTGCCAATTTTACTCTCATAAATAGTAAAGATCCAGGTTCAAGGTGGCTTTCTGTCAACTTTGGAGCAAGTCGAACTGGATTTTGCTTGTCTATATTGTAAAAAGACTGCAAGTATTTCCATGATACAGTTTTTCCATTTGTAGATATATCATGTCTAATTAAATTATTTCGAAGACTTTTTATCAAGTGTGGAGGGTCAAATATTATGTATACATTTGTTTGAATTGAGGAAGGTGATATGTATGGTCTTGTGTTAAGGAACCCTAGTAACTTCAAAGCTGAAATATTTGTAGTACTTTGGTCACACACAACAGCTCGTACTTGTAGTCCAATTGAAGTCAGTTTGTATGATACAAGATGCGTAGAGAAACTAGTTTGTCATGTATTGTCCACTTTTTTCCATGTTTTGTTTGCTTGTTCATTCTAAGTTGACTCTCAAAAAATTTAATCTGGTTTTCAGAAAGGTATTTCTTTGCAAGATCACAAATATGTTCAATAGATCCATTGCATTTTTTATTTTGTGTTTTTAAAAACAATAGTTTTTTGTTTAAACGATAATTTTTAACACGATTTAAGTTAATTACTTTTTGAAAATTTAACATCTGTTTTTTAGCTTTATCATTTATATTTAAATCTTCTGAGTTGGTAGTGTCTGTACTAGAAACAACTGCTAACTTTACAGACTGTTCATTAGAAATTGATTTACTTTTTTTGTGTGACTGAGGAAGAAATCTTTCTGAAGGTGCTTTTCTTTTAATAGAAATTTTGTGAGGAGGATTTGGTACATCAAAAAGGGTCGGAATGGCTGTTAAAATTGCTCTTTTGCCTCCAATATTTGTTGGATAATACTGTGTTGGCTCAAAATGTTTACTGCATAGAGCGTATGATTTATTTAGTTCTAATGAAGTTTTCTTGTCGAGATCTTTGCGACGGCAATTGATAACCCACTGCTTACATCTGAAATAAAAATTATATATATATATATATATATATATATATATATATATATATATATATATATATATATACATATATATATGTATATATTATATACATATATATATGTATATATTATATATACATATATATATGTATATATATATATATATATATGTATATATATATATATATATATATATGTATATATATATATATATATGTATATATATATATATATATGTATATATATATATATATATATATATATATATATATATATATATATATATATATATATATATATATATATATATATATATATATATATATATATATATATATATATATATATATATATATATATATATATATATATATATATATATATATATATATATTAATAATAAAATAGATACTAACCTATTTTTGTCTTTTAGAAAGCGAAAAAACGACACACTTTTATCAACATTTTTTCCTCGTTTATGATGACAATTAGAAGCTGCGCAAAATCCATCAGACATGGTTTAGTATTCTATACTATAGTTTGTCAACTTAAAATAATTGAAAGAAAAAATATATAAAAATCAGCTGTATCATGCGATAGAAAAGTATATATTGTATTTTTTAATTTGTATTTCGTTGATTATGTTTACAATCTGGCTGTACTACACATCCCAGAAGCCTTTGCGTCAGCAATTACAAGAATTTAATGCAAATTTTGCCGAGTCGCACCCCACTGACTATTACGTTCAGAGGCTTAGCGCGCTAACCACTCGGCCATGCTGACACATCAAATATCGAAATTTTAAAAATATATAAAAACTGTTTTTAACGGATTTGCTGTAGATCAAAAAATTAGGAGAGGTTGAAGCAATGCAATTTTTAAGTCAAAGTATAAAACTTGAAAAATGTTTCAGTATGTTTTATCATTACTTAATTACGTACGTTAGATATTTGCATACACGTTTTCTTCTTAAAAAAGTGTTGCGACTTTTTCTACTAACACTACTATTAAGTTTGGCATTATTATATAGAAGATAGATTATAAAATAGTTTTTCACTTAAAAGGACAAACTCTATTCCACATTAACCTTATCTCTATTTCTCCCTCTAATATTTTTTAGTGAACAATAGATTATGCGCTAGAAAAAAAAAAAAAAATTCACATATGCACCTTTTCCGTATATTTATATTTAGAACTTAACATGAAGAAGGTAAATCATTTAGTTCAAGACAACCTGCCCAAACCCAAATCCTCTGTTGATTTATGCACACTCACTGTCGCTAGGCGTGTAAAATAAGTAGCTAGGCAAGTCAAATAAATTAATTGATCTGTTTTTCTGCATAAAACAAAAACAGAAAATGTGAAGTACTTGATATAAGGAACTGTAATATTGGATTTAGTTAATTCAATACAAAGTGATAGGAAACTGCAAAATAAGGTAGCAACGTGAAAATTATTCAAATACTAATTTACAACAATTTGTATTGCGTTTTATTAAAATAACTTTATTAAATAGTATGAAGATTGATGATTCTTCTTCTTCGCCTTTAGAAAATGATTAACGATTTGAAAGGCTTTTAAATTGATTATAAAAGCATTATCTAAAAATGAAATAAAATCATTATTAATAACACTGAACGCAAATTTATTTGTTTTATGTTAATTCATTTGAAAAATGAAAAATACGAAACAAAATTTAGTAATATTAAATAAATATTAGACACTTACTTTGTGAGAGTACTTTTGTAAAAGTCTCTAATATTTGGTTGGAAGGCTGGAAATACTCTTTTTTTTAAAAAATTCAGTTTTATCAGCATTGCTAAAGATAAAAATTCTTACTGACACAAAAAAATTAGGCTTTTTCTTAAAATATTTCTTGGCTTTTAGTGAATGATTAGGAGTAAGTTTCAGTAATGAAGCTACCCAATAATCATTTTTAACAATAGGCACCAACGTGAAGGTAAGCCAAGCTGTCTATTAACACAAAACATAACAACAATATTACAGGTTGACAAGCAATAACACCAGTAGTGTAGGCAGGATTTTTGTTGTTTCAGGTATATAGAATTATTTTTTGTTTGGAATTTGTTGTTTCAGATATATTTAGAAGCTGTTGAAGAATTTAGCTTTGTTATGTCTAAAAAACTTTTATCAAATTTTATAAAATTATATCAGTTAATGTGCTATCTTTAAGTTTTAATACACATAACACTCATAAAACTGCATAAGTATGCAAAAAACATTACCTGATGGTACTGCAGATGATATTGATGCTATTGTGAAAATAAAATAAAAAAAAAGTGTATTAAGTAAAATATGTTAAACATTTATGTAATTGATAACAAACATGAAAAAAGTAATGTTTAATTTCAATACATATAAAACCCATAAAACTACATAAGTATGCAAAACACATTACCTGATGGCACTGCAGATGATATTGATGCTATTGTGAAGGTAAAAAAAAAAAAAAAAAGTGTATAAAGTAACATATTTTAAACATTTATGTAATTGATAACAAATATGAAAAAAGTAATGTTTAAGTTTCAATACACATAAAACCCATAAAACTGCATAAGTATGCAAAACGCATTACCTGATGGTACTGCAGATGATATTGATGCTATTGTGAAAGTAAAAAAAAAAAAAAGTGTATAAAGTATCATATGTTAAACATTTATGTAATTGATAACAAACATGAAAAAAGTAATGTTTAATTTCAATACACATAAAACCCATAAAGCTGCATAAGTATGCAAAACACATTACCTGATGGCACTGCAGATGATATTGATGCTATTGTGAAGGTAAAAAAAAAAAAAAAAAGTGTATAAAGTAACATATTTTAAACATTTATGTAATTGATAACAAATATGAAAAAAGTAATGTTTAAGTTTCAATACACATAAAACCCATAAAACTGCATAAGTATGCAAAACGCATTACCTGATGGTACTGCAGATGATATTGATGCTATTGTGAAAGTAAAAAAAAAAAGTGTATAAAGTAACATATGTTAAACATTTATGTAATTGATAACAAACATGAAAAAAGTAATGTTTAATTTCAATACACATAACACTCATAAAACTGCGTAAGTATGCAAAACACATTACCTGATGGTACTGCAGATGACGCTATAGTGGAGGTAAAAAATATATTTACATAAACTAACATATACTAATCATAAATGAAAAACTTATAAACATTAAAATAAATTAACTTGCCAAATATAGAATAACTTTATGTTAAATAAATATGTAATAAAAAAAATAAAGAGCATGACAACAACAATAACAAATTGCTTACTTAGATTCTCAACAGAATCTTCTAACTTTTCTAAATAAAATAAATTTAAAAGTTACAAAAGTCACTTGCTGCCTGACAAACTGTCACAACTGACAAAAGTCAATTGCTAAATAACTTTAAAAAAACTAAAAAAGCATAAATGTATTTGCACACAAAAAAAATAAAAAACAACAACAAAATTCCTCACTTAGCTTGTCCTTTACTTCCGCTAAACATTAAAAAAAAGTTATAATTAACAAATTGCTGAAATTGGTGAAATATATATCTTTGTAACATACCCTTCTTATACAAAACTAATTTACTTGGCAAGAGCTCTTCGGCTCTGATCTCTTGAACATCTAATATATATATAGACAAAATTAATTTTCAAAATATTTACTTTTTCAATTAAACATATAAGATTTGTCTTAAATTATAAAACTGTTGCACAGTTTTATAATTTAACACATTCAGTAAATGACAAAAAGTTTCATTTTACGTAAAAGTTTAGTAGTTAGAAGACTTAAAAGTCAATTTTAGCTTGAACACGTTTTATAAAATTATAGCTTAAACACCTCAAATAAAGCTTATACGCGTTTTTAAGGTTCACTGCTTTACAAAAACATCAATCAAAATAGCGGAATAAACAAAAACTGAGTTTTGGGTCCACCCTTTTAAAGTTCTAAAAATTAATTTATATATTTTTTAATTTTAGTTAAATTTTAGGGGGGTGTACTTGATTCACGGGGTTAGGGGAGGGCGGCATATCTTGGTTGATTTTAAATAAAAACGGCTAATTAAATCATCGTTTTATTCACACCGTAAATCAAGTACAGCTCCGCCACTTTTAGAACATATGTAACTGCTACTATATATAGTATATATATATATGGCTTACTTCGAAAAAATGCAGAAACTTCTTCGTCGCCTAAAGATATACAAAGTTATCTTAATGTAATTTCTTAATAAAATAATAAGCTAAATATCTCAGTATTATTGACGTATCATCTCTTTTTATCTCTTTAATTAATTAATGTTATACAAAATTAAAAGAATACCTTCTGTATCTTGGCTGCTCATTTCTAAAAAATAATCTTAATGTTTATTCTATTGGGTCAAAAACATATTAACTTCAAACATATTAACATGGTAATTATAAAATAAGTTTAATTTTTTAAATGAAGATTACAATAATTAAACTTGTAGATACAACTTACTTGTCGTCCCTCGCTTTGCAATTGTTATAATCGATATGAAGA
Source organism: Hydra vulgaris (assembly GCF_022113875.1). NCBI lineage: Eukaryota > Metazoa > Cnidaria > Hydrozoa > Anthoathecata > Hydridae > Hydra > Hydra vulgaris. Next base: position 63,679,666 of record NC_061159.1, on the reverse strand, counting down.
CCACATGGCCGAGTTTTATTGGTTTTAGAGTACAGTTGGCGCACATATCATAATACAAAAATCAGATGGTTTTGAATCTATTAATTAAGCTGTTTTTATTAACGGATTTGATGGATTTAATTAGATAACCGCAAGGTAGTTTTACAGTGGTTTAAGAGTTGGCGTACGTTTCGTAATACAAAAATCATTTAATATTTGTTTATATTAAGATATAAACGTTTCGTAATACAAAAATCATTTAATATTTGTTTATATTAAGATATAAACAAATATTAAATGATTTTTGTATTACGAAACGTACGCCAACTCTTAAACCACTGTAAAACTACCTTGCGGTTATCTAATTAAATCCATCAAATCCGTTAATAAAAACAGCTTAATTAATAGATTCAAAACCATCTGATTTTTGTATTATGATATGTGCGCCAACTGTACTCTAAAACCAATAAAACTCGGCCATGTACTCTAAAACCAATAAAACTCGGCCATTAATATTCGAGCATTTCTATTAGCGGATTAGGCGAAATTTTGTGGGTTTTCTGTTTGTCTCTTTCTAGAGTAACTAATTTTTTTTTTTTTAGGTTTCAGATTACAATTTTTTTTTTTTATACCTTTCCGTACTTTTTAGGACTCTTGACCAGTTAGTTTTAATAAAAATTTCAGATTGCATGTAAAACCTTTTTTTTATGTATATAAGAAAGAAATTTATCTCTTTAATGTGTGTTGAACTCGCAGTTTTAACTAATTACTTAAAACATAAGTATCTATATCATGATATATGCGCAACAAATTTCCAACAGCGTTTTTATATTTTTAAAAATTTTTAAAAACGTTTTAAAAAATTCTCTTCGTTTGGTTTCTTATAGTATATTATATTTTTATTTTTATGTAATGCATATAACATCTATTTGCATTTAAACTTGTTTTTCTTTGTTTTCCAGAAAACTGGATAGGATTTAAAAAAAAAATTGTGTAAGCAAAAGGTTTTGAACCGAAGCGAAGCACTTCAATCGCTGTGGAATGCTATATCATCTTTTTACACTATTTAATAAACAGAAAACTTATTAAACTTTAAAAAACAACATTTAATGCTTTAAAATAAAGAGATATTGTCGCAATGAAATTATTAAGTAAAAATAAATCGGTAGAATTTGATGTCATCTACTTTATAATTATACTGATTTATAATTAAAGAACTTAAAGTTTACATATTTAGATATTTGAATAGACTTTCGTTCACATTGATAAAATACAAATCATAACGGATTGTGGTTCCGAAAAAAAGGTTAATACACTACCATCTATAATTATTGGAAAGGTCATATTTTTTAATATCAAAGATATCAAAGTTTGGCGAAAAAGTGAAAACAATGTCTACCTGAATTATATGTTATCTTCCTATTTATTAGGTTTACCAATAAAACTTCCCTAATTAGTTTATAATTTATTCAAGGCCCTGATTAGCTTTTAATTTATTTGCCTATTAATCACCCTTAACAACAATAACCGCCATAAATATATTCTTTGCATTCTACTTAACGACTTATCTAATTAGTCTATTTTGTCACTAAGTATAAAAAAAAAAAAAAATACCCATGTATTAACTGAATATCAATTTATTTATCTATTTAATTTAATATATATAATATATAATTTAATATATATAATTTAATCTAATTAATATAATTGAAATACTACTAATCAATTTACTGATATTTTTTCTATAGCATTGTTAAAAATGGTCATATTCTGAAAGGTAAAGAAATTTATTGAAAAGAAAGTTGCACAAAAGAAAAAAAAACTAAATAAGAGTTATTCGTTTCAAAAAACGTTTTACAAAGAGTTTTTCCAAATAATTTTATTTTTAATTGGGTTTTTTTTCGAATTACGTCATAAGCATATTAAGGCGTTTTGAAAAACAGTTGCTGCATATATTTATAGTAAAAAAGTTAATGTAGCAAAATAAACTTTTAATTGTCAAAAGAAAGTTTTAAAGTTTTATCTAGCTACAGGCTTTTTTTTTTTTTGCCTCCACAGCAGCATCTTATGAAGTAGCAGGGCTGTCTTGTTAAGTTTTTTCTTTATTAAGTTTCAGACAACTTTTTTTTCAGACCATCCGCAGCTTTTTAGGACTAATTACATTCGCACATTAATAACATAAGTGTGTCAATTATCATAGATACGCAACATATTTTTTCTCCTGGTGATGTTTTTTTTTTTTTTTTAATGTTTTATGAAGTTTTAGCATTCTTAAAATCATTTCTTTTGTGAGTGCATAATATCGTTACGTTACATATGTTTGTATATAATCTTTATAAAACTTCGAAAGTATTTTGTATTTTAAAATAATTAGAAAAATTAAAAAAAATAGCTGCCTTTGGTAGGAGTCGAACCTATAGTTCCTTGTTCAGAAGTTCGCCGCCTTATCCACTCGAGCTACACCGGCATATCACCAAGGGTAGATTTTATAATAATGTAGTAATTTTTTTGAGGAAAAAAATGTTAAATCAAAATTAAGGAGGGGTTGACGCAATGTAATTTTCAAGTAAAAACCAAACTGTAAAACGTGATAAATATTTCAGTATGTTTTAACATATGCTTTAACATTACATAAGTTAAAGTTTACGTACGTTAGATGTTCGTTCACGTTTTCTTATAGCGCTGCGACTTTTTCTTGCCAACACCTCGGTTGCAATGGCTGCCAAGGGTTTCGTGTCAAATACGCTCCAAGGGACACTACTATTAAAACTATTAAGTTCGGCAATATTATATAGAAGATTAATTATTATTATTAGTAGTAGTTTTTTTTTTTTTTTTTTTTTCTTATTTTTAGGGAGTTCTTTTTAAAATTAGTTTTTTTTGTTTTTTTGTTTGTTTCAGTTTTTTTTTTTTTTTTTACAAAGTCATTTTGTTTTGTTTGGTTTTGTAAGGTCTGCTTTGAATTGGTCTTGTACTATTTGCTTTCCCTTCACAAAAATACCGTAAAATATTAAGTATCAAATAAAGATAATAAAAAACTAGTTTATATATGGCGATTTTTTGCGTCAACTTTCTTTTCTGCCCATTCACGAATGATAAGTTTGTCGTAGAAGATAAATACATACTTTCCTTGTTCTCTTTCTTTTAACATTTTAGCTCTTAAGTCTTTTCGTATTTGAACAGTTTTGTAACAGAAATCCTTGTTGATATATGTTCATTCCTTTAAGCATTACAGATCTCCTCAATATATCAATCTTATCTTTATAGTTTTAAAATTAATGTTCTATTCTTTTTAGATTCTCTTGGTCCGGCTCTATGTGCTCGTTCAATTTTAACATTTTTTATTTCAAGCGTCTCCTCAAATAGTTTCAAAACTTTTAACTCACTTTCTTCCTAGCTTTTGTGTTCACTTTCTTTTATATCCTTAGGTTATTTCTTCTCGATCGATCTTCTATTTCCCTTAACTCGTTTATTTTATTTACAGCGCTTTTATCTTTTACCTGACTCCTTACTTTCTTTGTTTGCTCTTTTGCTTTTTCAAATTTTTATGCGACAATTTCATTGTTTACATGAATAAATTTTTTTGATATCATTTAACTCATTTTCTAAAAACGATATCTTTTGATTAGATATTTCCAAAGCTTTTGTAATACCAACAATATTTTTTGAACTGTTTATTATGTCTGTTTCAAGCTTTTTAAGTCTTTCGGTAATAATTTTTAAATTAGCAGTCGTAATTGGAGTAAAACTTTTTTCTAGTTTTTTTAACAGCTTATGACTTTCAGCAACTATTGTGTTTTTTTGTTTTTCCAAAAGTAAGTCGATTGCTCTATACTTTTTATTTTAAGATCCATTTTTAAATTTATTTATGTATTTTTTTATAAACTTTTTCTATTTTTATAAATATTTTCTTTGAGCAGCGAAAAAAGCGTGCGTTCACTTCAGCGTTCATACTTTTTTTTTGACATTTAGTGAAAGTTTATTATTTGTAACTAAGTCATTTATTTTTAGTAATTCTTTGTTAGATATTCTAAACAGATCTTTTAAATTACTGTTTGAGAATATAAAAAATCGAATCATCAGCAAATAAAATAACATGTGCAATAATAGTTGATAACTAATCTTAAAACCGATGCAATACTTATCAAAGAATACAGTTAATACAAAAGGTTAAGGAGTCGTCTGTTAAGAACGAATGCTTTTATTTTGACCTCCCTCCCCCGCATTTTGAATACACTTTTTTGAGTACCCTCCACCTCTCTAAAAGTAACTACGTATTAAACCTACCTACCCAACATTTTATGATATGTTTTTTTAACTTTGTGTCTCCTTTGTTTTATAATTGATTCACTGCCCTTCCATTCCAGATACGCCATTTGCAGACCCTCTCTTCCCCTCCGAGCGTACGTACTTTATGGACAATTATTAATATTAAACTTTCGAGAGGTTAATTCTTGTTCTTATATATTTTTAATGAATATTTCATGTTTGCTTCTTTACCATTCAATTCATAGTCAACACCATACATTATATTTTATACACTACAACACTATACATACAACGCATACACACAAATATACTTATACACAAATAAACATACAAAAGTTAAATAAACACATACAAAGATATACATGTATATATATATATATATATATATATATATATATATATATATATATATATATATATATATATATATATATATATATATATATATATATATATATATATATATATATATATATATATATACTAAATATAAAAACGGCGGGGCGACTTTGTTCGTTCTTTTTATGCACTTCTCTTTTACGGAAGGCTCAACTTGCTTTTGTCCTTTCGTTGCCGAAGAGTGCAAAAACGTCGGTGGAAGTCGCCTTTACAAGCTTTTTGCTAGAAGGGTTTTGGTAGTGGCTTTGCAGCCAAAGCAATGTTTCGCTTATTTTATCCTTTGACCTCAGATCAGACAAGACTACGCGCTGAATTTAAGCATATTATTAAGCGGAGGAAAAGAAACTAACAAGGATTCCCCTAGTAACGGTGTGCTTTGGATTCGGCAAACTTTTTTCAATACGTTAATCTCTGTTAAATTAATGTTACCAACAATCTCATTTTCAATAGAAATTAGAGACATTAATTCATTGTGGTTCTTAAATAAGTTTTATTCAGCTTTAGTTTAAAAAAGCTTCGTTTCTCTGAGGCTATAGTACTTAGCATAGTTTCTACAATTCGCAAAGCCACACATAGGTTTGGAAATATATCCATTAGCTTGTTACTTTTTAAACATTTTAATGGTGTCATATTTGATCGAACTGCAAATGATTACAGTTGTAATCATTTGCAGTTCAAAAAATAATTATTTTCCATCGATGTCAGAACATCCCTCAAAAGTTAGTTTAATTTGTAAATCAAAGCAGTTATTTTTAAGTTCAGAAAAACTTACCTTTTATAAAGAATGTACGTTAATTAAAAAACCAAACACTGATACATAATCATTTATTTTATTAAATCTCTCCTTCAATGAAACAACTACATTATCAATAAGAACATTGAAGAATTCTGTTCTTATAACGTTCTTAAAGAAAAACTTTTCAATTGATTTCCAAGCGTTTCAGCTTTGTTTCGGCAATCGGCAGGAAAAGAATCGCTACAAATTATTTCATATAATGCGTCGTATATTTCTCCAACCTGCTAACGTAATGCTTTAACACTGTTTATGCGTGCTTCCCACCGAGTGTTTGAAAGTGACTTTAGAGTTAAACCTTCTCTTTGAAAGTATTTTTAAGGAAAAAAAAAACACTAAACTAAATGAAGATTTTGCAGCATCAGATAAAAATAAATTCAAATTATGACAGGCACAGGAAACAAAAAAAGCCAAAGGGTTTAGACTAGAAATTCTTGTTTGAACACCAGAATGGCGACCTTTCAAGTTTGCTCCTTTAACGAAACCTTGACCTCGACAGTTCTGCATGTCTAATCCTAGTTTTTTTAACTCATTTAAAAAAACATCTGTGAGTTCTTGTTTGACAGTTCCCAGGTAAAAACGAAATGAAACTTCTTTTATGGCAACTTCTGATTCTATCTGAACAAAACAAAACAACATTGCTCAGTTTGAGAATAAACGAAAAGCTAAGAAATGTGTAACTGAAAGAAGTCTTTCTAACACAGCTACCATTTTTAAACACGCGTTTACCATCACATCTACTTAAGTGTAATAAGAAGCACTGAATTTTCAAGAATTTTTTTTCATCTTGAGGAAAAGAAATATTTTCAATGCGCACAGGACCTTGTTTGACAACTTAAACGATTACAATCGCTAAGGTATTTAGGCCACAGTCCAGGGTCATTGCCTAATGGCTGTTGAACAATTTGTTTATGATTATTGGGATTTTTATGGTTTTTTTCCGAAAGCGTCACGCAAATTTACTTCATCAGTCGTTAGATTATTACTTTCAGACAACTGTTTTTCATCCGTATCTTTATATTCTATATAAGTAATTGTAATTCCAGTGGAGATACTTCCTTCATTTGCAACAACCCGAGTGAATAACATGTCATGCTCACTTTCTAGAGATTGAGTGACATCTTCTCTTCTTACTCGGTATAAAGATCCACTCGGAATTTCTCCAACAGTAAAATTATTAGTATCACAGGACATTTTAAAATACTTGTTTAGAGTAACAGTCTGTCTATTAAGGAATACTGTTTGTGTAAAGTTTTTTTTTCTTTTCAGAGCACCAGATACATACTTTTAAATCACGTGACTCGCCATTCCACCCACAATTTGAACTTTATCTCACGGATTTATTTAATTTAACTTTAATTATTCCCATATTCTGCAAAACTCCAATAAAATATCAACAAACCTCCATTATTGAAAATCCAGCGTGGGTTTAAAACTATGGATTATGTGTGGCCACACCTTGTAGAACTACACAGTTTGCACTAAACATTGGTTTATGGTCGGAAACGTTGGTTTATGCTCGGAAACTATAAAATTTGTTTGTGGTTGTTATAAAAAAAAAGTTAAAATTGCAATATAATACTTAATATCGCAAATAAAATATTTGACTTTCAAATTATTAAATAAAGAATAGTTTTATTATTTATTCTCCCGCAAAAATGGTGGGGCCCTTAAAAACTGAGAAAATGCGAGGCCCCGGATATATACATATATATATATATATATATATATATATATATATATATATATATATTATATATATATATATATATATATATATATATATATATATATATATATATATATATATATATATATATATATATATACTAAAAACTTATGACAGAAAGCTACAATTACAAACAGCTAATAAATGGAAAGTCTCTACGCTTGCAAAATATAATGCTAATGATTGGCTTGAAATTGAAAGCGTTGACGGAATAGTTACAGCGCTAAAATGCAAAGTATGCCGAGAATATGCATTGCAATTTCAGATTTTAAAAGGCTACACTCCGGAATGGAGCTGTGGAAAAGGATGTAGTCGATTGCAACATAGTTCTGCAATCACGCATGCAGAGGGAATGTCTCATCAGAAGGCTTTTGAGATTTTTATGAAAACGAGAGGCATGAATTTGTGCGATCGAATTGAAAAACTAAACGAGTTGCAGCAGGAAATGCGGCAAACAGACATTTTATCCGGTATTCAAACCATGAATAGTAAAGACTTGGAGTTGACAAAAAAAAATTTGAGGTCGCTTACTTTATAGCAAAAGAAGAACTATCGCTTTGCCTATACCCAAAAATAATTCAATTAGAAGAGAAACATGGTGTAGTTTTTGGTCAGGCTTATAAAAACGAAAACACATGCGGAGTATTTATTGACTACATTGTTCTTAGTTTAGCGATAGATCTCAAAAATAAACTAAATACTCGAAATTTTTTCACTATTTTAATTGACGGTTCTAACGACGTTTCAATTAAGGAAAAAAAAGCTATATTTGCCGTTACTTTTAATCCGCCTCCAACTGGAAAATCTGAAGTAAACGTTGAATGTGATTTTCTTTCACTTTTGGAGTCAAAAAAAAAAAAGTCACTCGAGAATATAGAAGTCGTAAATTGCAATAAAAAACTAGTTGGATTTGGTGCGGATAGCGCATCCGTTAACAGAGGGAGCAAGTCGGGCGTTAAAATGTTGCTCAAGGCTGAAGTCCCCTGGATCACGTTTGGCTGGTGTGTAGCACATCGTCTCGAGTTATCATTTGAAAGAAAAATTAGGAAAAACAGCCTTATTCAATGACGTTGATTACATGATTTTAAAAATGCATTACATTTACAAAAAATCCCCAAAAAGTTAAGACAGTTGGGTGAACTCGTTTCTATTTTAGAAAATGATGAATATAACATTGGTGGTTACCGACCTAAGAAAGCCTCCGGTATTTTCTTTTTTTTGCTTGATTTATTTATCTTATATTTGTTACAATTACAGTTATGCGTGACGCCTATATTTTTAGTTTTTGCAAGTATAAAGTAAATTATAAATTGTATAATCTTGTTTCATTTTTAGGTACAGGATGGATTTCACATAAAGTTCAGGCTTTAGAAATGATTTTAGATAAATACGGTGTTTATTTAACACATCTGGAAAATATGACTGAAGATATAACATTTACCAATGCTGAAAGAGCTAAGTTTAAAGGATACCACAAAAAGTGGATTCATGCTAGAATGCCCCTTTATATCGCGTTGTTTATTGAGATTTTAGCACCAGCAAAGATGTTGTCAAAATGTTTTCAAAGTGATGAGATAGATGTGTTGGCTTCATCAGGGTTTGTTCAACAAGCTAAAAGCCATTTAAATCGTATTCAAAAAACAAAGTTTATTAATTTGCCAACAGTAAAACGTTTTCTCGCCAAAGTGACTGAAAAAGAAGGAAAGTTTTATTTCCAGGGTGTTGCACTTAACGACTTTGTAAATGCTAAACATTTAGTAAAAAAGTCTAAATCTATTCATATCGAGTTGGTAACAAATTCAATCATAGAGCGTTTGGAAACAAGCGATACTATTACTGATATGTATGGTACAAAAGTTTTAAATACAGAAGGTTGGCTTCAAAGTATTGAAAATGAAACATTCCTGGATGAAGGAATAGAAAATCTTTTTGACTTTTATAGAGCGCCGTTGTGACATGCTGGTTTTGCAGGAACTGTAAATGATGTTTTGGATGCTTGGCATAGCTTGGTAAACTACACTGTAAAATATTTAGCACCACATAATACCGGTTATCGTAAGTTATGGCATCAAATTTTTTCTAGCTCAATGAAAAATGAATGGGTTCCGGTTTTACTTATTGTCGAACTATTATTTACTTTGCCTGTTTCTAATGCGAAAGTTGAACGCCTTTTTTCACTAATGAATAGAGTAAAAACGGATACAAGAAACTCTCTGAAAGAGAAACGTTTAGAAAATTTAATTCGAGTAAGTTTCGATGAAAAAGATTCCAATTTATTTGATTTAAGTTCTGCTATCGAGTTATGGACCAATGATGCCGTGCGAAGGCCAAAACAATCAGTAAGAAAATGCTATTCCAAAAGAGCAAAAAAAGCAGGATTAAAAACATTAATCGACTTGGATTCATCATCTAACGAATCAAGTAATGAATAGCGCAAAACGAGATTATTTTCTCACCTTTTTTTAGTTTAAAAAAGTTTTAATAATCAAATATTGGTTAAAAAGTTCATTACCTTTTTATTGTGTCATTTTTGTTAAAAAACGATCATTATATAAAAAACAATTGTTCGAGTCACAAAAAATATTTTTACGTCACTTAAAAGGCAACGCGTTGAAGTGAAAAAGTGAATTAAGAGCTAAGTTTAAAAGTAAAAACTATAAACGATAACGCGGACGTACGCTGTTGTATTCAAAAAACAATAGCGTTCAGCTAGTGTTCTAAAAATAGATTTTTTTAGTACTAAAAGGCATTAAGGTAAAGATATTTTAGAAAATTGCACAAAATCAATAGAATGATTGACAGCGGTAAAACAAACAATTTGACGTCACCTAAACTGTACGCTATTAAAGAAAAAGTTAAGAAAAATTTGATCGTCTGGATAATTTTTTGATCGTCTACATTATTACTTTTATTATTTCTGCCGATCAGTGTTGATCGGCAACCTTCAAATAATTATTTCGAGCGCTGTATATATATATATATATATATATATATATATATATATATATATATATATATATATATATATATATATATATATACATACATATATATATATATATTTATATATATATATATACATACATATATATATATATATTTATATATATATATATATATATATATATATATATATATATATATATATATATATATATATATACATATATATATATATATATATATATATATATATATATATATATGTATATATATATATATACATATATATATATATATATATATATATATATATATATATATATATATATATATATATATATATATATATATATATATATATATATATATATATAAAATTTATTTCATTTTATAAGCCGTATTACAGGTCATATAAACAGCAATATATTATAAGACTAACAAAAATATAAAAAATAAAAACAATTAATTAGGTTGTCTACGTTAAAAATTTACTAGTGATTAAAATAAAAAAGCCACGAATTTGAATATCTTTTTAAAATATTTAAAGTAATAACATTTGTAATAACATTTATAATTATCTTTTTAAAATATTTAAAATTATAACATTTATTGCTAAAAATATATAAATATAATATCCAATGCAAATAAACTACTAAGTGGAACCCTTTTACTTTAACTTCTTGTTCAAAACTTCCTTCATGTTCAAAAAACTTTTATTTATCTTGTTTTTTTTCCTTGAACATCAATGCTTTATAATTCTTTAATTATCAAATGTAATAAACAATGTAAATAAATAAACTCTTTTAGTTTTATTTTAAAAATGGGTAATGTATTGACAATTTTTTTTTTTTTCTTTCCTTGCATATTCAATATAGTTTATACAATAAGATAGTTTAGATAAAAATCATAATGCAATAAAAGAAAATATATACAAAAAAAAGAACGCGGAGACTCGCAGAAGACCTTCAGGTCTTATCATCGAGAACCGCTCGTGAATATTAAGTACATTAAATTAACATGAAGTACAAAATCAAAAAAAACAAAACAATGTCGTGGTAAAAGTTAGTAATAATTAGCGAGAACGTAAACTTTGTAATAATATAAATCTACAAATCTCTTATTTACAAATCTACAAATCTCTTATTCGTCCCTGTATGGAATACTGTTGTCATATTTGGGCTGGTTCTTCTAACGATTCACTTTCTCTTCTTGACAAGGTCCAAAAACGCATTGTAAATGTTGTTGGACCTGGACTATCTGCTAAGCTTGAACCTCTTTCCCATTGTCGTAAAGTTGCATCTCTTTCTCTTTTCTACAGATACTATCATGGTCACTGCTCAAAGGAGTTATCATCTTTAGTTCCATCAACTAAAATTCATTCTCGTTTTACTCATCATTCAGTTAAGTCTCATTCGTTTACTGTATCTGTCCCTGCATGCTCTAAAAACTTTTATTCATCTAGTTTTTTTCCTCGCACTTCAATCCTTTGGAACTCTCTCCCATCTTCATGTTTTCCTGACTCATACAACCTTCAACTTTTCAAGTCTTCTGTCAACCGTTTCCTTGCTCTATAACTCTGTTCTTTTTTTTCCTAGTAACTCCCAACTTGATAGTGGTTGCTTGCAGCCTTGTTGGGAGTGAATGCAAATAAAAAAAAAAAACTAAAAAATTGAATAAAGAAATATTTGATACTCTTATATATAAATACAAAAATATTTTAAAAAGTACTGTTTTTATAAACACATAAGTTGTGGATCAGATATAATATTTATATATTACCTTATGTAATAAGCTTCATATTCATTTTTAGAAGAATTTAAAAATCTAAAAACTATTTTGTTCCAAAGAAAAGCTCCTCGATATTAAATACATGACTTTCCAAAATTAGTTAAAGATAAAAAGTTGCCAAATTAGATTATCATTTCTTAAGTTATTTTTATTTTTATCTTTTAAGGTATATAGATTATGAAAAGAAACTGGAAATTCGTTGGTTTTACACTTGATCATAAAACAAAGTATATTAAAAATATTTAGCTGATAAATGTTAAGAATTTTCATTTGAAGTAGTAATGGTTTTGGCATGAGCAAATCGATCTTTATAATTGATAAGACGAGCAACATGTTTTCATCAATATTTATTCCTAAAAAGTTAGTAGTTCTCTTTTTGTTTGAACTTTGTCAATAAAAATTAAGGGCATGACATGAGGTAGTAGCTTTTTTTTGAAGTTTGATTAAAAAGTATCCATTTAGTTTTCTCAACATTTAGTGACAGCTTATTCATTTTAAACCAGTCAGAAACTTTTGTTAATTCAATGTTCATATTTTGGATCAATGTTGTTATGTTGTTATGAGATAAAAAAAGATTTGTATCGTCGGTAAACATGACCGTCATTAAATTTGAGGCTATAGGGAGATCATTAATGTAAATTAAAAAGAGAAGAGGTCCTAGTATGCAACCTTGAGGGACCCCATGAATTACTTTTTTTAAATCCGTATTGATTTTGATAGTGTATTATTTGAAGATAAATGATTGAAAATTACATTATGTAAAATTCTCTCTAAAATTTCAGAAAAAACAGGCAAAATAGAAATTGGGCGATAATTTGAAACATTGGTTGCATCACCCCTTTTAAATATTGGTGAAACTCTGGATGTTTTTACATTGTCAGGGAAAATACCCTGTTTTATTGAACATTTTAAAATTTGAAATAGAACATCTTTAATGACTTCGTACGAGAATTTGTTGGGCCAGATTAGGACCAACTGTTACAAAATATTTATTTAATTCGTCAGCTATTAAAATTTGATCATATGATGTTTATTCGTTAAATTTTATTGCTTTAGGCAAGGCGCTCGTTTTTAATTTTTGCATGCCAGTGAGTTCTCCACGTACTTTTTGAGATGCCAGTGAATTTTACTATTTGAATTAAGATTATTTCTCTTATGCAAATTAGAATAGTAATTTTTTTTTCTTTGTCTTTCAAATTCTTTAGCGTGGTTTTTATAGAGAACTTTATTTTGTTCAGTTTTTGTATCTAAATATTTTATGTATAAATTTTGTTTAATTTTAGAAGATTTTCTTAGTTCTTTTGAGATCCATGGTGACATTAAACTTCTTGCTTTTTTATTTACTGTTTGTTTTGGAAAATTACCATTGTATATTTCATAAAACGTTTTAAAAAACGTATTATAAACTTAATTAGCGTCGGCACAGGTATTTATTTGTTTCCAATGGAGATAATTGTTCTTTAAATTTTTTTAAATAAGCATTAGAAAAAAATTGTTTTTCAAAAGTTTGTTTTTGTTGAGATATTTTATCTGTCGATATTAATTGAGAAAAAATATGGAAGTGGTCCGAGACGTCACTTTTAATGATGCCTTTTTTTAGAGATTTATTGAAAACATCAGTTGTTAAAATATTGTCAATTAAGGTTTTTGACGTAGGAGATATTCTTGTTGGTTTTATAATTATGGGAAAAGCACCGAGTTTAAATAACTCATTGTAAAATTTTTTAACGCCATAATTTGTGTGGTATTTATAAAACCATAAAATAAAAGAATTTCCTTTAATCGCGCGTTATTAACTTTTTATATACAACCTTTGCGTATTTACCTTTTATTCGTAAATCTTTTGCAAACAATTTTTTTCGCAATTCGGTTGTCCTTTCGCTGAAATCTTCGTTCACATAAATTCTTTGATTCCAAAGTTTCATCTTTATATATTTACCAAGCACTGCTGATTTGTCCCTAAAATTTAAAAATTTGACCACGATAGTTCTGCATTTTTTAATTGTTTCATCTTTATCATTTTTTCCAACTCTATGTGCACGTTCAATAATAAATTCACCTTAAAGATCAAGTTTTGTTTTTATTAATTCACGAACTTTACTTTCACAATCGTCCCAACTTTCATCAACTGATTTTTCTATACCGGATATCCTTAAATTGTTTCTCCTACTTCGGTCTTCAATCTCAGCCAATTTGTCTCTCATATTAACGGTTTAACTATTTTCTAGGTTTCTATCTGGTTTTGCGCAATCAGCCTTCGATCCTTCTTGTTCAATTATTATTTTGTCGCATTTTTCGCTAATAAATTCAACAGCTTTTTTCAATTCGCTTACTTCAGTTTTAAAAATTTTATTGTCATCATTCAACTTATCAATATATTTTTCCAATCTTTCAAATTTTTTATTAAATATTTTCAGCATTGTGCTCTCATAAATTTCTTTTAATTGTGAAGTCGAAAAATTTTTCGCCATTATTATTTTGTGATTAAAAACACGTCCGTTCGCGGTGAAACTTGATATGATTATTTTTACAAGAATATCTCCAACGTCAAAAACCTTAATTGACAAACTTTAATACCTAATAAAAGAAAATCAAAGAAGATTAGGCATTTTCGGGTATAAATCTCCAAAAAAATCTCTTTGTAGATTCCCTAAACAGGGCCATTTGGCGTATATCTATGTCTATGTAAAAAGTTAGTTTAACTAAGTTTAGTAAAACTTTTTTTTGTAATTAACTTTGTAATTACTATTTCTACTGTTATTATTATTGTCATTTTTTTAATTAATATTTTATTTTTTTTATTTTTTTATATATTTTTATTTTTTTATTTGTCATTTATTGCAATCATTTTTACAAATTAAGAATATGCAACTTTGTTTGCCGTTTAAATGAAGATATTCCATTAAAGTCTTTTAATTTTTGATTTTTCAAGTTTTTCCATGTTTTAGGCCCTTGTGTTAAATGGATCCTTGTGATAATTGAAAAGCCAGAACACCGGGTTTTAGTTTTTTTTTTTATATAATATTTATGGAAACTATTTGATCGCCAATTATAACTTAGAGAAAATGATGACGGAATAACGTCTGAAAAAAATTTCGGTAGCATTTTATTTTTATATTTTTATATTTTATTTTTATATTTGAACATAAAAATAAAAATCTGATATAAATTAAGTTTTCCAAGTTTAAGAATTTCAAATTCGTTATCGCATTTAGAGAATTGATATTCTGCTTAGATAATGAATGTCTTTACAAACATGGTTTGCAAGAGTTGTACTTGGATTAATTTTGTTTTGTGTGTATTAGCCCAAACTATATTTGCATATGTAAGATGACTATGAACTAGACTCAAGTAAAGTTTTTTCTTGAATAGAAATCAAGAAATGGATGAGATTTATATAAAATACCTGTTGCAGAGTATATTCTTGATTCAATGTTCTTGATTCAAAGATTCAGTATGTGTTTTTTTCCGTGTTATCATATTTATTTGTATATATTTGATTTCTTTATATTATTTGTATATGTTTATATATAACTTTTTTATATGTATTTTATATATAATATATGGATATATAATTTACTAATATAGTTTGTGTCAGAGCGCAAAAATTTAGCTTATTGTTCAGAAAACTAAAAACAAAGAACAGGTGCAAACGCATTTTTGGCGAAGAAAAAGAAAAAAAAAAAAAAAAAAAAAAAAAAAAAAAAAAAAAAAATTTTTATAACTCTGTAAAAAAAAAAATTAAGCGAACTGAAGCATAAAAAAAATCTCAGTTATAACTATTTTTTTTTTTTTTTATAATAGTAATATATAAATAAAGATATATATAATAAAATATAAGTATAGGTATAAAATATAAGAATTATATTTAATTTAGGTATGCGAAGTACAACAAAAACTGTATTATAGACACGAATAGTTAATATATTACTATAATTTTAAGTAGAAAAGTAATTAATAAGCTAATTAGATAAAGCAATAAGTAGAAAAAGATGTAGTGGTTAGAAAAAGTTAGAAAAATAAGTAAAAAAGAAAGATAAAGAATACGGAAAAAAAAAAAAAAAAAAAAAATTTAAAATTCCTGAAAACTTACGCTCAAACAAAAACACGTCTTATCGGCTCATAAAGCAAATAAGGATGATAATCAAATAAGGATGATAATCAAAAAAAAAGGAAAAAAAAAAAAAAAGCAAATAAGGATATATAAATTAAGTTTACCAAGTTTAAGACTTTCAAATTCGTTATCGCATTTAGAGAATTGATATTCTGCTTAGATAATGAATGTCTTTACAAACATGGTTTGCAAGAGTTGTACTTGGATTAATTTTGTTTTGTGTGTATTAGCCCAAACTATATTTGCATATGTAAGATGACTATGAACTAGACTCAAGTAAAGTTTTTTCTTGAATAGAAATCAAGAAATGGATGAGATTTATATAAAATACCTATTGCAGAGTATATTCTTGATTCAATGTTCCCAATATGACTTCTCCATGATAAACTATTATCTATTTGAACACTAAAAAACTTTGCATATTTTTCCCGTTTTATTGTTATGTTGTTAATGAGCAACTCTGGAACATCGGTTTTAAATTACTACTATTTAAAAAAATGTTGTATCACCAGTATACGTTATTGAAAGCACTAAAGATAATGCTTTATGCATATTGTTGATGTAAATTAAAACAATAACTAAATGTGATCAAAAAAAATATTAATATAAAAAATTAAAAGATATGTCGTGTGCAAGATTTGTCGTGTTTCCTGACCGGCACGCCGGTCGGGAAACACGACAAATCTTGAACAAAAATTGCAAGTATGTCTTGTATGAGTTAGTTACGCCAAAGAATGTCTTGTAGGAGCCGAAAATTTTTTTTCCACCAAGCGGAAAAAAAACTTTCGGCTCCTACAAGACATACTTCGGCGTGCCAGTCGGTGACCACGACAAATCTTGGATACCGCATTTCACATGCAAATATTGTAAGAA
Organism: Hydra vulgaris; assembly: GCF_022113875.1. Classification (NCBI taxonomy): domain Eukaryota; kingdom Metazoa; phylum Cnidaria; class Hydrozoa; order Anthoathecata; family Hydridae; genus Hydra; species Hydra vulgaris. The sequence goes on along the minus strand of NC_061159.1, from coordinate 63,662,779 downwards.
AACACTTAAAAGTGAACTAAACAGTTGCTTTTAGTTTAGATGTGTTTTAATTAATTTTCAATGCTTTAGATCTTGCTCACATTTCAGGAAGTTGTTGTTTACAAATTTTTTTCATAAGTTGTGTACTGTAGACAAATACGTTCCATGTTGAATTCGTTCCATATTATGAAACTTTCTGTTCTCAAGTTACTATAATTCTTATGTGCTATTATGTGCTATGTTACAGAGGAGAAAAGTGAGCCATAAAGTTTGCTGTCCCGCAATTTCAGCGAGAACTGACCAACCACTCAAGCAAATGCAATCTCTGCATGGTAAGCCCAAAAATTGTCGCCCTGGCAAAAATGCCCCTTAGATTGTTCATTCGGACATACCTTCTTTCATTGCCCCAATTCCCCACAGCCCCAATCTATCTGTTCCGACTCCTCCTAGGCGGCATTGTGTATCTTCAGATGAAAGCAGTAAGTCTCATAGCGAAGCAGAGACAGGAGATATGGACTACAATTCCGCAGATGAAGTTGGGGTTAGAAAGTTGTACTTCCCTAACCAAAAAGACGTGGAAGATTTAATTGGGGACCTTTTTTTATTATTTTTTCTATTTTAATATAAGATAAGAATTTTGCAACTTTGTACTTCATAAAAAAAAAGTAAGTAAAACAGATAGAGCTTCAAAGAAGATGAGGATGACAGTACGTCATCGCAATCTTTTCATAAAGCCCCTTTAACAAAATTTCAATAAAGTATCGTAATATGTAATACGTAATAAAATTTCGTAAAATATATACGTAATAAAATTTCAAATTATCGTTTTAAAATGCATAATTCGCTAATAAGCAACAAACACAAGTAGAGTAGTAACATTAACTAAAAACGTTTCTCAAGTTTTAAAAATTTCTTTTTTTATTATAAACTTTAAGGTGGTACACCACTAAAAAAACAGTGATTTTGGAGTAAATTTTCAAAATTAAGTTTTTGGACTTGTTTTTTTCCAAATTTTATCCTTTTTCATTTGATATAACCATCTTATATTGTTTAATTACATAAAACACTTTAAAAACGCATTTTTCTAAAGTTATTGAAAATTTCGACCATAGCAACGCCTTAGCAACAGAATAAAAAACCCTTAAAATCTATGCTCAAGCTTGGCTATGCTAGGCTTCTTTTTTATGGAATATGCTTAGGCTATGCTAGGCTTCTTTTTTATATTCGTAAAGTTTTGAACTATACTTTAAAGGTACATTTGTTTTGTGACAATTTAAATAGTTGTTGTTGTAACTTTTACATTGTAATATCAATTTACTTTGATATTTACTTTGTCTGAGATATATTTGTTAATATGATATAATAACTTTAGCTTTATATTTAGTGTATATAAAAATGAGTTCAGGAGGAAAAAAAACCTACATCAAAAATATAAAGTTTGCAACAAAAAAAAAACCTTTCTAGAAAAAAGCATAGAAAATGGAACTGTGTTTTACCAAATAGAGTATCTTGTAAGACCTCAAATTTTATTTAACCCTCTTGTTCTAGCGTTGTGCAGGTATTGGAGTGAAACAAAGCAGTAAATACCATCAAATTCAATTCCAGTATGGATGAAAAACCTCCTAATACTAATTTTTAAAAGCTTACAAGGCAATCAACTGCTATCTAAATGCCTTCATGGTAAGACACAAAACCCTAATGAGTCCTTGAATGCCCTCATATGGTCTAGAGTTCCAAAAAACACTTTTGTCAGTAGAGAAATAGTTGAAATGGGAACTTACTCTGCTGTTATTTATTTTAATGATAGCAGTGAAGGTATTTTTGATGTTTTAAATGAGTTCTATTTGACTGGGTATATAACAGTAATGACATCTATTCAGTTTGACAATTCTCGAGTGAATCAAATAAAGCGAAAATCGACACAATACCATGTGTATAAAGCAAAGAAAAAAGTTAAGATCAATAACCAAAGGGTTCAGTGATAAACAAAATTTAAATGAAACTAATCAGTCATATGTTTCTGGTGGACATTAACCAAGATTTTACTGAAAAAAAACTTTAAATGTGTTTTTTACAGTTTTTAATTTTTGTAATACTAGGGTAACTTTGAAACACAATATCTTTGTATTGGGTAATGATTTTTGCCTGAAATTTTCAGGGTATACTTAATATACTCCAGAAATTTGGTTAACAGATGGGATTTAAAAAATTCTTCTTAAATATTTTTAAATAAAGAAATTAGTTCACATGTTAAGTCAAGTTACTTAGAATTTCAAGCATATTTTTAATAATTCGTAATAAAACTTAAAATATGTCCTTAAATTAAAAATCTATCTGTCAACCGGAATAAAACATTATAATGCAAAAATATACTAAGTTTGAACTAGAGAAAATGTATATAACGGAAGATATCACGTCACAAAGTTATTGAATTTTATGCATTTTTTAAGCAGTTTTTCCGCCATTATGGATGTAAAAAAAACTTTTTGAAAAAAATTTCATTTCAAATATTTTTTTTTATAAATTTATAATCAGAAAAATACTAGTTTTTGGTTTTATTCCTATTTTAAATTGAAAAAGTGCTTTTTAGTGGTGTACCACCTTAATGAACTTAAAAAACTTACCGTAATTTTGAATCTTTTTTGAAAGGACCTCGATATGAAAAGCTATAATCTGAATATTTATTTATTATCCAAAGCAGTTTAACATATTTGTTCTAAATTATAGTTTTCGTTTCTAATTAATTCAAACTTGTTGCTTATAAGAGATATTTTAATTGTAACGATACATGAAAATTAAATGCTGATGAAGCATTTAATTTTCATGAAATGCTGATAAATTAGTTCAAAGTAGATTAATTTAAGACTTTGTGTAATGATGTAAGAGTATGATTTTGGTGATTTTTGTCTGTGATTTTTGTATATTATATGCGGAAGCCAAGATAACTTTTCATCAACAATGATTTCTAAGAATCTTAAATTGGATTGCTTTTTAATTAGTTTATCATTTATGAATAGGTTAGGCAACTTGAAAGGAGGATTTTCCTTATGTGTTTTTTTTATGAAAAAGTATATACTCTGTTTTCTCAGCATTAAGCGAGGGTTTGTTAGCCTTAAACCAATTGTTTACTTTATCTAGTTCTATATTGATGTCCGCATATAATATTTTGATATCATTGTTGGTGAGAAATAGATTAGTGTCATCTGCAAACTTAATTGAATTCAGTTTTAAGGATACATAATAGAAGTCATTTATATATATAAGAAAAAGGAGTGGACTAAAAATCGATACTTGCGGAACTCCATATAAGATCTTTAATACTCCGGATTGGACATTATGTACATATTGTTTTCTATTGGTAAGATAGCTTTTAATCCAACAATAGGTTTTATTAATTGTTGCGTAATGTCTGAATTTATCTACGAGAATGCAATAATCCACTGTATCAAATATTTTTGATAAATGAAGAAATACTCCTCAAGTAAACTTATTATTTTCAAAACCATTATTTATTTGATTTACTATTTCAATAATTGCATGCTCAGTTTAATGATTTTTTTGAAAGTCAAACTGTTTGGGAAAAAAAAATTGTTTTTAATAAAGTAATCATAGATTCTATTATAAACTACATGAAACAATACAGAAAGTATTAATATAGGTTTGTAGTTTGTAATGTTAGAATGATTATTACATATTACATTTTTTGATTAGTACATATTACATTATTACATTTGGTAATTTAAGTACATCCGGGAAAATCCCAGAATTTAACAAGAGCTTTTGTATATGTATCAAAGGTCTATTAAGACTGTTTGTTTGCAATAACTATATCACAAGGTATTTCATCAAATCGTGGTGCCTTTTTTTTTTTAAAGAGACAAAAGCTGCAAATTCATTCTATTCTAATTCTCAATCATGCATGAAAACGTTATTTGTGGGTTTAAGATGGGTTTTTTAAAAGATTCAAATGTTAGTAATATTTTTTTGACAAGATTCAGGCCAATACTTTTAAAATATTTATTAAATTCATTCGAGATGAGTTTTTGACAAGATCGTTGTTTTCAATAACAGTTAGTTTAGGTAGAGGTGAATTAAGTTTTTCTTTTCCCATTATTACATTAATGTTGCGCCATATTTTTTTGCTATCAAATTTACATTTTTTAATTTGGTTACTGTTATACTTTTTTTTTTGGCATTTTTAATGAGATCATGGTTAAAATATTTCTAACTTTTGTAATTTTTTTCAATATCATTGCTTTTATTTTTCAGAAATTTATTGTAAAGTTTTTGCTTTCTTTTTGAGCACTTTAAAAACGATCTATCCATCCACGAATTAGCAATTGCTTTTGACTTATACAATTTCTTGTGGACAGGTTTTAGCAAAATATCTAACATCTGAATGATTAGTATGTTAATCATTCAGATGTTAGATTTTTGTTAAAATACTCCAAAAATGTAATTAAAAAAGCATCGTAAGCTTCATTTGTATCTTGACATTTTACTTTCTATCTTTCTATTCCCAATTTCTATCCCCAATTATCTTGACATTTATATACGTTGCTCCACGCTTCTTTTTTTAGTCTACTTGTTAACTTGTTAGTGTCACTCATTTTTAGATTTTGTTTTTTCAAATGTATGATTTTAGACAATCTGACGTAGATTTAACGTTTTTTGTTTTTATGAATATAGGGAAATAATCGCTTGTTTTATATCTGCCATAAATTTACCGGTTTCGAATGTCGTTTCTAAATAATTGTTAATAAAAATATTGTCTATTGTTGTTACCAAGGTTTTTGTTATTCGCGTTGGTTTATTAATAGTTGACAAGACATTAAATTTAAAAAGCGTATTAAAAAAGATTTTATTTTTGGAAATTTTGTGTTAGATAGAGCATCAAGATTTATGTCACCAGTAATATATAATATTTTGTTTTCTTTATTTATTTTCATAATCGTATTTTTGATAAATGTTTAAAAAAACCTCAGGTATACAAAATTGAATGCCATGCTTCTGATATCCAGACTCAAACAGTGGAACTTGGTTGATGATAGCGTACAAATCACGGATCAGAAGTAGCGGCATCAAAGGTTCTCCAACTTTTTTAGTTAACTTTATGGGCTGTGTTTATGCAAGAATGTTGCCGGTCTATTCCAGGCTTTAGGTATCTTATGTAATTCTATTGAATAGTGCCTATTCATAGACAGTTCATCTCAAAGCTTCAAAGCCGTGTTGCTTTACAACGAAAACAACTACACGTCTCTCCTGATGGCCTTCTCTGTGCATCTCAAAGAGGACCAGTGTCACCAAGTGCCAAAATGTTGCCGAGTGCCAAAATGTTGCCGAGTGCATTAAAGTATAACAACTGCGGATGGGAGGTTATCAGTGACTTCAAAATAGTATCAGTTCTCATGGGTTTTCAAGGAGATTTCACAAAATTTCCTTGTTTCCTCTGTCTCTGGGACAGCCGTGATACTAAGGCGCATTATCGCACAAAAAAATGGCCACATCGAACCGAGTTTTTTGTTTGGTAGAGCAATGCGAAGTGGGAGCCACTGATAGAACCTTATAAAGTACTTATGTCATCACTGCACATCTAGTTAGGTCTCATTAGGCAATTGGTTACTGCTTTTGACAAGGAATCAGCAGCATTTCAATACTTCCAAGATCTTTTTCAAAAGCTGTTTGAAGCTAAGGTTAGGGTTGGTAAATTCATTGGACCAATGATCAAAAAGATCATAGAATATGAGAATTTCGCAAAGCTGTTGAACAAAACAGTGAACAGGATGGTGAGAGCGGAGCAGTTTTGTGCAGTTGTTTTGGGCTTCCTAGGTAATCACAAAGCTGAAAACTATGTGGAATTGGTGTAGACTCTTTTAAAAAATTACCAAGGGTAATATAGCAAAAACATGATGGGGGTTTTATATTTGGTGGCCACTTAGAGAGAGTGATACACAGTTCAATTGTAACTCTAGAAAATATAAACATTTCTGAACCTCGTTGAGTGGTTTCTGACGGTGTTTGTCTACGTCTAGGGCAATTTTTGTTTATAACTAATCATTATGACAAAAATGAAAAAATATTATTTTATTTTCACAAAAAAAACATTTTTTCCTTTTGCTGTTGTCGTGTAAGCAATGCTTGTGCTTAATGAAGTTATTTTTTCACATACGTTAGACATAAGCAATTACAGTAATTAAGTATAGTGTAATTACTTTTTTTAAATTTTTTTAAGAGGTACTCATTGATATGGAGTTACCGACATTTTTAGTTATCAAAATGCAAATGGAAAATATAACAATGGTTACCGCTTCAAATTCAAATTTACAGAATTTCTAATTTTGATCGAAATTAAAACAATTAATAATAGTTTCTAAATAAAAAAATTGCAATTTTGTCAAATTTTGCTAATATATCGAATATATCACTAATAAATAGTTATCCAAATTAAATATTATTCAAACATTATTCTTATAGAAAGAAAAAAACTTAAAAATAAACGGCCTACATAAAATTTGAAAATTAAATGTCTTTGTTTAAATAAAAAATTCTCTTCGTTTAAAAAGAATTTTTTTTTTTAAAAAATAAGGTAAGCCACGTCTTCTTTTATGAAAGGAGTTCGCCTTAAAAACTTTATTTTAATTAACTCTCGCACAAAATACGAGGACATTGGTCACCTTAAATATTGCGCTTTATAAAAAGTAAATGTAACATTTTATAATACATTATTAAAAATATAATACAACAAACAAATAACTAATTTAAAAAAAAAAAAGATACCTTAATTTAAAAATATTCTGACTATTGTTAAAAGCAAGTTGCGCTATTAAAATCCAAAAATCCAATTATATTTATTTTTTTATTTTAAATGTATCACAAATATTTTTTGGTATTATGAGTAACTTTAGATTTTTTTATATAATTTTATTATTTTGTTTCAATAAATAAATTAATCCAAACGTTTTTCTTAAATATCGTATTTTATTTAAAATCATATTGAATCCTTGCGCAATAAAGATTCAAAAAATATTGGAAGGTTATACAAAGCAAGAAATTTTGTATATAGACATGCATTAGTTCAAATTAGTTACTCACTTATCCAAAACCATGTAATTTATGCAAGTATCGCGTCGAGTAGTGCTAAAAAAAGTCAAATTCTTTTTATCAACAAAAGTATCTAGCATGACTAATATACACTGACAGATCGTTTTACTCGTGCAATACCCCTTTTATTTAAAATGAATATTCTTAATATATGTTTTTAATGTTCTTTGCTTTATATTTAAATTTAAGATATACTTAACTCCTTAATGGCTTAAATTAAAATACTAATTCTTCTGAACCGCATGATTCAAGCGAAAACAATAATATCATAATATTCTTGATAAAAAAATACGTCTCGCATCTTACTCGCATCTATACGATCACTGAACCTTTATCTTTATTCTTTATTTTTTTAACGATTTCTTTGCATGTAAATTTTTATTATTGATATTTTTGTAAATATTTTATTAAATATTGTAATCAAGAACAAAAAAAAAAGTTTACTCGAATGTATCTTACAATTACACTAATCTTAAATGTTAATTAATAAATAAACGAAAATGCAGATAGTCCAGAAAAATTCCTGGTCTTGATGACATAGACTCTAAAGTTGTTAAAAATGTTTATGACGTTATTGAGTATCCCCTAATGTATATCTTTAATCTCTCCTTAAAAAATTTGAGTTTTTCCTGACCGCCTAAAATTAGCACGCGTAGTTCCAGTATTTAAAAGCGGAGATGACTCGACTTTATCTTACTATAAACCCATCTCCATACTCCCGTGCTTCTCAAAAATATTGGAGCGCATAATGTATAATAGACTCTTTACATACCTTCAAAATCATAACATCCTCTACAATAACCAATACTGATTTAAAAAATGCCAATCAACTGAACATGCTGTAATAAAATTAGTTAACGAAGTTTTAAGTGGCTTTGACAAAAACAAACCTTTCAAAGGCTTTTGATACGGTGGATCGCGAGATCCTTTTATACAAACTTTATAACTATGGTATAAAAAATAAAAATTTTAAATGGTTAAGTTGCTATCTAAAAAACCGTAAACAAGCCTTATTTTACAATAAAACATAAACTCCCCTTGAAATCGTCACATGTGGTGTTCCTCAGGGGTCTATTCTGGGACCTCTGCTTTTCCTAATCTATATAAATGACATATTTTTATCTTCCAGTATACTGAACTTCATTCTTTATGCAGAACACTCACGCTTTCTATACCCACTCTAACATTACTACACTTTTTAATACAGTAAATCAGGAACTTGAAGAGTTGAGCAATTGGTTTAAAGCAAACAAACTTTCTGTCAACATTGAGAAAAGTAATTATATCTTTTTTACAAAACTATACAATTCAGACAAACTACCATTAAAACTTCCAAATATTCAATTAGACAAAAATAGACTAAATCGAGCGTTTTCAGTTAAATTTCTCGGGTAATTATTAGATGAACATATTAGCTGGAAAGACCACATTAATATATTAAAAAATAAAATATTTAAAAACATTGGAATTATGCATAAAACCAGATATATTTTAAATAATGCATGCCTTAAAAGTTTTTATTTTACATATATACATAGCTATATTAACTATTGCAATATTGCCTGGGCTAGTACCTACCAATCAAAACTAGATTTAATATATAAAAAACAAAAACAAGCGTGTCGTATATTAACAAACGCAAATAAAAAGGTCAATTCTAAACATTTAATGAGGGAACTGAGAGTTCTTAATATCTACGAACAAAACATTTATTGCATACTTCAATTCATGTTTAAACTCAAAAATGATCTGGTCCCTGAAGTCTTCCATAACTATTTTCACCTTATTCATCACAAATATTAAGGAAAATACTCTATCAAGAACTACTATATTCCGAAAACCTCTTTAAGACAGTCTAAATTCTCAATATCCAGCAGAGGACCCCAATTGTGGAACTCATTTCTAACAAACAAAATAAAAACGATAAACTCATTCCAACGTTTTAAATGCGTTGTAAAACAAGAGCTACTAGACCTCAACATTAATGAAACAATCTCTTATTTTTAAATTTTTTTCTAAATTTTAAAGTTTTTTCTTTTTCAATTTAAATCTTCACTTTTTCTTGTAATTCTACTATATTACTTGCTTGGTTATTTAATGATGTTCATTGTAAAAAAAAAAAAAAAATCATATGTACTATAAATATTTTGTTATATTTGTATTTGGTTTATATTTTGTCAACGACAAAAATGGGGCAAGATGATAAGACTATTGTCTTCTACTTGCTCCAGTCATATATTTCACGGTAAAATGTTGTACAAATTTATATTAATAATGACAAATAAAAATATATAAATAAATATGTCTGTCAATTTTTTTTTTTTTTTTTTTAACTTAGATGAGTTCTTGAGGTTCCTCTTTGGATACTAAATTCTTGACGGGTCCTAATAATGTTGAAATTTTTTTTCTTCTAAACTATATCAACCTGATACTCAAAAGAAACAGAATAATATGCTGGTTTAACAAAACAGGGGTTTTAGGTATATTTTTACAAATATTTTTTTTACCAAAAATTTTCAAATAAAATTATTATTTATAAAACAAGCATATTTTTCTGATTTTTTTGAGTCTAAGGTTGATATGGTTTAGAAAATAAAAAAGTTCAAAAATATTAGGACCCGTCAAAAATTTATAATCCAAAGAGGAACCTTATCAAAATCGAAAAATATTTTTTTACTTTCTTTTTATAATTAATGGACATCGATTCGTGTCTTAGGAATATTTACTTTTGAACTTTTTTTCTTGCTATAAAAATCGCTCCATCCTAATGCGTAAAGTTACACTTACATGGATGTTTCATACAGTTAGAAATTTACCTCAATGAGTATTAAACACAAAGTTTTACTTGGTGTTACATCAGAACAATATCTAAAGCAGAGTCTTATAAGCTAAAAAAAAAATGAAAATGTTTGTTGCCTTCGATAATATGGTAACCTTAATTTCTCATCATAGAGACAATTTAATGAAATTTTTAAACAACATATATAGACTAACTTTTTCTTGATTCAAACACTAAATATTATACTGACATTAAAAAAAGTATATGTAAAATCATACCTTGTTGCTATAGTAACTAATAAAAATAGCTCAAAATACCTAAAAAGAAAACTGGGTCTACGCTGTAAAAGTATAAGTAAGAATGATTATAGGAGTAATAATGTTACTTTGCAAAACTATTCTAAATGAGTAAAACTGTGATATGAGGGAAATCAATTTTTTAATAATTTTTTTTTTGTAAAAAAGTAAAAACATATTCGATAATAACCCCACTTCTGGGCAAGTTATGCGACATCGGTTAGAAAGGAGGCGTGAACTTCCAATTAAATGCTCATCCGCGGTGCTCTGTGATAAGACCGTAAGGACTTCTTGGGCACCTAAAATAAAAATAAATCTAAAGAAAAAATAATAGTAATAATAAAAGGGCCAAAAATAAAATACAAAAAAATTGTTTGCTCAAAATCTAAAGATTTATTAGAACTTCAACTCCGCTCATTTCGTTACTTTCTGTATTCTCAAAATTGCTTGAACGCGTAATTTAAAATAGAATTTTTGAATATTTTACTAAAACAACTTATTCTACCCAAAAGAATTCAAATTTCAGAAAAGTTACTCAAATAAACATGTAAGTTAACATAATAGTAAACAAAATAACTGATGGTTTTGACAATAACAATTTTACTTTAGGAGTCATTAAAACAGAACTTAATAATGTATGCAGACAATACTAATTTATTTCTTACCATTATTAATATTAAACATATACGGATATGAATATAGAATTAAATAAAGTAAATAGTTGGTTTAGGGCAAACTAACTCTTACTTAATGTGAAGAATGCGATTTATACCTTATTCTATGAAAAAACACAAAAACTAAACATTCCTCTTAAGTTGTGCGATCTTTACTTAAATGATAGAATAAATAAAAAGCAAGTAAGTATAAAATTCTTAAGAATTCTTATAAATGAAAATTTATACTGGCTTCCCCAAAATAAATTATCTACAGTCAAAAATTACCTAACAAGCTATTGGCGTAATGTATCGAGTTCGATCCGTCAATATGTTAAGTCTTTAATAAATAAATTTTGGGTTAATCCACTGTTTCATTAATAATGCAAGTATAACGTGGAATAGTACGCAATCAACAAAACTTTAAAAAATGTATATTTAGATGACTTCTTGAGTTTCCTTCTCGGACACAAAAGTTTTGAATGGTCCAAATAGTAATGAAATTTATTATTTCAGAACTATCTTATCTCAAATTTATTATCTTCAGAACTCAACCAGTTACTCAAAAAATGCAGAACTTTATGCTGATTTTAAAAATATATATTTTCATTCAAAATTGAAGTTATAAAAAGTACAAATTTTTTTCGTTAAAAACCTCCGTTTTCTAAATAATTTGCAAGAACTCACTAATTTTAAGTACATGTTCGCGACTTTTTTTCAACAAAATATTTTTAAAAGGAGATTTTTATTTTTTGTTTTTTTAGTACCAGGTTGACATATTTTAGAAAAAAAAGTTTTCTTTTTTTTACTAAAACGCAACAATTCAAAAGACAGGGAAATCTAATTTCAAAAAATTTTAAACTTGCTCCACCCTACTAGGGGAAGTTGGATCGAATCTCCTTATTTTTTAAATTTAGCAAAAATTAAAAAATGTATTCAATTTTTTTCAAGGCAAAAGGATTGAGAAATAAGTCCTTCAAGATTTTGAGGCTGAGGAAGTAAAGACACTGTACACTATACTCTTGGCATACTTTTAGTAATTAGATTAGTATAAAATCGAAAATATAGACATTTTAAAAATTGAGACGAAAAAAAAAAAAATTTTATTAAACTTATAAAAATATTATTCATAACTTGAAACAAATAAGTTCATTTTCATATAGTTAACAAACAAACAGTTAAAAGCGCATAAAATTAATCTTTAAGATCATTAACGGGGCATATTATAATATATAATATAATAGTGCTGTACACTTAAAGAGTGATGAGTCCAAACTACGTAGAGTTTGTAACTTTAACAGCTGTAACACACTAACATACAAACATAAAAAAAAGTTAGTATTTAAAATGTTCATCCAATTTTTTTTGAACTGGTTGATACTGACTGCGTCTATTGTTTCTTGTTCAAGATTGTTCCAGTTGTTTACTACTCTATTTGTGAAAAAATTATGTCGTTTTATATTTCCTGTATATTGCCTTCTCAGTTTACTATTGTGACCTCTAGTTTTATATCCGTTATCTAGCATTTCGGGTTTTGTGTAAAAATTTATAATATCGTACCCTTTCAAATATTTGAACATTTGTATCAAATCACCCCTTCTTCTTCTGTTCTCCAACGATAGTAAATCCAACTTCTTTAACCTCTCTTCATAACTGTATCCTTTCAAAATTTTAGTTCTAGAAGCTCTTTGTTGGACACACTCTAGTTTATCTTTATCATACTGACAATAAGGATTCCAGATAAGAGCTGCGTATTCCAAATATGGACGTACTAATGTTATAAATTGAGTTAACCGGTTCAATGTGCCCCGACTCACTGTGCCCTGTACTCATTTTTATTTATTATTTAGTTATTCTGTATAAAAAAGTAAAGTTTCATTCCTTGAAAAATATTAGTTATTGGCCTAGACGTAGCTGGTTGTGGTTTTAAAGTGATCTTTTTAATTAAATTTCATCAAATATATAAATTTTTTGGAGAGAGAGAAAAAAGGTGTTTGAAATTGAGCACCCATGGCGCAGTGGTAACTTACTTGCCTCAAAAACAAAAGACCCGTGGTTCAAACCCCATCTCTGGGCAAGTTATGCGACATCGGTTAGGAAGGAGGCGTAAACTTCTAATTAAATGCTCATCCGCGGTGCTCTGTGATAAGACCGTAAGAACTTCTTAGGGGAACCAAAAATTAAAATTAAAAAATTAAAAAAAAAAAAAAATCCCAGGACCCTGCATGAAACGTGGCAAAAAAGCTGACATTTTCACTATTCACATCTCACAACATTTTTTATCTGTACAATATTAATAATGTGCATATAAAAAATGTAGCAAAGGAATCTTTGCCGGTACTACTGTTTTAAGGTTTGTATAGGATCTTTAGGTTAAAGTTTATGCAATATAAAGAATGCAGTGGAAAGTTGTGTGGAAAGTTGTGTGGAAAGTTAGTGGAAATTATATGTCTTAGTAACTATTTACAATTGTAAAACTTTCTGATCAGCATATTTGTCATTCTATAAACACTAATAGTTAATTCCAAATCAATGCAAGTAAAATTTTTTAAAATTGAAAACTTATAAATAATTACAAAATAAAATTTTAGGAGCTGTTTGGGATAAAAATAAATAAACAAGAAAGATCTGAAATATCTGATTTTACTAATCCTTACATTAAAAAAGTGTTAAGTTTGAGATCTTGCATTGAAATCTTGTATTGAGTTTGAGAATGTATTGTTATAACAGTAAAGGAATTAGAAGTTACTCTGGTTTGTTTGTTGATGGTTAAGAGTATACCTAAAATATGTTGTTAAAGAAATTTTAGTTATCAAATGTTCGTTGTTTTTTAAAATATTTATCTTTATATCTCCTATTGTAAAAAAAACTTTTTTTTGAAGGGTCCAGGGGAAAAACGATGAGATAACCAAAAATCTCATTTTGAGATATGAGCAAAAGAAACTTTTACAACTGATAAAAACGTGAGCGTATATTAAGTGCATATAAAGTAACTATTCCGAGATATAGACTTTGTAGAATAAAGTCCACTAATGCGTTTTAAACGGTAATAGCGTGTATTTATCATTCTTAAATTTCTTTTAATCAATAAAATTCGAAGCTGTGGGATAGGATGGGATGGGCAATTTTAAAACTTTTTTTTCGTAGGATTGCCATTGTTTTTCCCTTTAGCAATACGATATTCTGAAAGGGGACAAAAAAATGCTACTAGATGGCACTAGCACAATTTTTTCAGACAAATTTGGAATCTCATTGTTTTTCCCCTGGACCCTTCATATGTATATACACAAAAAAACTTTTCAAAAAAAAAAACTTTCAAAATAAAAAATAAAAATTTTTTGCAACATTATTTCTACGGAATAATTGAAGTAATAAAATGAAACAAAAGATTGTTTCCAGAAAAAATTGCTTTTTGTTTTATTTCTAAATAATGCAATATAACTAAATATTTATTATTAATTATTTAATATCAACAAAAGCACAACAGAAACAAACAAAATTAAAAAGTTAAAGAAATGTAGTAAAAGTATTAAAAAAATGTAGTACAAATTTAAAATCATTTTTTGATTAAAACAATTAAATTCTTTTCAAAATATGTATTTGAAATCTAATATATTAAAGTCTATGTTTATATTTATTCTTTTAAACACCCAATAATTACATAAACTATAGGTAAAAGTATTAAAAAAAAAAAAACAAAGCACATTTAAGTATTTTCTTGCATCGTTCTTGGAATGTTTTCCTCCATCAGCGTTCTAAATACTTCTCTTTGTTCCTTTAAATTCCAGTGTTGGAACGATTGTTTTAAGATCGCCGCAACATTGGCCTCCAATGCTTCCTGAGGGCGTGCAATTATAATTTTCTTACCCTCGATCATAAATTGGAGCATGTTTATATCAGCTTTCTTACACATTATCATTACCTCACCCACAAATGATCGTTGATTCATTAAAGGCATCTGAGTCCGTATAATCGAGTAACATATGGGGTTGTTTAAAAGCCTGATAAATAGATTTAACTTGTTGCGAAAAAGAATGTCTGACACAGCGTCTACTTTGAAATAAGAATGTAGATAATTTCTACTTTGCTTTGAAATATTAAAGAAGGATTTTAAGACAGATCGTCCAGCTATATCAATGCTATTTAGAAACTTATTGCTGCTTCCACACAGTTCTAATCCGTATAACAACGTTGGAACAGCTAAAGAATTAAATAAATGAACTATGGTAGCAGGCTGGCAAAAGCGAAGTCCATTTCTTATAAGACCTTTTGCAACAGATAAAAATTGCGTTACACGTTCAGTTATATTTTGTTTTTGGAGTGTTGCTGTCATTTTTTTGTTCTTATTATCCCAAAGGAAACCAAGATGTTTTAGATTGTTTTGAGGCTTGATAGGATCACCGTTAATATAAATAACGTTAATTAAAATCGAACTTATTCCAGATATTAGAAATTCAGTTTTTTCTGTATTCAGTTTAATAAAGTTCGATAGTCCATACTTTTGAACAATGTTAATAAGGCTCTGAAGACCAGATATAGTGGAACTTTGTAAAACTATATCATCAGCATATGCAATGATACCTGTGTATACACCATTTATTGAAGTTCCAACTTTTGATTCTGAAACAATTTTCTCTAGAAGGTTCTCTGTGTAGATATTGTAGAGATGAGGCGACAGTATGGATCCTTGACGCACTCCCTGAGACAGCCTAAATTTGTTTGATGTACATCCAAGATATGATATATTAGAAGTTCCTGTTTGATATAGTGATAATATTGTATGAACTATAGATAATGGGATTTTTTTCTGGTAATAGAGTTTCTCGAATAGTAATTCCCAATTACAACTGTCAAAAGCTTTGTTGGCGTCTAGACTGCATATATATAGCGGTGAGTTATTATGATTATAGTGCTTTATTGTTTCACTCAGAAGAAATTCTGCGTGGAGGGTAGAGCTGTTTTCTTTAAAACCGAATTGATGGGAATGACTTTCTGTTATATCTGGACATATGTGTATGATAAGATATTCGAGAAGTTTTGTAAAAATTGGTATAATGCTGATTCCTCGATAGTTATTTGGATTTTCTAGTGATGTTTTATAAGACTTGACTAATGGGATAATTTTGGCGGTTGATAAACCGTGTGGAACCTTTCCATTTGTTAACATATTGTTATAAAACGACGAACGTTTAGTAAATGCCGTTTTGAATCAGCCTTAAAACTTTCTATTGTGCAGTTTAAGACGAATTCTAGTTTATCATTAAAAGTTCAAAGGAAATGTTTAAGTATGTAATGTAAGTTTAAGAAGTATGTAATGTAAATTTAAGAAATGCGAAGAAAAGTTTATCATTAAAAATACAAACAAAAGGTCCACGATATTAATTTTCCTTATGTTAAGATGGGTTATGGGAATAACAAAGTTATTTTCTGAAAATTTAGTAGGATATTTATAAGAAACTTCATTAAAGTAAGATTGAAATGTTACTAGCGATAAACCATGCTTTTCTTTAAACATAAATAGCAACACTTGATAAATGTTAAGTTTATAAATGTTCACGCAATAAATATGCATTTCTGTTTTGCCCCAAATATTATCCTGCAAGCATGTTTTTGCTTACTAGTGCTTTACTAGTGTTTTACTAGTGTATCTAACTATTTTACTAGTGTATCTAATTGCATATATCCTAACAATACAAATGACAAACGCAGTTCAACAAAAACTTTACACAGCTGACTACTTTTAAAAAAGTTTTTGCAAAGTACGCGCAGTATCCGTTATTTACATTTTTTTTTCTTAACTTTGAATTTACGCATTTCAAATTTTCAACAAAATAAAAAATATAGTTTTCTAAAAAATTAATTTGCCATTTACTGTCTGAAATTATAGGCTTTCTTCGAGTATCACTTAATCTAATATCTAGACCTTTTGCTTTACTGTTGACAATAAACCACCACTTGACAACTGTTCCGATGAAAAGTGCTGTACCTTCAGCTTCAATAAATTTCAAACATAATTCAGCAAAGTTTTTATCGTAAAAAATTTTAAAAACTATTCTAACATTTTGTCGTTTTGGTGACACATCCTTTCGTGGTGACACACCTTTTTTTGTTATTTGTGACAACTTAACAATTTGATTGTCAGCATCATGAAGTTGAATTGTAAATTTTTATTCTGCAAGTTGCTCAGTACTGTTATTATTTAGCAATTTATTAAGCATTGTGACTTTTAGTGACTCAATTATTTCAAACACATTTTAAATTATGCACAATATCATTTAATAGATGCTAGATTATTTTTTCTATTAGTATGCTAGAACAATTTTTGCATTAAAATATTAAAAATTTTTTAATTTACTTGACAGTAATCCAAGAGTAAGTCTCTTGGATAATGGATTATTTTTTTACTTAATACCACCAAGATTTTGAAAAAAGATATATTCGTATATTATTATGTAACTCATAACAAAACACATAGTTGTTTCAACTGTTATTCTTATAAATACGGCTGTTTAATGGACACACACTTAACATTGTTTATTTTTATAATCTTTAACAACTTTAATAATTTGTTATTAAGGTATAAGACCCCTCAAAATTCCTAAAAAATTCAAAAAAAATAATTTGTGTATTTCTTACACGAAATTTATCGCTGAATCCGAATTTAAAAACTTTTTTTAAAAATAAGGCTTAGTATTTGAGATATAAAAGGTTTCCTTCAACTGGGTGAATTTGATCTGCTTAGCAACACGCATAGCAACAGGTTTTTTATAAGAATTGCCAGCTATTTAGTTATTTTTGTGTTATTTAATAAACTTTTTCAATAATGGGTAAATCATGCAGAGTTAAACAAAGTACTCAAAGTAAAAAATCCAGAAGATTTCACGGAAATAGGTATACCAAAAATTTGACAAACAATTCAACTTTATCAGTAGCTCCTGTTAATAACAATGTTACCTGTTCTGAAAATGACCTTATTTTCAATAATAGTTCATTAGATTTATCTATATCCTCGAAAAAAGTTGAAAAAATTGAAACACCACATCAAAGTAATAATAAAACTGTTGGTTATCGTATTATTGACATTGAAATTATATTTGGTGTAATAAGTCAATTATGTTGCAAAAATTGTTTACAATCCGGATTATAATTGGTAGCTGGCAACGTCGTGGATTTTCCCCATTAAATGGAGTGGTTACTGCTATATCAATGGACACAGGTAAAATTCTTGATTGTGAACCAATGAGTCGATCATGTAAAGCATGTAGTTTAAAACTAAAACTTAAAGAAAATAACCCAAATGCCTTTGAAGCTTGGAAATCATCACATGTATGTAAACTAAATTATCGTGGCTCTGCTCCTGGAATGGAAGTAACTGGCGCTCAAAGAACATTTAGCCGTTTTATTTCACAAAATAAACTGAGGTATGTAAAGTATTATGGTGACGGTGTTTGTAAAAGCTATTCGTATGTTAAAGATACTTATCCTGGTATAACAATGTGTAAGTTGGAGTGTGTTGGACATGTACAGAAACGTGTTGGTAGCAGATTGCGAATTTTGAAAAAAAATGTAAATTGGACTTGGAGGCAAAGGCAAATTAACAAATGCTATAATTGATCGCCTACAAAACCACTATGGAATTGCTGTTAGGCAAAATGCCAATGATTTAGAAGGTATGAAAAAGACCATACTTGCAACATTGTTTCATGTTGCATCATCAGCTGAAAATAATTGGCATGCTCATTGCCCAGATGGCATCAATAGTTGGTGTCGTTATAAACATGATAAAGCTAATTTAACGTTTACCTACAAGCCAGGTGCTTCCACTCTCAGTTGTCAGTCATCTAAAGCCTATATATATAGATTTATCTCAAGAAGAACTCTTAAAAAAATGCCTTCATGGTAAAACCCAAAACCAGAATGAAAGTTTTAATGGAATGATATGGCAGCGCATACCTAAAACAAAGTATGTTTCATTAACGCAGTTGGAGTTAGGAGTTTATGATGCTGTTTCAAATTTTAATATTGGAAGAAAAGCAAGCATACTTTTGTTTGAAAAGTTGAATATGATTTCTGGTATTTATACTCTCCAAGGCTGTTCAACCACAAACAAAAAGCGCTTAATTTTTGCAGAATATCAAAATCGGATTACATCTAAAAAGCAACGAAAAGTTATTCGTGGATGCAAAAAAAAAATGATCAAGAAGGTTGTCTTTATGACCCTGGTTCATGTTCATATAAATAAAAGTCAATTGAGTATACGAGAGAAAATATCATGAAAATTTATGAATATAATATTCAAACGAGTTTTTCTCAAAATGTAAATTTTTGACCTCCCGGCCTTCCTATCTCATTAACCGTAAGTTAAATTTGTATGAAATTTTCACCAAATGTTTATTGCATCTGGTTGTACAATTGGAACTAAAAGTTTTTTAATGCAATCAAGAGTTTTTGATTTATAGTTTCAAGTTACAAAAAAATCATATTTTTAGTACGCCATTTTGAAAATTTTATTATAGGTCAAGTACTAAGTTTTTTTAAATAATTTTAGTTCGGTTTGTAGATCAGTATTTTATTAACCATATGCCAAAAATTCATAACCTACATGCTTTCAGTTACTGAGATAGCTTGGCCTGGGTAACTTAAATATTTTCATTTTGCTTGGTAGCCATGACAATTAATAAATTTATTTTGTATTTTTTAAAATCCTTTTATCTAGTTGTTTCTCAAGATAAAATTGTTTTTTTTGTTAAAAAACTTTTTTTAATAATTTTTTTTTTGAGGGGTCTTATACCTTAAGGAGTGGCGTCATAAACTCAATTATTATGCTGCAAACACATTTAGTACCACTTGTTTGTTTTGCATATCAAGAAAAAAAAAAATTAAATCTTACCAAACTTTTAAGATATATTTAATAGTTAAATGATTTAAATTCAAATAAGAAATTAACAAGTTGTCGACTATATACCGAAATAGTAAGTACAAATAGTGCTACTACATCTACTAATGGTTTGGGTTGAAACAGCAAGCACTTTTTTTCATTATTCTGAAAAGTTAAAGTGCGCATTTTAAGAATTGAATCGCACAAATTATTTTAAGAAATAGCGCCTAAAATTATACCCGTAACGAAGGTTGAAAATTGCAGGGTTGACTTACGGAAAAGAGAATATCAAATAATTCATATTAAAGATTTTTAAAACCCTTTTAATCAAGTCAAATTATCTTTTTATTTTTACTCATCTCTACTTCTTAAGTCCAATTTTTTACCAAAGCTGTTTAAACTAAATAGCAAGAAGCAAGCCAGGGTCTTAATTTCATGATGTTTTTCATCAATTAAATCTTTATGTTCATATTTAAGCGAGATATACAAGCTTTAGTAATGTTTATAGTTATTTTTATAATTTAAATTAATTTATCATATTTTATATTTGGTTATAGGCAAAAGAGTTTAAATTATTCTTCGTAGTTTATTAACTATGCCTTAAAATGGCGGTTTAATACTAACTACTTATGAAGAGTGAGATTTTTAAATGTAAAAGAACTTAAAACTGGTAAGAAATATTGTAAGGTTTATTTGTTAGTCGGAAAAAAAAATTTAATTATTTTTGTTATAAACAAAACCATTTACAAAAAAAAACAACCCATTTTTAAAAGAATATTTTAAATAAATTTGTTTTAATATTAATTAGCATTTTTTATAAATCATTTTGATCGATTACGAAAATTTTAAAGTCCGTGTAAAATTAAGTAAAAACGTCAGGTGAAATATAAAATTTCGAACTAAAAAGCTCGAAGAAAAATTCTATAAACCATCGAATTTTCTTATTTCGTTGACGACGAATATCTCTTAAAGAAACAATGGCGAAAACCATAACCTCGAAAAATTATTTTTAAACATAAATTTAAACTGTGCAAATCTAATATAAAATAATTTAAAAATTTTAAAACATATAAAAACATAAATATATATATAAAATAATTAACAAATATTTATTTTATACCATAATGATAGTTATATTTATTAATTTATATTATAATTATTACTAATAATATATTTGAAAACGAATTATTTATATGATATTTTAATAATAAAAAATTAAACTTTGAAGTAATAAATCTAATAAACTAAAAAATTAATTTGTAAATTAAAAAAACATTACACAATAATACATTAAATATTTCATTAGTTATTTATAGTTATTGTTTTTATTTAATATAATTAAGGTATTAAATATTTTATCGTGTTGTAAAGTTTTTTAATTCATCGAGGTTATAAAAATAATTTCCACTGCACTTGATATCAAACTTCTTGACATTCGAACAACGAATCCATTCATAAAATTCATTAATAAAATCAATGTCGTCGTGAAGTTCAAGTTTTAATATTTCGCAAAGATTAATCCACGGAAGAAAATTTTCTTCAAAATCTTTTTTTTTTATTGAATAACCTGAGATGAATATATTCAACACTTCAATCTTATCTTTCGGTTTCCATCCTTCGAAATTAATTGGACACCAAAAGAAGACAACCCTAACATTAGTCGAACATTGAATTAAAAGTTTTTTCTCTTCATCACTTAAAATATTTTTATTAACTTCTAACAACGATAACTTTCTTCCAGATTTTACGTAATGATTTATGAAATAATTTTCGCAAGAAGTTAAGTAAGAAGTTTTTTGTAAGAAGTGTTTAATCGAAATCTCCCACTCTTGTTTATCTCGTTTATTTCGTTCATCAACAATTGATTTAATTTCATCATTAAATGATGATTGACTTTCATAAAAACATTCAATGAATAAATCGTTATCGTAACTTTTACTTAGACGATCTAAAGTAAAATTAAATATTTATTATAAAAATAAGCAAATATAAATTCAAATAATAATCGAAATTATAAAATCATACATTCAACATAATCATATATATAAATTTTATTAATTTATGATTAAATACAATTTATTATTGTTATTAAATATATTGTATTTTACATAATTTTATTAAATACATAATATTATATACATAAATTAATATTAAATTAAAATGATATATAAAAATATCAAAACTGTGAACCTTATAAATAAAATAATTTTTTTTAAAAAAAGTTATAAAAATATAAAGAATTTTTTAATTTTATTAAAACACAATTCAAACATTTTATATCATTTTCAAAGAAAATAATTTAAATAACAAATGTCTTCGTTCGGTTGTTTTAATAAAACATAAAATTTAAACACCGATTAAATATTTGGCGGACTTTAAAACGGCGCACCCTAAACTCGGTAATCAACGAAACTTTTCGTTACGAAAATTCTCGGTAAATATAATGAATATTTTACAGAATGGTAAAACCGCGCCGTTACGACAAGTGCCAAAATGGCTTCCTCGAAAGAAAAAAAAACAAACTTTTAAAAACCATTTTTAAAATTTAAAACTCTAATTTAAATATTTACAAATCAAATATAAGTTACAATTATAAAATTAAAACATTTGCACTACTGATATTAGAATTAAAATAAGTAGAAGTTTTATTAATTTAATTAAGTTTTTTTCAAGACTTTATTATTTTAAGTAAAGTTTTACTATTTCACAAAGGCTTACTTGAGAAATGTTTTGTAATAAGTTAAAAATTGACAAAAATCATTAAAAAAAGTTAAGTAAAGGTGCTAACAGTTTTAAATCTCAAATAAGCAATTACAATATACTATTGCTCTTTAAAATAAATGTTCTGATATTCTTCAGTTTACTTTTCTTTCACTAACTTTTTTTTATTCCAAATCTTCACTATCTTTCAATCTTCTAATGTCTTTTTTTTCTTAATCTTGTCGTTTTAAACTTTCCCTCCATGTATATTCTTCTCATCATCAGTATTTGTATCTTCTCGTAATCAGTGTAACACAGTATATGATCATTTGAGAAAATTTGCTCCAAAAATCCATAAAATAAAATAGAATTAAAATATTAATAAATGTGTAATTTAAAGAGGATACTTATCGTGAATATAACCCAGGAACATATTGAAATTATGCCATAAATCTTTATTTTTAAACTCATAATATTCCCTGTATACTGCCTCATCCAACCTAAACCATTTCATATCACCTTGATAACCAAAAACAAACTTTAATTTAAACTTCATCCTATACCAAAAGGACTCAATGTGGTTTATTGTTGTCCCTGTTTCAGTGTCAACAAAGTTTGTGGTATGGTTAACAGTTGAATGAATATAGCTTAAGTTTCTTAAATTATTGTACGAAGCCCATTTATCTGATTGTATATACTTTATATACAATACTTTTTAATGTTGTGACCCAAATTATACTTGCGTTTGAAAAATAAAGATTCATTAATTTGAACTATGTGTCCTGGACTTCCCAGCTGGTTTACAGGTGCAACATCTAAAACTTTGAATGAGCAGATGTCTCTGATACCATTGAACTGGTTGGTTGGCTTATCCCTACTAATTCAGCAGCAGTAACAGGGACCTCTGAAACCCATAACAGCATAAGTTTAAGTATATCACTTACACTTAAAGATGTTGAACATTGAAAAAAACCACTTCGTGTCTTTGTCTTCTTACAGCTGCTGCATCGCCAAATGCGTTTATCCTTAAAGAAAAAAAGCATCAGAAAAAGTTTAAACAAAATCCAATTTAACAGGATTAGATTTTAGGAAAGTAATTTAATCCTTTATAAGGATTAATAACTCATAATAATATAATAACTCATTTGATAACATGATAACATAATAACTCATAATTCATAGTCATAATCAATAATCATAATAACATAATAACTCATTTGAACTCATAATAACATAATAACTCATTTGATAATTAATATAAGCCAAGTCTAATCAGATTAGTATTTAAAATGAAAACAAGCTAAAGTTTCATTTAAGTTATTACTTTCTTTTATAAAGCCCTTATGATATAATACGAATATAATACATATAACATGAAACATGATATGATTAAATACGATATTTACTTACTAGACACCGCTCAAATCTTTGAATAGTCATTTGCTGACCACAGATACAAGATTTGCGAACATGGATTAGTCTGTTTTGATGGAGAAAATTTATTAGCCTTTTTTCTTTAATGCTTTTAATAAATTCTGCCAAAGAAGTAGTCTTGCTCGAAGTTTTCGTGTACTGAAGTGAACTTGAAAAGTTGAAAACGTGCTTAATTCTAATTTAATTTATTAGCCAATGAAAATCGACTTTTAATTTTCGTAACGAAAAGTTTCGTTGATTACCGAGTTTGGGGTGCGCCGTTATAAAGTCCGCCAAATATTTTACATATTGAATTACTAAAGAAAATTTGAAAAAAAAATATTTGTTAGTTCGATTGTAACGTTGATTAAAAACTTTGACGAATTCCTTTATGACGATTGTATTGGTAAAATGCTGAAACTTTCAGATCAAGAGCAAGAATGAAGTGCAGAAAAAAAGTTTAGCGCTCAGATTTCAACTGATTTAGGGAGAACACGAAAACTTCGACTAAAGAATTGGATTAGTGCAGTGATATGGTTAGGTTAGAGAAAATATTTCGCACTTGATTCCCGCAATTTATCCGTTAAAAATATCTGCATTTTCACATTTAACCTGTCTCCAAAAAAATATAATCATATTAAGGAGACATTTGCACATCTTAGTCAACATAATTTCATCATTAAAGTATAGCTGCAAAATGTAATATATATAATACATAAAAACAAGCAACAAAAATACCAAAGATTAGCCGATAATCGATTAAATAATAAATCTACCATTAAAAATCACATTAAATATTCGTATTAAATATTCTAATAATACTAAATATTCTAAAAATCACATTAAATATTCGTTGCTCAAAAAAAAATGATGAAAATTAAATCCATGTAACAATCATTTTAACGTAAACAAAAAAATAATTCATTTTTCACAAAAAATGTTTTATATAAACAATATTTTATAAAAATAAATTATTGAATAAAAAGCTGAAGAATACTTACTTGAGAATTTTAAGAAGTTTTGTTACCGTTGTGAATTTTAATAAACAATGGTAATATAATGATTTCGTAAAACATTTTTAAGAAAAGAAAACGAAGAGTGAGGTCTTATATACTTAAAACTCGATGATCGAACTTTAAAAAAATCTTTTATAAATTCGAATAAAATAATAGAAATTTAAAACCGTTTTATAGAATTATATCGTAACTATCGCAACCGTTTTTATAAAATGAAAGTATTTGTGACTTCACTATAACGTTGAAATCACATTAAAAGCTAACGTTTAGATCACATTAAAAACAGGTCGAATAATAAATTATATGTTGCCGTTGGGAGACATAAACTATTAATTCTATTAAGTTTAATGATGTGAAATAAATAAAACGAAAAAAAAAAGTATATATATCAGAAAATAAAAAAAAAAAAAAATTAGCTACTGTTATTTTTTCTGACGTTTTACCATAATTTAAAAGCCACAAAAAATGAGATCATGTTTTTTTTTTTTAAACAGAATTAACAGTTTGTAAATTAGTATTATTTACTTTACCTATAAATAAAGAAAACGAACCGATTAAAAAGTTATATATTCATAAAAGTTAAATATATTCATAAAAAATTATATTATAAAAACGTAGTGAGACATAAACGTGAAATATTAACGATGTATATATAAAAAAACGTCATATAAAAATATTTGTATATTTTTCTTGATGTTTCTAACTTATTTCAGTTTTAAACCGTTACTTTCATGAGTTTAACAAAAAAAACTTTTTTATTGTTAAAGATGAATTTAACAAAAAAAAAAAAAACTCCGTCTATAAAGTATGAAAAGTTCACAAACTTTTAAATAATACGTCAGTGAAACTGCAAAACCTCGTAAATGATTTTTTGATAAATGTTCAGGAGAGAGTTAAAACTAAATAGGGTAGAGCGGGGCATATAGAGACACTTAAGAAACAAATGCTTGCTGCGGATAAACTAATCATAGTTAACACTGTTTTTTATAAATTTCATGGATAAATAAACTTCATGGATATAAGAAAATGAAAAAACAAAAAAAAATTTTTTAAATAAGCTACGACAACCAAAAAAACAAAACTCTAGAGCTGCAAATTTTTCATATTTTGCAAAAGGGTGGGGCAAAACGGGACAGTTAAAATGCAACAGTTATTCGTTGACTGTGCTGCTTTAAAAAAGCAAAAATAAAAGTTTTTTATTATTTAAACCTGTATAGACATATTTTCTTAGACAAAAATAACATACCCATATAAACTACACCCCCCTACGCCCATACATTCCCAAAAACAATAATTAAAAATAAGAAATTTTTGGTATTTTATTATAAAGTGCTTTTAAACAAACAAACTTCAAATAAAGATCTAAAAACAAAGTAGGAAAAACTGGCAGTTATTATTAACTTGTCAATAATAATAAACATAAGATTTAGCACAAAATATAAGGTCTAAAAAATATATTTATAGTCACACAAATCACATAAATAAAATCCTGAAATTAATTGGCAACAACTTTGATGAGCCCAAAATCTACAGATATTACATCTAAACCAATCATCTTTGTTTCTGACATCATTCCACCACAAGCCACACACATAACATTCACTATTTTCTGGTAAAGCATTCTCATCGTTAATAGGTGGCCTTTTATCTGCTACCTTTTCTTTTTTTAAAGAGACTAGAGGCAACTTCTTTTTACTTAGTTTTAAGTTACTTTTTTGAACAACTTTATTAAGAGATTCTTTTCTTATAAGGAGAACTAGTGATGTTTTCAGACTCTTCGCTGTTCCTTTTTGTTGGTTTTAACTTAGGTATGGAAACAATATCATTAAATGAGATATTTGGAACTATGGTATTTTTTACCGTAATATTGCATCCAGAAACACAGCTATTATTAAGAGCAACATTACTATGACTTCCTAAATTTGAATTCGACCTCATAAATAGTTCATTATTGCATTTTATAAGTTCACTCTCAGGAATAATTTTAGCATTTAAAGGCCAAATACCTGCATTCTTAAACCCGGCAGCTGCAATAGAAGGAGTTGCAGTTTTCATATAGGCATCAAAAAATAATTTCCCTAAGTTATCTGTGGTTATTCTTCTACCTTGATGATTGCGCATCCAATACATACTATGTCTAACCGAAAAATTTGAAATAAATACACATGCACACCAAGAATGTTTATTAAACAAAAAATTTATTAATTTGATCATTCATTTCTGATGAGTCTTTATTGATGAAACACAGTGTTAAATGAGAAAAAATTTTGCCAAGAGATTTTCTACTAATTTGTAATTGCTCTGTTCTTTTAAGAACATTGAGCACTCTTTTTGTATAATACATTTTGAATTGTTTAAATATATATATATATATATATATATATATATATATATATATATATATATATATATATATATATATATATATATATATTTATATATATATATATATATATATATGTATATATATATATATATATATATATATATATATATATATATATATATATATATATATATATATATATATATATATATATATATATATATATATATATATATATATATATATATATATATATATATATATATATATGGACATATGAAAAAAAAAGATTAGTTTTTTGTAAGATTAACAAAAGCAAAAATTTGCAAGAAAATTCATAGAAAATACTAATAATTTTATAAACCATTAAAAAAGCTACTAAATATTATTTCTTCTTGGTAAAATGGCAAACTTATGCCAATTTCTTTAGCCTAAATTATATTACTATAATACCAAAAAATGTAAAAATCATTTAATGTCATACACTAAAAAGAAGTTAAAGCAGGCTGTAAAAAAAAATGAAGAAAGTAAGGTTGTGTAAAATATAAAAAAGCACTGAGATAACCAATGCTAAAGATAATGAAACATCAGAGTTTGGTAAAAAAAAACTGCAATATTGTCTTGTTGTGTATTATATTGTAATATATTAGGCAGTTTACAAAAATTGGCTGGCCTTATGACAGATCTACAAAAAATAATTGTCAAAACATGCCTTCACCCATATGGGAAGATAGGAGACAGAAATTTTTTTTTTTTTTTTTTATTTGCATTCACTCCCAACAAGGCTGCAAGCAACCACTATTAAGTTGGGAGTTACTAGGAAAAAAAAAGAACAGAGTTATAGAGCAAGGAAACGGTTGACAGAAGACTTAAAAAATTGAAGGTTGTATGAGTCGGGAAAACATGAAGATGGGAGAGAGTTCCAAAGGATTGAAGTGCGGGGAAAAAAACTAGATGAATAAAAGGTTTTAGAGCATGCAGGGACAGATACAGAAAACGAATGAGACTTAGCTGAATGACGAGTAAAACGAGAATGAATTTTAGTTGATGGAACTAGAGATGATAACTCCTTTGAGCAGTGACCATGATAGTATCTGTAGAAAAGAGAAAGAGATGCAACTTTACGACGATGGGAAAGAGGTTCAAGCTTAGCAGATAGTCCAGGTCCAACAACATTTACTATGCGTTTTTGGACCTTGTCAAGAAGAGAGAGTGAATCGTTAAAAGAACCAGCCCAAATATGACAACAGTATTCCATACAGGGACGAATAAGAGATTTGTAGAGGTAGAGAATGGAATCAGAAGTAAGGAAATGGCGAGCACGATAAAGAGAAGCAACCTTAGCAGAAGCTAATTTAGCAATCGATTGTATATATGGTTTCCATGAAAGGTCAGTAGTAAGCGATAATCCAAGAAGACGTAAAGAGGACGACTCAGTAAGAGGATTGCCATTCATTAATATAGGAATATTGACCATATTACGGTAGTTGTTTGCAGTAAGCAATTGGGTTTTTTTAGAGTTGAAATTCACAAGCCACTGTGAACCCCAATCTATTACTGAAGTGAAATCAGATTCAAGATCAGCTGCTTGTTCTAGGCGATCGAAAAGAGAAGACTTTTTGTGAAGACAGGAGAATAAAGTTGAGTCATCAGCAAAAAGAGCTACTTTAGATGAAAGGTTGTCAGGAAGATCATTTATGTAGATAAGAAACAAAACAGGACCCAGGATGGAACCTTGGGGAACCCCAGAAGTTACTGGAAATAAAGAAGAGTGTTGGCCTTCAAAGATGACTTTAATAAACCGGTCAGAAAGAAATGATTTGATTATCTCAAAAACTTTCCCAGAAACACCATATGAAGCAAGCTTATGGAGAAGACCAGCATGCCAAACTTTGTCGAAAGCTTTAGATATGTTGAGAGCAACAGCCCTAGCCTCACCGCCTCCATCTAATGCACGATAAAATTTTTCAGTTACAGCAGTTAGCAGTGAACTGAGAATAATGGAGTTTAGCATCAGAAAGCACCTTTTTACATCGATTTCTTGCAATAATAAATAGCCGTTTGTTCACAAAAGAGTTGTTCTTTTGAAAAAGATGAAAAAAATGGTTACGCTTGGATATAGCAGCCGCACAAGAAGGAGAAAACCATGGAGTAGAATGAGGCTTGACTTGAAACCGACGAGAAGGAATAAAAGCTTCCATTCCAGCCTGAATCCAGGAGGTTACATAGGAGGCACATTTGTCAGCTGAGAGAGAAAAAACATCAGCCCAAGGACCATCACGAAAAAAATCACGAAAGGAATCCCAGTCAGCTTTAGGGTAGTAGTAGGTGGTGCGATGATAAGGTGAGCCCAAAAAAGAAGTACGAGAAGAAAGATTTATAGAGATCATTGCATGGTCAGAACCACCTAAGGGAGAAAAGGGAGAAACTGAACATAAGCTAGGGTCAGAGACAAGACATAAGTCAAGGAGTGAAGGTAAATGATTAGGGTTGTCAGGAAAACCAGTCACAAAGTTAACTATCTGAGTAAGAGATTGAGAAACGCAGAAGTTAAAGGCTTTAGTGCCAGCAGGATCAGTGGTGTTAGAGCCAAGCCATTCAGTGTGATGGGCATTAAAATCACCAACAACAACAATATTGGCAGAGGGGTAAAGAGAGAGGGCATGGTCAATTTGATCAGAGATAACATCTAAAAGAGTGCAATCATGGGAAGAAGGAGAACGATAAAGAACAAAGAGAAAAGTGATAGAGTGAAGAGGTGCTAGGCGAAAGCACATAAAAGAATGATCAAAGGATTCGAACCTGATTTCACGACAAATAGGGGAATTAATGCGTATGTATACCCCTAAACCTAGCATGTGACTATTGGAGTCTTTACGAATCAAAGGATAGTACCCATCAACACTGACATCTGAAGAAGGAATTGCAGAACTTAAATTTGTTTCACTGAGTGCATGCAAGTCTGGTGAATTTTGCAAGAGGTAAGACTCAACCAATGTAAAGTTGCTTCGTTGACCGCGAATATTTGTAAAAGATATATTAAAATATTTAGGTGGTGGGGATGGTTTTTTAGGTTTTAAATTTTTGCTTACTTTGGTCATGATTTGGGTTTAATGAGAACTTGACTCATTCATAGATAGAGCACAGCCTCCTAATCAATGAGCTATGCAGTTGTCTCAGTCCTGTTAATTAACCCTAAGCCGTGACATAGGGCTCCTTATGTGGCCTTGACAATGCACACCAAAAGCATTAACAGGGACACTATCCATGCGCAACATGGCACTGTTAATACTCTGATATTTTGCAGCTGTTGATGGAATCAGCCTCTCTGAGAGCTACCACAGAGTTCGGGAAACCTTACTACCAACCGGCCTCAGAACCATTTAACTGAGTTTTAGAGCTGTACCCTCATATGGAGATAACAGGAAGAGTTGCATAGCCATTATCATAGAGGCATAAGCAAAATTCTATGAGTAGAGTCAAGGAGATCCAGCATTCATCATCCTAGACAGGAAACAATGTAACACAGGTTACATCTACGCCAGCCTAATAGATGAAGAAGGGGTTCGAGGCTAGTTAGCAGAATTTTTCTGCTTATCCCTAAAGTCTTTGCCTAGGAGGACTTCTACAAGACAGTAGCAGGGTGCAGTTAACATCTGCCCAAGATGAGTATTTTTATCGAGACACCATCTCTAGCCTTTACTCAACCAAGAGCCCCAAGGCAGGGGATGTTTAGCTGGATGCAGTTAACATCTGCCCAAGATAAGTGTTTTTATCGAGACACCATCTCTAGCCTTTTCTTAACCAAGAGCCGCAAAGCAGGGGAATTTTTAGTCGGAGTTTATTTCTCCTAGCCTTTGCATAAGAAGAGCACACTCTGCAAGGCAGCAGGGCTTGTGGCAGGTGGTACTGGGTTACGTGATACCAGTAGCAAGATTGATCTCGATTATCCTGACCTGACCTGGAGTAGTTAAAAGGAGCTACTTCCCGCAACAGTACTTTGAGAAAACCAGGCATGACATTTTGGAAGTGCATTAGGAAAAACACTGCATCTAACAAAATACAGGAGTCTAAGGTGAGTGTACGTTTTGTAGTTGGAGTAAGTAGTTAGTTACTGAGCTCACGCTGCATTATGAGTATAAACAGAACACAAACAAACATAAATCAACTTACGGGTGAGTCAACACAACGCCAGAGGTTCAGACAGAACACAAACATACATAAAAAACATAAAGCAACTTACGGGTGAGCGAACACCGCGCCAGAGGTTCAGACAGAACACAAACATACATAAAAAAACATCAAAAACATGTCACTGGGTCACTGGGTTACATGTTACCAGTAGCAGGATGATCATGAAGACCATACTCCTGACCTGACACAATTAAAGAATAAGATTCCTTTTTATTACATTTAAGTAAACAAATAAGATCATAGCTGCAGAAGTTTTTATTTAAAGGCTAAGGTAAATAAAAGAAGATATTTGTCTTCTTTTAATTACCTTTTTCTCAAAAAGCTGCTGAAAATCAAACTAAAAAAAACTTTCTATTGAAAAGTTATTTTGTAAAAATAACAAGCAAAAAAATTAGAATAATAATTGAACAAATAAAAACTGCTAATCTTAATCTATTTTTTTTTTTTTTTATCATTTTCGATGAATGATGACGAAATTGTTGTTTAAAATCTTAGTTTGAGGGTAAAATGATTATCAAAAACACCTTCAATTTTTATTTTCAATTTTAGTCTCCTGAGGAGCAACATTATCAATTTTTATAATTTTCTTGCAGAGTATGTAGTGTTATGTCTGCAAAGTTAGGAGACTTTATTACATTATTCTGCACAGTTATGGCTTTTTAAAGATAAACAATAAAAAATTCTTTATAAGTACTAGAGATGTAGTCAAGACAGTTAAGGCTAAGACCAAAACCAATTAATTATTGCTCAAGACCTAAGACTTTAAGACTAATACCATAATCATCACAAAGTCAAACCAAGACCAAAAACAAGACTTTTCACAAGACCAAGACTTAGTCTTTTAGATGCTCAACACAGTAAGGACTTATGCTTACACCTGCGTGTATATTATTAGGCCCTTAGCTGATGTATTATATTACCATTTATACATCTCGGAAAAGTACCCATTTTACTTTTACTTATAAAAAGATCAAAATAGGGTAAACCCTACTCTGATATTTTTGTTTAAACTATAACATTGTCTTTTTTTTTAAAAAAAAAAAACTGAGAATGTGTTTTATTATATTCTTCTTATTTTTTACAAAGTATATAAAAATTTACAAAAAAGCAAAACATGCTAGTTGCCATTGTGGGTTTATAATCAAATTATATAAAAAACGGTGTTCGTTTTGTGTAATTTAGCACAACATTATGATGGAATTTTACAAATATTGCAAGCAAGTAGTGATTTAAAAAATATATATATATGCACACACTTCCTTCCGGGACTAATTTTTAAAAGTTATGTGTTCAACTGCACTTCTTACCATAAATTAGATATTCAGTCTTATAACCTAGTATTGCACATAAAATTATTTAAAATGCCAAATAAGATAAAAAAAAAAAATACTGGGTAAGTTATTTACAAATAAAACAATAAAAAAAACCTAACAAATAAAACCATATTAAATTAAAGTTTTAATGCTTTTTTACTGATTTTAAATTATTACTTAGCAGGAGCAAAATAAGAAACGAAAAAAATTCATTTTCAATTTTGTGTTGATTTTGATAATAAGATTTGTAATATTTCTTCAAGACACATTTATTGTTTAAAGTGAAAGTTGTTTAAAAAAAAAAAGTTTAAACCATAAAAATTGTTTAAAGAGTGAAATTTAGCATATAAACTTCACAACTATACAAATAAAAACAATATATATATATAAAAAAAAAAAAAAGAAATTGAATAAAATTTGTAAACAATCTTTTGAAACTGATAATGACATTATTTTAGAAAAATTCAAGTTTCCAAGTCATTTATTCCAAATGATATTACAAATGTTAACACTTGTTATTTCAAACGTAATTTAAAATAACTTTTGCTCTCAAAAAGGTTTTGGTGTAGGTGTACTGTAACTTTTTTTTCCATAGGGAAAAAAATTTGTTGAAGGGATTTTAAAAGTGATTTCATGCAAAGAAAATAATTTAAGTTAAACGCTTTATAAAAGTGGACTCAAGACATAAATTTATCTTGTGAACAATTTTTTTAAAACATTTTTATGTACTACCTGAAAATCAAAACATTGTAATAAAGACTGTAACAACCATTTTTATATTATTTTATTTACTGAAAAATTTTAATAAAAAAAATATTTAGTTCACAAAACAGATATTTTTGTTCGTGTTTAAGAAAGTCTTTTGAAGTATTTATATTCATATATAAGACTTGTACAAACAGTTTGTTAATTTTTAAATAATAATTTGTTTCCTAAAGAATTAAAGAATTCTTTTAATCTTTTAACTCTAAATTAAGAAAAACAAAACACAAAACAAAATAACAAAGCAAAAAAAAAAGTCTTTTCTAAAAACAACTAAAACCACATAAATACCTTCAGCATTTATAAAGCAAGTAATGGTCACACAATAAATTTAATTTTTTTTTAGATAACAAACATATTTTTGATTTTTTCAGAAAACCTACCTAACATCCTGAAACATATCAAATATAAAATAATATTTTATACTGCTCAATACATTGTAAAATTAAAAAAAAGCAAAAAGCTCTATAATATTTACATCTTATTAAACACCTGAATGATTATCTAAAATAGAGTCACAATAAAGCAACAAAGCTTCAAAACTTACCCAAAATAAAAAACAAGAGTGATGATTTTTCATTGCATTTTTTTGAAGGAGTTAGGTTAACAAGAAACTTTAATAGACTATTTTTGTTTTTATTGGATAATCCACAAATCATTGATAAACAACTCTTCAGCTTCTCATTGGCCATAATCTCATCACTACTTAAACAATTATATGCATAAACAGATGCACAAAACTCCATTATTGTCAAATGCACAAACTGATAATAACAACCAAGATCAGTTTTAATCCTTTCTATAAATCCAAAAAAATTACCTTCCTTTCTGTCAAAGTCACTATAAAAGTCTTGAATTTCTCCTTCGGAAAATATAATTTTATTTTCAACAAATAATTTATATGCAATTTTACAAATATTTAAAATGTAATTTTTATTGGAACTATCTTCCATTATCTCATAAATCAATTTATTGATTTTAATGATGTGTTCTCGCAAAAAATATAAGAAAATATTAGCATACAAATCTGTCATTGTTGAGAAAGAATTTGAATCTGTTTTTTCTGAATCACTTATAATTTTACACATTGATGATAAATAAAATGGAACAGATGCCATGGCCTTTGCAATGGGAGACTCCTTTAAAGTTGTTTTTACAAATTTTTTTTTCCCTTTCACAACATGATTTTTTACATAACTATTTATTCCATTTTCATTAAATCCCATTATTTGAATGGTCAACTTATCACTATGTTTTGTAGATATACTTTGGTACTGATCAATTGCATAAACTCTACCAGCAATTACATGTTTGTATTTTTGAATTTCTCGTAAAACTTTAACAATCGGAGTGCTAGTCAAACTTGGATTTAATAGCTCATTGAAATATTTAAACTCATCCAACCCATCAATTATAAACAGTACAGTGTGACTACTAAATTTAAAATCGTTTACAATATCCTTGTAGAAAATATTTAATAATTCATTAATATTAGAAATATTTGCATATGAATTGAGTATCCTGCATTCAAAATAAAAAACAAGTTCAAGATTTTTCCAAATTAAACTATTCGACCAATCAAGCAAACATTTTCTAAGCAACCATGTTTTTCCAATACCAGCTATTCCAGATATTAATATTACTGTTTTTTCTTTCAAAAATATTTCACTATATGGAATTGGTGTATAAAGCACCTGCTTTTCAAGAAATTTCTTTCGTTCAACACTAAAAACAGCATCCACTGAGCGTTCCAGTTGAGCATTTACTGCATCAACGATACAGAGGTCAACAAATTTTTGTATAAGATCAACGTCTGCAGATGCTTTTATTAGCGGTTGAAGTTCACCTATTTTCCCATAATATTCAAGATAAAATTTTTTAAGATCAGCCGACATCCTCAACAAATCTAAATCAAACAAAACAATTTCTGTAAAGTCATCATCATGATTTTGCTAATGTTCATGATCATGACAATGATGACCATTATTACTATAATTTTATATAAACATTTAATTTTTTTAACAAAGTTATTAAAACTAAGAAATTACTTTTTACAAACTTTTTATGTAAATTTAATGTTTTTATATTTGACAAACATTTTATTTGTTATTATCATAGATCATCCCGGTCATACTGTAAAAATCCGGAATATTGTTTGAGCAAAATATATGGAAAAAATCAGAAATATACATTTTTTTCCCTTAATTTTGCTTTTAGCTGAGTTGTTTAAATTATTTTTTTCAATTTTACTTAATTTTTGTATAAGTGATACGTGTTTTGTATAAGTGATATGGCTGGTGAACTTTAATTCAGATATCAATCAATATATTTTAGATAGGAAAGTAACAAACAGTTATGTAATGACAAAATGTAACAACCTACCATGTAACTAAAACAATTACTGCAAAAAAAACAGTAACAATGATTTAATAAATATAATAATCTTAATATCAATAATCATAATAAAAACAATAAAAGTAAAAATAAATACTTCATTAAAAGAATAATAATAAAATTATATGATAATAAATCAATATCAATTTTAAAACAACAATTGAATATAATGCACAAACAGGAAAGTTACGAACAGTTATGACAATATATCTACCTCAATTTACTTAATAAAAAAAAAAAAATACTTTAAAGTATTTTTTTTTTTTATTAAGTAAATTGAGGTAGATATATTGTCATGTTCATAAGGTTATAATTTCTAAAATGTGGTAATTTAACCTAAATAATGCAGATAACAAAAAATTATATGACTTTAATAGTCATAAAAACAGATTTTATTAGTCTGTTTTTATGATTTGTAAATTTAGGGGATACTTTGTTGTGCTTACAAAGCTATAAATTTAAAGCTGTTGCACTTGGAAGTCTGAAAAATACAATATAATTCAGGCCTTTCCAGGAAAGCTGTGCAGTCACATGTTTGTCCTTGTTTGTCCAGCCTTGCCATGTTTGTCCTTGTTTGTCCAGCCTTGTTTGTCCACAAATGAAATTTTTGCCCAATATTTTTTTTAACTTAAAAATAATTTTAAAATTGTAGTAAAAATACACACATTATTTGAAACAAATTTTTTCTTGTTGAGCTCTTAAAACAATAACATGAATTTAAACTTGAGCAACAAGAACACTGCACCTTGACAACAAGCTCTCTTCTTGCGTTGTTTGTCAAACAAGTTAATGATACAATCATTGACTTAGGGTCTCATTTATAGTTTAAAATAAGAATAAAACAATTGATTAAAATTTTTGTATTATTTGTATTAACTTAATAAAATTATATAAGAAATTTATTTAAAAAAATCCAGATAATGAAAAATTTAATATAATAATAAAACAAATTTTTGTTATTCATCAGTAAATTATTAGGTGAGCATTGTATAAAAAATAATATTTTGAAATAACCAATGAGATATGAATTAACATAAGCCAGTAACACAATGAACAAACTTGATGATTAGCAACAATAATAAAATAAGCAACTAAAGTAAGTAAACATAAAAACCCATGTTTAATGAAAAAAATTGAAAATCAAATGAAAAAGTTAAAACTTAATAAAAGGACTTAGCTTAATAAATCATTTAACATAAAAAAAAAATTCTTACTTTTGAAAAATAATTAAAATAATTAAAACAATTACCTTTATTGGAAGTAACAGTGTAATCTTTGTTTGGTGAACTTGAAATCTCTAAATAATATAAAATTCTTACTTATATCTATCTAAAACTTGAAATAAAAATATGAAAATATTAAAAAAAATAGCACTAAAAATGTATCTATAGAAAATAATAAACTCATTCCCGCAAGGTTTAATTACGAATGTTTTTCATATTATTTTTGTCCTCCTGAAAAACTATACAAAATTTGGTATATGTTTCATGCCTTGTAACGAACCAAGTATGAAACTATAAAAACTCAGACAGTTGAAATCATGTGGAGCTAAAATAAAGCAAAACACCACCAGAGCAAAACATAAACAAATGAAACTGCACCCAACAAACTGGGCAAAAAGAAAATAGTGTTGTGAAACTATAAAAAAACCTAAAAATTTATCAAAATCGTTCAATTTTATCCATGACCTTGTTTATCAAAACTTAATTTGAAACATTGAAAGTGTTTGTAAAAATGCTAAGAGCTTACGGGAAAATCAGATTAGGCAAAAAAGGCTTGCTAAGACTAGAGTTGCTAGATGTCTGGCTTTTACAATAAAGAATACAATATCGTCCCTACAAAAATCACATAACTTTTACTGTCTAAAAGCCTGACATCAAACAATCCTAGCCTGTTTTAAATAAACTTTTCACTGCTCGTCATTCACTCACCCCAAGACCAATACCTAGGTGTGTATGTATAACCCATCCACAATAATACCTAAAAAATTAGTATAAGTTACTCTTTTTATATTAATTTTATCAAAGAAAAGCGGCGGCATTTCACTTGGTAGTATATGCATTTTATAAGCCGAATGAAAAAGACTTTTTTTCAATATTAAGTGAAAGCTTATTTGATTTAAACCAGTTAGATATTTTCTTTAGTTTTACATTCATGTCATGAAATAAGTTATTGATGTTATTTCGGGATAAGAAAAGATTAGTATCATCAGCATACATTATTGTCATTAAATTAGAAGTTTTATAGAGGTTATTGATATAAATTAGAAATAACAGTGGTTTAAGTATGGAACACTGGGGGACTCCACAGGATATATCTAAAGCAGTAGTTGTTGAGTGTGTATCAATATGTATGAATTGTTTACAACTATTTAAGTAACTTTTTAATAACATTAAGCCCAGTGATATCGTAATCATACTGCATTCTCATTCTTATAAATAAATAATCTAATTTATTTATGAGAATACGGTGATCAATATTATCAAAGGCTTTAGATAGGTCTATAAAAATATCTAAAGTAATTTGTGATTTTTCAAAAGAGTCAGTAATAACACAGGTCTACAAAATATTTATTGCATTAAATTTGACACGTGTTCTTACATAATTTTGATACGCTGAATTCAAATCTGGCATTCATTTTTTATGGAAAGCTACAGATTTTTTGCAATTTATATTTTTTTAATTTTGCAAAACAGTAGAAATAGTTCTAAAATACTGAAACTCATTTGCAAATGCTAGGATATACTTTTTAGAATAAAAGTTGTTTATAAAACTAAAACAAAAACAGAAAGCAAATGAAACTAAATGTAAATTGATTAAAATAAATATTTTTCAAATATCCAAGTCCTAGCAAAGTTATTAACTTTTTATTGATTAATAAAAAAATCTTTTACTTTAGTGAAAGATCAAAATCTTTTTTACTTTGTTTTAAAAAAAATTGCAGATTATATTGCGTATTTACAACTACTTAATCAGGAAGAAACTTTTGCTTGTTGCTCTTTCGTTTATAAACTTTTCCTGTGTCTTCTCTCTTGATGCCCCAGCAGTAGTCTGCCATCATGTGTATGTCCTAACGTCCTTGGTAACAATCTTGGATTGTCTTAAGATCTTGATGGAATCGCTCTCCTTGCTCTTCACTTACACTCATTTTCAAGAAACTGGTCAAGATGACTATTTATATAATGAATCTTTATACTCATTTTGCATCCAAGATCACAAAGGCTTTCAACATTTTATCAACTAAATCTGCATAGTTTTCTGCTTTTTTATTTCCAAGAAAATTTTTTATAACAATCACAAACGATAACCAAGCTGTTTTTTCTTTGATATTCATTGTTTTAATGAATTCTTTATCTTTTATAAGATAGTGAAATTGTGGCCCGCTAAAAACTCCTGCTTTTTTTTCTCTGACAATCCTGGTAATGATTTAACTATATACTAAAAACAATCACTATCAGTTTTTAGTGCTTTAACAAATTGTTTCATGAATCCAAGTTTAAGATGGAGTGGTGGAAAAACTATTTTGTTTCGACTAACAATCGGTTCATTCACAATATTTTGCATGCCCACTGTGAGAGTCTTGCAAATGGGCCATTCTTTTTTTATCCAGTGTTAATTTCTCGCTCGACTGTCCCACATACAGAGATAACATGGAAATTTTGTAAAACGTTTCTGCTGACCAAGTAGAAAGTTAATCATTTTTAGATCTACAAAAATAATCCAGTTGTGTTCATGATATTTAATCAAGTTAAGCACCATTTTAATGTCATCGTAAGTTTCTCGCAAATAAACAGAATGATCAATTGGTACAGAATCAAAAATATTTCCATTGTGCAATATAATGTATTTGAGGCTTTGCTTTGAGCTATCGATAAAAAGTCTCCATTCTGCTGGATTATATACAGAAATACCCAACTGTAATAGGAGACCTGAAATATCATGACAGTAAACAAATAAACTGACTTCTGAATAAAAATCAACAAAAGCTTCATCTCTTGTTCTAAAATAAGATACTTTTGCAAAGCTATCAAGCAGGTTTTTTTCTTTTAATTGTGACGCTAATACTTCTGCTGCTTGTTTAGAAAGTCCTAAATCACGAACTAAGTCATTCAGTTCTATCTGACTAAAACACTGAGGCAAACTGAATTGTTTAGCATTAGATGAGAAGTCTTCCAAATCCGGTAAAAATTCTTCTGTTTCTGTAGCAGACACGCTTTGCTCATCTTCTGACAAAAATAAATCTTTGAAAATTGGAAACGGAATCTGGTTAGAATGTTGAATTGGTCTAATAGCAGAAGGAATTTTGGGATAAGTTATTTTTTGTCTCTTAGTTTCGCCAACACCACTAGTATCAACAAGACAAAGTAGCAGTCATCAATATGATTTAGTGGTTCCCTCCAAACCGTTGGGACTCCAAAAGGTAATTTCATTTTTTTTTTCTTTTATCCAATTTCAAAGACTTTCTTCACAAATATGGCATAAAATATGTGGAGCCCACTTTTTATCTTGGTCACCAAGTTTAATATTGAAATACGATTCATATGTTAATTTCACAAAATTAGTAATGTTTTGTCTTTGTCAAACAAGTGCATAGCAACCACATATATAACAAAATGAGTTAGGATTATGCTTGCACTTATGTCAATTTGAAGAAGCCATCATTATATATATTTGATCTAATAAAAACAATGAGATGGTTACTTTTTTAATAACTTAATTAATAAATATTTAATAATAACTATGAAAAAACATAATTTTTAAAAAAATGACAAGTTGAGAACTGCAAAAAACTAGAGCTTACCAACAAAAACGGACCGTATATTTGGATTCAGCGTTTAAAAATGCATAAAAAAAAGTTTCAATATCTCATGCAACAGAATTAGTTAATTTAATTCTTGTGATTTGAAGTTGAAGCGTGTTATGTAGAGTTCTTTTTTTTTTTTGAAACTGACTGTTGTAAAATATATTATTTACAGAGATGATTAAAAAT
Organism: Hydra vulgaris; assembly: GCF_022113875.1. NCBI lineage: Eukaryota > Metazoa > Cnidaria > Hydrozoa > Anthoathecata > Hydridae > Hydra > Hydra vulgaris. Next base: position 63,621,985 of record NC_061159.1, on the reverse strand, counting down.
TCGATTAAATAAAATTCTTTCAAGAATTTTGAAAAAACTGACAAAACTGAAATTGGACGATAATTTTCAACACTTGTTAGTTCACTGCCTTTACATATAGGGGTCACTTTTGCAACCTTCATTTGGGCTGGAAAAATTCCTTGATTTATTGAACAATTAAGAACTTTAAATAGAGTATTCTTTATATTATTGTATGACTTAACAGCAATGTTTCCATTTAAGTCGTCTAGGCCAATTGCTTTATTGAGCTTAAGCATTTTAAAAGCATTTTCAAATTCTGAAAATGATAGTTAAAAGGCACTTAGACCAGAGGTTAGAGGAAATTCATAATTATTGATTGGATTTATCATGTTTGGAATGTTTTTTAAAAGATAAGGTCCAACAGAAACATAGCATTTGTTTAGTTCATTTGCTACTTCTTTAGGATCATCTATAATTTTATCATTAATTTTAATAGAATATTTAAGCTTTAAAGAATATGATTTTAAGTTTCATTTGCCCGTGAATTCACTTATAATTTGCCAAGTGCGTTTTGAATTAAGTTTATGATTCTCTAGCAAATTGAAATAGTATATTTACAAACCTATGCACAATTTGTATGTTTACACAGCTATGCACAAAAGTTTAATCAAGATGGTAGTTTTAATTGAACTTTTCACGGTTTTTTTAACTAAAAAAAAAGTCAGGAAATTATACTTAATTAATATTTTTATTTTTAAAAGAACAACCCATAAGCTATCCAATTAACATTAATAAAATCAGTAAAAAAAAAAATTCAGAAAAAAAAAATTAATATGTAAAATGAGTTGCATAAAAGATTAATCTAGTTAAAAGCAAAATCTAGTTTTATACAACTCATTTTATTATTATTATAAAAAAATAATAATAATAAAATGAGTTGCATAAAAGATTAATCTAGTTAAGGTTTAAAACACAAAAAATTAAAAAAAAAATACAAATTTAATATTTAGGTGTCACAAAAACCAAGGCCTTTGTGGAAAAACATCCCATACACCTACTGAGCCTCCACCACCTTGTCGTCTTGCTTGTAAATAGCGTTCACAATATCGCTCAGTTCCAAATCTTTTAACGTACATACTTCCTTTGTGGTTCACAACCACAAACGTTCTTTACACCATTTTCATCTTTTGCATCAGTTCATGATTGACAGAAAAAGGTTTCTTATTGCAATGTAAGACCCAACACCTTTTTTTGCTAATGTTCTTTTAACTAGTTCTTTGCTTAGATTTTTATTAGAAAAGAATTGGTAAAACACTTGAGCTAGCTTTTTGTAGCTGAGCCAAGGATTTTTCTTTCGGGTTCTGAATATGCCACTTTTGTAACGGACACTCTCCGACACTGGTTTTCTAACCATTTGCAAACGAATTGAATTTAAAATGTTGCAGTTATTCTTTAGATTTTTAAACAATTTAGACAATTAAAATATTTTTTTGTAATTTTGAAACGTTTTTTTATTTAAGGGTCATGAGTACTCTTTATATTTATAATTTATACCGATAATTAAGTATAATAATTAGTTATTGAGTGTGAAAAATGTTTTTGTAATGTAAATGTAAATGTATTATAAATTTTTATGTCATCAATAAAATACATCGTACAACGTTTAATCAATTTTATGGTAGTATTGTAGTATATGTAAATTTTTTTTTTTTTTTTTGTCTATTTTATTGATACACACATAAATAGCAAAACACAAAAAAATAAACTCAAAATCTATATCCATTAAACTTTAACTTTAGAAAGACAGACACATAATTATGAAAAAATCTCGATTAAACTTCTGCTCATAGCTGTATATGGTATATATATTTACACTTTTGTAGGTTCTGACAAAAAAAAATCTAATCTATACATATATATATATATATATATATATATATATATATATATATATATATATATATATATACATATATATTTGTTGATATAATTTATATTTGTAACACGATTTTTTGAAATTTATTCTTATTTATG